>JARNME010000314.1:3031830-3406191 GCA_030179655.1 Scaptomyza flava | reverse complement strand
GGTAGAGGCAGAAAAGAACGAATTTCGTTTGATGTGTGCGTGCACATGAATATATGTATGTCATGCGTATGCATGTGTGCGCTTTGTTGATCTGCTGGTGGCCGTCAATAGAAAAACCTGACCTTTCTCAACATCTACAAAATAATTTTTTACATGTACATTTGCATGCTGGTGCAGGGCTCTTGGGTGGGCAACTATATATATTATTAATTATGTTAAATAATATTAAATTTATTTACATATATGTATGTTTAATGATTTATTCAAGTATTTATTCAATTCTCAGAATTTACTTTGCACACATTCCGTTTATAAATGGAATTTCCTACAAAAAATATACATTCATATGTTGCTGAGATATTTTAAATCAGCATACCTCCTTTTTTTTTGTCACAGAGCTGTCTTGTACGCAAACCGTCACGCACCTGTCTCATTTGCTCTCATGTGATTTACATTTACCTGAATCTGCAGGTTAATATCTGCCATCTTAAATTTTTTTTAAGCAAAACAGCCACGCCCACATTTAAATACCAGTCATATTTTGAACAAAGGTTTTTAACTAGTATTTTTTTTCTCTCGTTATACTTAAATGTTAATATTTGTAATGGAAAAAAACATGAAAAATGAATTCATTACGAAGGGTTTGAAAAATTAATAAATTGATCTAATTATTTAGATCAAAAATAAAGTCAAAAATCATTTTAAGCCTATTTACATGTCTATATTTGTTATTGGTTAGCGGCGAGACATGTTAAAGGCATCACCCAACTCATCAACACTACGATTTGCGGCAGGAACATTCCAGTCGTTGGCAACGGGGTTGCGATTGGATTTGGATTTGGGTTTGCGACCTCCCAACCTAGGGAATTCTTCAGTGGCCGATAGATCACCGGAAAAGACCGAATAATCAGTTGGCTCATAATCAGATTCCGGCTCCTGCTTCATTTTCGACTGACAAGAGGCATAAGAAGTATTGCCGCCAAATGATTGGTTTGCGTTTGTCACCCGAAACTTTGGTGCCTGAGGGGGCGGCATATGTTTGCCCGGCAATGGTGCTATTGCCAGATCACCGCACATATAGTCGCTGAATGTATAACACCAGCGGGACACCATCGATTGTGTGCAATAACGGCCGCGATCGTTGTCCTCATGAAACTGACACGCAACGCCTGTGCTATATTCGAAGAAATCCTTAAGGAAAAAATTATCCGTAACGCTCTTGTTGAGATTATTAAGTGGCAGGTCAGCAATATCCATGACCTCCTTTTTGAGGATATAGAACAAGTACTGTATATCATAGACTTCAATAAGAGCATCCAAATCATCGCTGTCACTCTGCAGGTATCTAAAGCAGCCCGTAACCACCGGAATAAGATCAGTGGTCGTAAACACCACCAAAGGTTTGCTTTGGCCCTGGCAGTTGCGCAGGTACTCCACAATATTATCATACAATCTGCCCATGTTTTCCTCTCCTAACGCTTTTGGCGGCAACGGAAGCTGATGCGTGATTGTCCTATGATGCTGGGTGTCGCTGCCCTGGCCAAAAATTAGCTGTCCCGGATTTATGTGAATACTATAAATTGATATTTTGCCCGATTTTAAAGAGAACTGGCAAGCGGCAAACTCGGCTGGTATGTAAACATCACTTCCTATTGCCTTTATGAAGTAATTAAAAGCAGCAAACATGAATTCGGTGTGCTCCAATTCATGTTGGGCTTTTGCTCTTAAAACAATATTCTCAATTGCACGTTTATTCTGCATTTCTTTGCCTGTGGCTTCGCGCTCGCATCGGTCAACCTCTGAGAGAGCGCGGCCTGGGCAATCCAGAGGCTCCTTCACGGCACGGTTAGATATGTTAGCGTCTTTTGCCAATCCCTTGTACGGGCGCTTTTCCTGTTCACTTATGTTTTTCCATATTTCTCCGCACTGATTTACAGCCGTGGCAATAGGTAAACTGCGGCTTTGTTTCACTCGTGCCCGAACATTATGAACTCATTTTTTTGGGTGGAGCCATGTCTGTATGGATGTATGCCAATTCTTTAAGAATACAAGCAAGCAAAATTAAAAAGTTTTGCCTCCTGTGCAAAATTTCACGACTTAGCGAGATGCGCACTCGGGTGTAGCTGTAAATGAAATGATGGCGGTAAAAGCAATTAATCAATTATTTGCCGCGCTTTTGGTGATGCGTCGACCGCTCTACCCGATCAGCGAAATGATGTATGTATGCATACAAACATAATCGATATGCAGCAAATCCTCGTCGACGGCTCATGGTACGCTAACATATCTAACCGTGCCGTGAAGGAGCCTCTGGTTGCCGAGGCCGCGCTCTCTCAGAGGTTGACCGATCCGAGCGCGAAGCCACAGGCAAAGAAATGCAGAATAAACGTGCAATTGAGAATATTGTTTTAAGAGCAAAAGCCCAACATGAATTGGAGCACACCGAATTCATGTTTGCTGCTTTTAATTACTTCATAAAGGCAATAGGAAGTGATGTTTACATACCAGCCGAGTTTGCCGCTTGCCAGTTCTCTTTAAAATCGGGCAAAATATCAATTTATAGTATTCACATAAATCCGGGACAGCTAATTTTTGGCCAGGGCAGCGACACCCAGCATCATAGGACAATCACGCATCAGCTTCCGTTGCCGCCAAAAGCGTTAGGAGAGGAAAACATGGGCAGATTGTATGATAATATTGTGGAGTACCTGCGCAACTGCCAGGGCCAAAGCAAACCTTTGGTGGTGTTTACGACCACTGATCTTATTCCGGTGGTTACGGGCTGCTTTAGATACCTGCAGAGTGACAGCGATGATTTGGATGCTCTTATTGAAGTCTATGATATACAGTACTTGTTCTATATCCTCAAAAAGGAGGTCATGGATATTGCTGACCTGCCACTTAATAATCTCAACAAGAGCGTTACGGATAATTTTTTCCTTAAGGATTTCTTCGAATATAGCACAGGCGTTGCGTGTCAGTTTCATGAGGACAACGATCGCGGCCGTTATTGCACACAATCGATGGTGTCCCGCTGGTGTTATACATTCAGCGACTATATGTGCGGTGATCTGGCAATAGCACCATTGCCGGGCAAACATATGCCGCCCCCTCAGGCACCAAAGTTTCGGGTGACAAACGCAAACCAATCATTTGGCGGCAATACTTCTTATGCCTCTTGTCAGTCGAAAATGAAGCAGGAGCCGGAATCTGATTATGAGCCAACTGATTATTCGGTCTTTTCCGGTGATCTATCGGCCACTGAAGAATTCCCTAGGTTGGGAGGTCGCAAACCCAAATCCAAATCCAATCGCAACCCCGTTGCCAACGACTGGAATGTTCCTGCCGCAAATCGTAGTGTTGATGAGTTGGGTGATGCCTTTAACATGTCTCGCCGCTAACCAATAACAAATATAGACATGTAAATAGGCTTAAAATGATTTTTGACTTTATTTTTGATCTAAATAATTAGATCAATTTATTAATTTTTCAAACCCTTCGTAATGAATTCATTTTTCATGTTTTTTTTCCATTACAAATATTAACATTTAAGTATAACGAGAGAAAAAAAATACTAGTTAAAAACCTTTGTTCAAAATATGACTGGTATTTAAATGTGGGCGTGGCTGTTTTGCTTAAAAAAAATTTAAGATGGCAGATATTAACCTGCAGATTCAGGTAAATGTAAATCACATGAGAGCAAATGAGACAGGTGCGTGACGGTTTGCGTACAAGACAGCTCTGTGACAAAAAAAAGAGGTATGCTGATTTAAAATATCTCAGCAACATATGAATGTATATTTTTTGTAGGAAATTCCATTTATAAACGGAATGTGTGCAAAGTAAATTCTGAGAATTGAATAAATACTTGAATAAATCATTAAACATACATATATGTAAATAAATTTAATATTATTTAACATAATTAATAATATATATAGTTGCCCACCCAAGAGCCCTGCACCAGCATGCAAATGTACATGTAAAAAATTATTTTGTAGATGTTGAGAAAGGTCAGGTTTTTCTATTGACGGCCACCAGCAGATCAACAAAGCGCACACATGCATACGCATGACATACATATATTCATGTGCACGCACACATCAAACGAAATTCGTTCTTTTCTGCCTCTACCAAAATGACAAAGCCAGAGCGATTCTGTTTTGCTTCAACGTACAAAATGCACGAGGTAAAAATACCCTTTGTACCCTTTGTACGTTTTATATATAGGTATATATGTTGGAGAGCATAATTGTGAGGCGTTTTGCAGTATCAAGCTTTCAGAACCTAAACAAATTACTGCATACTCTTACTAAGAGTCTCTTAGGGGTCCCATACATTTTTGTAATAATGCTCTGCCTTGCAATTCTCAACTGGTTCTAGCCTTGCCAGCACTGTATAGGGCCTCCTGGGTTGGTTTCAATTGCTTGTAATAGAACCTTGCGGTCACTATGAAGCCAAGTTTTTTATAAAAGCAAATTGTTTGTTATCGTCGCTGTTTGTGCAGCCAATAGAGCTTTGCATTTTAATGCTGTTTTTTTTTTATAACAAATTTTTTTATTGTTTTTTTAATGATGTTTTTTTTAACATGTGGTTATGCTGACATTTTAAATGAATATTTTTGTCAGAGGGTACAGCTTTGCCATTTCTTTGCGTTTGGAAGTTTTTTTTTCTGTGTGTCGCCGAGGCTAGTATTTAATACACATTTATTTACCAATATTTTACCAACATTTGTATTGATTTGGTCAACTAATTTTTTTTAATAACTTTATATAATGATGTGTTTTTGTTCAAGGATTCGTTGTTAAAAATAAACATTGCCTTCTTAGAAAACTTATTAAACTGAAGTTACAGTTTGTTCTCTGCTGAGTTGCGGCGTTTCAACTGTCGAATTGAATGTTTGCATCGCTTGGAAGGATTGATTTTGTTTTTATATGACGTCGCCGAAGCTAGTTTTAAATGCGCCTTCTGCTTGTGGCGTACTTACTGCGTTTTCCTTCTCTATTATTGATGAGGGTCTTGCAACTTTGTCGTTCAGTTAATCTTTAAAAGTCATAAAAGGCATAATTAATGGTCTTGAATTTGGTATGTTAGAGAGCATAATCGTAAGGCGTTTTGCAGCAGCAAGCGTCCCATACATTTTTGTAATCATGCTCCGCCTTAAAATTCTCAACTGGTTCTAGCCCTGCCAGCACTGTATGGGGCCTCCTGGGTTGGTTTCAATTGCTTGTGACGGAACCTTGCGGTCTCTATGAAGCCAAGTTTTTCTTTAAGAACTAATTGTATTTTATATTGTCTGACTGACACTCCGTATTTCTTATGGTTTTTTTTTATTGTTTTTTGAAATCATATTTATCATATATAACAGACAAGGCGCTGTAAAAAACGCTAATCTTAAGATCAATGGAACGTTTCAATGTCCAAGAAGTAATCATTCAGAAGAGTTGCGGTCAATATAACCAAACCCAACCGTTGTTGCAGAAATTCACTTACGTACTGCTCGCAATCTATCTGTCTACTTGTTGTTTTTGTGGTGCTCAGAGATAATCAAGTCGTGCGCTTTGGCACTGCATTTTTGTAATACCCTTGCGTATTTAATGATACTAACATCGATTGTGATTACAAACAAAAATTAATTGTTAATAAACGAAAATAAAGGAAAATATCGAAGCACTTTTCATGAAACTCAAAATATAAGCAAGCGTTTTTCCAATGTGAGAATTTGAATGCCTTGGGGCAATTGGAATCTGGACGCTGAAAACGCCATTCGTCGTTGCAGCCTTAAAGTTTGTGACTTTGGCAAAACGCATTGGGTCCAAAAAAAAAAAGCAACAACAGCTAAACAACGGTAGAAGCAGAACAAAAAAAAACGTTGCGTTTGCCTGAGGTAAACAGCCCCAAAGGGACAAAGGAATGCGAAAGCGGGCAGGCACACTCAGAGAACGAAACGAGGCTAAAAAAAAATAATAATAATAAGTTTTTTGTATAAACTTTTTTCGTGTTTTGTATTTTACTGATTTCTAATACTTCAGTTCTATATCTTTTTGTGCTTATTTTGCATTTACCCATATTTTATTTTTAACTTAACGTAAAAAAGTTTTCTCACTAGGAAGTGCAGCTTATTTCGTCCTTATCTACAATCCTAACAGTTTCCTGAACAATGTCTATAGAACGAATAATTTAAACGAATGCTCTACTTAAATGGCAAAATTAACCGTACTATTTCCCTGAGTGTAGTTTGTCAGCCGTACTTTACGTTTTAATGGTAGTTTGCCCAAAGTCGTCAACATGGACCGAGTCCGGCTGTGACTCCAGTTGCCCACCACTCCATCTCTCCACCTACAGACGGGTGCGATGGCAACAAACCTATTGTTGCTTAATTGGCGCACTGGCCGCTTGAGCCGTTGTTGTACATATGTACTGTGCACTGTACACTGGCAAAAAAAAAAAAGCGTGGACCTGTCAAATGTGATGAGTGATTGCTTGGGTTGAATGCGTCGCTACAATATGAAAATCAAGTGGCAGCATCATTTTGTAGCCGTGTTGCGCATTCGTTCTCGTTCTACCTCCACACGCCATTTGCATTCCAGGACATTGCCATTGTCCTGCAAGTCCTCCACGTACGTTTTACATGAGTGTGCAACATAACGGTGGCAAGGAGGCAGCCTCATTGTATTGCAACGCACAACAAGAGCAGAAGCCGAATCAGCTAAAGCAGCTGGCATCAGGAGTGACAGCAGCAAAACAATGTGGCAAATGTGCAACGTGAGGCAAGTTCGGCACGTTGTTCTGCCGCCTGCTACTACCATGCCACACAAACCTCCAGCTGCTCGACCCGCTTACTCCACACTGCAATTGCGAGACATCAACAACACACAAGGATGACTGCAATGACAGATGGGACAAAATGTGGGAAAGAGAGTGGGTGTCGGTCATTGTACGAGTAGTTATGTCGCATGGCTGACTTAATTCATTCATTTAGAGAGACGAGACGACTCTTACAATTGTAGGTGTTGCGGCCAGCCATCGCACCTTACCCCTCTCCCTTACATCCTTTCATCTTGTTCGACGCAATGCAGCATACAACAACAAACAACAACAAGCAATAAATAAAATAAAGAAAATTGCAATACTGTTTAAGGCTCTTTGACGTAGCATAAGTTAATATTTCATTTGGCACAAGAGACTTCTTCTCTTAACGCAATTCGAATTCGATGCTCGACGTTTCCAATCGATCACTCGCTTTGGCCGATAGCCGATAAAAACTTTCGTTAAGTTTAAACTCAAATCTACTCTCTCTCTCTCTCTGTGTCGCATCATTGAAGAGGAACTATTGCTGCGGCTGCTGCTGGCGGCGCTACAATGTGTTTCAAGATAGTAGCAACGGTTCGTCAGCAACGAATTTCGGAACTTTGTGCATGAGTGGGAACATGGCTTGCCATATCGGCAGGTACCGCAGCAAATAATTCAGACCTTTTTCAGACCTTTTTAGCTTAGAACTGGGGCTGCATTTTTTTATTGTTTTTTATTTTTTTTTTTTTTGTGTGCCAACCACTTGGTTGATCATTACTTTTTACAAACTTACTTATACAATAATATACGAATGTGTTTATTAAATTTAATATTTCAGACATCTTTTAAGTATTTTTTAAGATATTTTGTTTACTTGATCGCTGGAGTTATCGCTTTTGCATGTGGAAATCCAGACGCTTGCGCGAGTGAACGTTAATCGAATCCAATTCGGAACGCTTGTGCGGTTCAAGTCTAATATCTAAATCTGTGGTGTTAGCAATGCCTTGCACCATTAGTTTTGTTGTCTTTGTAGCCGGCGAGAAATTTAGCGACAATTTGATCGGCTTTTGCAATTGTGTCAGTTGCGGCTTGCAATGCCGAAGCGCAGAGCGCAAGTTGACACTTTCACATTATGTGCATAAATGTTATACTGTACTTACGGTGCGGCGTGGGACTAGATGTAATATTTCAGATATGTTGCCACCCCCAAAATGTTTCATTGCTGTGTAGATTTGAGTAGCATCTTTTTCGGTATTGCAATAATCGCAAAGGTTTGTTTCTAATTCAAATTTACCATAAAATATGTGAAATTGTTGGCTTTAATCGTGTTCAAGCCGTATTTGGGACCATTATCTCTGAGTTGAGATATTTGGTAGTCACACGCATCAGTAAGAGATGTTGGTTTATCATGCTTTGCTGGTGTTTTGTTTCGTCTTTTCGTTAGCTTGCTATCCAGTTTTACTTTTTTTTGTCTAACAATCGAATTTTCTTTCTAATCTTGCTTGTATTTATTTGAAATCATATACCGATGATAAATATTTTTTTATTAGTAAACAATGAGGGGTGCTGCCAATTGCAAAACTTGCAGTATGCACCGAAACTGTATTCAAGACAAGAAGTAATTTTTTTATACAATAAGATATAGTCAAAAAAGTGCCCAGTAACGCTCATTGTGTCCCGTACCTTTAATACAGGTCAATGTTAACGCCGTCATGCTTTAAAGATGGTCGTGGCGCCTCTAATTTAACGCTCGTTTTTTGATTTTGTATGAGCCGAGACTAAAACCGCTTTACTTTTTCTTAAATAATGTTTTTTTTTTACGTGAAAACAACAATAAATGTTAATAATTCTTGTCATTATAAACCAAAAATATAATAATACCAAAAACTCGGAATACCAAAAAAAAACAAACAACAACATGCAATAAATAAAATAAAGAAAATTGCAATACTGTTAAGGCTCTTTGACGTAGCATAAGTTAATATTTCATTTGGCACAAGAGACTTCTTCTCTTAACGCAATTCGAATTCGATGCTCGACGTTTCCAATCGATCACTCGCTTTGGCCGATAGCCGATAAAAACTTTCGTTAAGTTTAAACTCAAATCTACTCTCTCTCTCTCTGTGTCGCATCATTGAAGAGGAACTATTGCTGCGGCTGCTGCTGGCGGCGCTACAATGTGTTTCAAGATAGTAGCAACGGTTCGTCAGCAACGAATTTCGGAACTTTGTGCATGAGTGGGAACATGGCTTGCCATATCGGCAGGTACCGAAGCAAATAATTCTGACCTTTTTAGCTTAGAACTGGGGCTGCGTCTTTTTATTGTTTTTTATTTATTTTTTTTTTGTGTGCCAACCACTTGGTTGATTAATACTTTTTACAAACTTACTTATACAATAATATACGAATGTGTTTATTAAATTTAATATTTCAGACATCTTTTAAGTATTTTTTAAGATATTTTTCTTACTTGATCGCTGGAGTTATCGCTTTTGCATGTGGAAATCCAGACGCTTGCGCGAGTGAACGTTAATCGAATCCAATTCGGAACGCTTGTGCGGTTCAAGTCTAATATCTAAATCTGTGGTGTTAGCAATGCCTTGGGGATCTCTCCAGCGTGTCCTCAGTGTCGTAAGACATCGATGTCCAAATGTACTTCTCGCTGTCATTGCTCAGTCGTCCTCCTTCGCATTGTACATAGTTTGTGTCTTAGCGACAATTTGATCGGCTTTTGCAATTGTGTCAGTTGCGGCTTGCAATGCCGAAGCGCAGAGCGCAAGTTGACACTTTCACATTATGTGCATAAATGTTATACTGTACTTACGGTGCGGCGTGGGACTAGATGTAATATTTCAGATATGTTGCCACCCCCAAAATGTTTCATTGCTGTGTAGATTTGAGTAGCATCTTTTTCGGTATTGCAATAATCGCAAAGGTTTTGTTTCTAATTCAAATTTACCATAAAATATGTGAAATTGTTGGCTTTAATCGTGTTCAAGCCGTATTTGGGACCATTATCTCTGAGTTAAGATATTTGGTAGTCACACCTTGTCAAACGCATCAGTAAGAGATGTTGGTTTATCATGCTTTGCTGGTGTTTTGTTTCGTCTTTTCGTTAGCTTGCTATCCAGTTTTACTTTTTTTTGTCTAACAATCGAATTTTCTTTCTAATCTTGCTTGTATTTATTTGAAATCATATACCGATGATAAATATTTTTTTATTAGTAAACAATGAGGGGTGCTGCCAATTGCAAAACTTGCAGTATGCACCGAAACTTTTTTTTATACAATAAGATATAGTCAAAAAAGTGCCCAGTAACGCTCATTGTGTCCCGTACCTTTAATACAGGTCAATGTTAACGCCGTCATGCTTTAAAGATGGTCGTGGCGCCTCTAATTTAACGCTCGTTTTTTGATTTTGTATGAGCCGAGTAACCGCTACCTGAATAAGGTTTTTTTTTGACGTGAAAACAACAATTTCAACAATAAATGTTAATAATTCTTGTCATTATAAACCAAAAATATAATAATACCAAAAACTCGGAATACCAAAAAAAATAAAAATCATGACACACATAGTGCTACATGAGAAACCATTTGAGAGCCATTATGACACCAACATTATCAATGACTGGCACAGGGCGAATTATTATTGCCTGGTGCAGGCAGTTGGACACCAACAGCGGCGACCAATGTGCCCTGTCATTGTTCCCTGTCCTGGTCCCCATTGTGCTACGATGTGAATGCAAATGCAAGTGAGTGTAGATGAGTGGTATATGTGCACACGTGTGTGCGTGTTTGTTCGGTGTTGTCATATGACATGTGTGCTCCATCTTGTTGTATGCCATTTGAACCATTTCGCGTAGGTGAAACAGCAAATAAAGCTGCAACCATTTGTCAGCTAGTCAATCAGCAGCTTGGTTTGGTTGCAATATACTCAGCTTATAGCAATTTTTTTGTTCGTGGATTATCATAATATATACGTACGTTATCAAATTCATATGTGATGGATTGTTATGTGGCAATGGCGTAAAGAAGTAATGTTAAAATTGTATGCTGATCATGCTGATAATGATACCTTAACCAGCTTCATTTCAAAATGATATAAATATTAACATACTGCGCCGAGATTGCGGAGTGTCGCATTTCAAAAGTTTGAGAGAGAGCGCCAACAACAAATCGGGTATCTTGAAGACAACATGAAGGAACATTTTTGAATTTCAAAACGATCTCTTTCGCGCTCTGTATCGCATCTCTTAGTTGGTATATTTAAGATCGATTGCTCAATTAAAAGTACTGACACATTAACGATTGAAAGTCGATAGATCTGCATGATCAGCTGTGAATACAAAATTTTGGTTTTAAATTAAATAAATACATTCACCCAGTGATGTGATATACGTTTGAATTAAAATATACTATTTGTTAGTGTTTGAGTGCAAAATTTATAGTTTAAATCAACAAAAATGATGATTGCTTGTAAAATTCAAAGATCAACGGCCACATTGTTGCATTTGCTGGCAGCACTGCAGTGTTGTTGATCGTAATGGCAATAGCGTTGCCGTACATTCAATTCGAATTTGACTTTTGCGCTAACGAACGCCGTGGAGAACTCATAAAACGCAGAAAACGACGCTGCAACGTTTTATTAACAACGAATTGAAACAAAAACGCAATTATAATTACACGTGCAAAGAAACATTGGAAAAAATTGATTGCACTATGCTGGGAACTGCTATAAACCCACAAATGACAACAATGCGCAATAGCGCCACTGCCGTCGCGGCCTTGGCAAACAACAAAGGACAACAACAAGCAGAAAAGCAGACGCATCAACAAGTGGCCTTGAATTTAACAGAGATAATGACCAAATTGCAAGTGGATTATGGCAACTACAAATACACCGTCTATCGCTGTGCCAGTAAATTTGTCGCACTCCAAAAGATCTTTCACAGTAAGTATTAACAGTTATTAGGAACTTTAAACATACACATGTGCATATTCATGTGTATTTATTTGCACATAATACATCTGGATTGCCTTCTCGATTTACAGCTAGCAAAATACCGTACAAACTGGTGCTGGCCATATTGGAACGTCATGGAATGCCCGAAAGTAGCGGCAATTGTAATCTTAACCTAATGGTGCCGCCATTTCAGCTCACCTCCCTGCTGCACGACATTTATTTTGCCTGCGAGAAACTGGGACATTTCACAAAAACCCAAAACTATCAGTTGGAAACGGCAACAACTCTTCTATCCAATTTCTTTTGGAATATCTATGATCCGTAAGTCCTAATGAAAATGTAATATTAACAAATGTTTACTTGTTCTTTCTATCCTTCAGTCATAGTCGCCACTCAATTTCATTGCTGGAGATAAAGGTGACGTTTCTGCTGCTCTGCAAGCTGTATAGCAGCGAGCATATGGTTGGTGATTTCTACAGTTTGCTAGCAGATGGCAGATCGCAATGCGTGTCCCGTTACGCCTTTGAACAGCTACTGCTAACGCTGGCCAAGATGTTGAGTTACTTGGGCGAGTCAAAAGCTTACGGCTTGCACAATTTGCCAGCAATGTTGGATCAGTGTTTTGCCCGTTGTCATCATGGCGTCGCCGGCTTGGTAGAGCAACAGTTTCACAGCTTGTGGACGCACACACAGACACGCTTCCTTATCTATGGCAATCTGCTGTCGCTGATCAAACGCATCGAAGACACAGAGCATCTGATCCATAGCAATCCGTGTGCCGGCTGTCGCATGGAACACATCATTGGTATTCGTTTCAAGTGTCAAGTGTGCCGCGATCTTTCGCTCTGTTTGCCCTGTTTTGCAGCTGCTGCGCATGTTAGTGGCAAGCATGAGGCATCGCATCGCATGTGCGAGGTATTTGTTGAGGATCAACCGCATCCACGTCGCTGGACCCATTATCTAGCACGTCTGTGCGGCTGGTTTGCCTACGCACAGAAAAGCCAACGTGCCGATGCCGAGGAGGAGGAGCGACGCGGCTTTTGCAATGCACAGGAGAGCGGCGGCGGCGGCGGCGTCGGCGTTGTTGGTCAATCAAACAATGCCACCGAACTGGCACCTATTCCAGCCGAAACTCGTAGCATTCGCAGTAATTCCACGTTGCGCTTAAAGACGCCTCTCAATGAAAAAATAGCCATTCAGCAGCAGCAGCAGCAGGTTCAACCACAACAGGAGCTATGTAAGGATAGAAATATGTTAATAACTAACAAATGAATTGTAGACGAAAATTTGTTTATTTTCTTTTTGAACAGGTTCTCTAACAGGATTGGCCAGCAACGCATCGGAGCGTTTGCAATCGATTATCGATCGTCTGCTCCTGCAAAACACGTTAGTCCCAAATGTTAACCTATTTTTGTTTATAACCGTTTTAACTTAATCTTCACTTCTTTGGCAGTAAGTTGGAAACGCAATTGCAACTGCTATCGACCACATCCAGTGCACAAATCTCCGAGTTTCTAAGTGCTCATCAGAAATTCCTGCTGCACATTATTGAGGATATGCGTCAGCTATCGGTTGGTGTCACTTTAATAATTTTAAAAACTAATCGCTTTAGGTCGAAATAATTTCCCTCTTTTTTGTAGCGTGCCTCCTCAGCAGCGCCGTTGATAAGCTCGACATTTTTGAATTCAAGTACACCACAACGATTGCCAATGGTGCCAGGCGTTGGCCAGACGACGACGACGACGATGAATGACATGTATGCGCCACAGGGCGCCAATTTGACACATTCACGTACGTAAGAAAAAAGAAAACAACTAAAGGATGCTTTAATCTTTGTCCTTTCTCATCCCAAACAGTTAACGGCGCTGAGCTGAATCGCAGCTATTTGGAGGCAAACAAATCGGATTACTCGCTAAGCGATATTAGCTTATGGTTTGATCAGCGTCGTTCCAGCTTGCAACATCAGCAGCAACAGCAACAACAGCTGGCCATGCCACTAGGTGCATTGCTAGAGCAATCGGTTAGTTTGGATGTGCGCGAAACGGAAATGGTAAACTTTAAGCTGCTTTTGCACAAGGTCAAGGAGATTGTCGAGGACTCATACAGTGATAATGCAGAACTATCAGCTGCCACACAGAATCTGGAGAATGTTCTTGACAATATCATCAAGGGTGAGGAGCAACAGAGGCGCAGCAGCTGCAGCGCCAGTGTCAGTGCCAGAAGTTCACAACATGCAATGTCTTAAGATCATCCATACTCAAATAGATTTAAATTTAAGCTTAGTTTTGTTTTGTACATAACATTCGTGTTTCTTGACAATTTTACAACTCTTTACAATCCTATATGTCACTTGTATGGAGCATATATACATATATCCGTTTAGGATAAACACATTTACATTACTTATATAATTAACATGTCCGTCCACCTTGTGAAATATTATAATAAAAGAAAGAGGTAAAGAGTTTTGTATTAATTTTAGACAAGCTTTATTATCTGAACGAAAATACATTCAAAATTCAACCAATGGGATTTTTGCGTGCTTAACGAATTCCCTTAAATGTAAACAACAGTTTCTTTCATTCTATCTATGTAAAATCATATAATGAGTATGGCATTTGTCGTTTTAGCTGGTAGATTCCGTTTGGGTCTGGCTCTTTATCACAGTTAGCAGTAAATCGGTTGACATTTCTAGTTGATGAATAATCTTCATGCGACTGGCAGTTAAGGGGGTTTCTGGTTGCTGATAAAGCTCCGCTTTGGCCTGGAGCTCATCACGCAGCGCCGATTCCAGAAGCAATGCTGCATTTGCCGGCCGGCTGCACTCGTTCTCCAGCTCCATTTCCAGCAGCGAAAGGTTGCAGTGCAGCTTTAAAAGATCCTGGAGAAGACGGCGCAATAGCAGACACAACCGCGTCTCGCTGCGTGCAAACATGTGCCAATGCTGGCCAGGATCATTGCGCAGCAGCAACAACTCTGACGTTCGATTATAGAAAATGCGATGTTGCATTGCAGCAGTTTCGCAATCATTGCTGCTGCTGCGGTCACTGTTGCCGCCAAAGGCAAAGTCCTGCGGCGTGCTGATATCATCATCATCATCATCAAGCAGTGCCACACCATCTGTAAGAGATTATGATTGAGCTTAGTGGCTGAACACATTTAAAAAGTTAAGGTCATTGCACTCACGATTTATTGGCCGCTTCGATTGCTTCATCTGCGGATCAGCGTCTGGCACCGTTGTTGCCACAAAGCCCAACTTTTCAATGAGTAGCTGCTCGAATTGTGCTAGCTGTTCGACGGATTGAAACTGCAGACGCAGAGCACCATGTGCCGTGTGCGACATGATGACAGCAAGGAAATCCTGATGCAGTGTTTTTGCACTAAAGTTGGCCACATGCAGCTCCTGTTGCTGCAGCAGCGATGCCACATTGATGCTAGCCAGTTGAAGCTGCAGCTGTTGCACACATTCCCCATGCAGCTCGTATGTGGCCAGTAGTTGGATTTGCTCCAGCATAAGCAAATCCTCCAACTGCAGGCATAGGAGCAGCACAGCGCTGCGTTCGGGCGGCAATTGTTGGACAACGTTCGCCGGACGCCAGCTTAAGCCTTGGCTGTGCTGCTCGTGACACGCCCAGAACTGAGCGAGCTCATCATAATCCTCCGGCGGCTGTCCATCCGACTGCAAGGGTAGCTCATACAACCGATGCGTAAAGTTGAGGCCACATCCGTTGGGCAGGCAGAGCAGCGGACGCAGTGCATGCAATGTGCTACAGCGATTGATGCCCGACGCATTGATCAACATTGTACCCAGCACTAGGCAATCTCCACAAATGCGCGTCCACACATCTCCGCAACGCCGCAAAAGCTGCTTCTCCTCCAGCAACGGCGAACGCTGGCCGGGCACACCAAATGTCTGAAGCTCGCGGGCACGCACGAAATCCTGTTGCGTTTGGGCTCGTTGTACCAGAAGCTCTGCGCGCGCGCAATGGACACGCTGTAGCAGACGCTTAAAGCCGGAAGCTGTAGAGCTACTGCAAGTTGGAGTTGCTGCCGTCGATGCATCGGGAGTACCAGCAGTTTGGAAATTAGTGCGCAGTCGCTTACCATTTGTGAACTGCAGCTCCACATAGGCCTGATATTCAATGGGACCTTTCACCAATCGATAGTCCTGGACGTTTTCGTGTTGTGCTATTAATATAAAACTGCTACCCTGCTCCTTGGGGCGCTGCAGTACGAGCAGCGTGTTCCAGCAGCGTAGCAGCAAATAGATATGTTCATTTAGCCACACATATTTGCCAATGCTGAGCGGCAAATCTTCGACAGCGTGCAGCATACTGTAGCTTGTTGAATCACCACTAATGTCTGCCACATCGTCGCGTATGAGAAAACTACTGATGGGTCCACTGTACGACAGCAGCTCGCTGGCAAGTTGCTTCAAGCACGTGTCTCTCAAATCAATGTGATGCCATAGCTCCTTTTTGCGAAACTCGTAGAATTTGAGTTTGCGACTGAGAAGAAGGCTAGATTTTGAATGTTTGTTTACATGCAGCTGGCTGCAGTAGGCAACTGTGTCGCGCTGCATGAGAAATTCGGGCACATCCTCCTCAATAAGCGGCAGCATAGTCAAAGAAACATAAACAAACAAGCTACAGAGCGCAAAAGCAGATAAGCCTTATTAGAGATGTGCATGTGATCGTGTCGGGATCTGCCGCCTGTCAACAAAGTCTGATTTAGTTATCGAACTTCACTTTCGATAGGTTGCCATTTTGATAACCACTGCCGTTCAGCATCACTGATAGAGCTCAAAATTAAATTTAACGGCTGTTTTAATTGTTATTTTTACACAATATATATTTGAGTATATGAAAATTGCACGAAGCGCAAACCTACTAACTAACACATATGTACATGACGAACACATACTTAGGAACAAGCAAAAAAAATTAATATAAAAAAAAGAGACGGAACTTATTCCACATCACAAGGCGGGCCACTTAAAGTTGCCCCCTTTCACGAAAAAAATTCAATTGGATAATTTTTTTAGATTAACATTTGTTCGCGCGAGCCGGACAACAGCAATGGCTTCGGTTGCTGCACCTGCACCATGGAACGTCGCAAGCGATTGCGTTGCATGCTGGAATTTCGTTCGCGCACAGATTGACGCAACTGTTGGCGACGTCCACCAACTGCTGCAACAACGTTGGCTGCATCCTTTTCTGCTGCGTTCATTGCTGCCAACAAATCGAATGCAGCGCGTTTTTGTTCTTTTGTCCACATGTTGGCTAACTGTTGTTGTTGTTGTTGTTGTGGCTGCTGATTTGATTGTTGTTGCTGTTGCTGTGTCGCAGGCAGCTTAGTAGCCAAAGGCGCTCGTCGCTGTTGTTGTTGTTGTTGTTGTTTTTCTTGCGGCTGTTTCAACTGCGCCGCTGTCTGTTTGACACTGGCTGGCACTTTTGTTGCTCGACTTAGTCCAAATAGCGATAGAATCGATTTGCGTCGCGTACTTGAAGCGTGACTTTCGCCCGATTCAGTGCTGGAAACGCTCGTCTGCATGGGCACCACAGCTGGCGCTGAAACTGAAGCCGTAGCTGCTGCTGTTGGCTTGCTAAACTTCGCCGGAGATTGAAATGTAACCTTGCGTAGCGTATTGTTGTTGGAAGAGAGCAGCTGTTTGGGCGCTGTAAGCAGAGCGAGATTCATTTTGGCCACGGTAGGCGATGTCTCATTCAGTTCAATGCTGCAGTAGGTGTCATCGTGACGTGTGGCAAGTGGACGTCGGGGTGGAACAGGTGGTATGGCTGGAACGTTGGAGGGTGAAACCAAACGACAGGAACAACACTGTTGCTGTTGCTGCTGCTGCTCCTCTGCTTGCTCCAGTTTCAGTAGAAGATCCTTTTCTAATTGCTTTAAACGTTGCTCTTTTGCTTGCAGCTCGCTGGCACGCTGCTCCAGCAGCGATTCCTGTGCTCGTATCGCATGCAAACGTTCCTGCAGTGCATCATCGAATATATGTTGGGTTATGCGGCGTGGACTGTTTTCCCTGTGCTCCTTGTGCTCCCTGTGTTTGATGCTCTCGTAGAGGGCGGGATCAGATTTTTGCAGCTGTTGTTTGCTGTTAGCAAAGATTCGCCGCTTGGCCGAGTAAAATAGCTCGCTGCGCAGGTCCGGCGTAAAGACGCCCGTAACACTTAATCTTCGCTGGCCATAACCCTCATTGAAGCTATACTGTTCGGTGAACAGGGTGCTTGAGAGCTCGGGGCTTTCGGGAAAGAGTTTAGCGGCGCCAGGCACATAGAAATCCTCGCCAGCATCGACCAGACATGGAAACTGACCACTCACATCGCTTATGTTCCGCACCAGCAACGGGTGACGTGTTATGACCTCAATGCCCGGTCGTTGCTCATGATCCACAGCCAACATAAAACCAATAATCGACTGTAAATCCTTGCTATAGATGTCCGGTATGCAGCTAAACTGACCGTGAGCAATGTTATCCGAGAGTTGGGCAAATGCCCGACCTCGAAACGGTGGACGCAGTGCACACAGTTCATAGATTAAACAGCCCACAGCCCAGACATCGCTCTTTCGATCATATTGCCGACCCTTAACCAGTTCCGGACTCATATAATGCGGCGTACCCACAAAGGAGGCGGCAAAACTTTGATCCCGACGCAGGACGCGCGCCAAACCAAAGTCACCCAATTTCACATTGCCAGCGGCATCCAGAAAAACATTCGCCGGCTTAATGTCGCGATGTAGAATGGTTCCACTGGGTATTTTATTATGGCACACCTAGCAACAAGGAGATGAATAAATCTAATGCTCAAACCTTTTATTAGCCGTTTTTTTTTATACCTGCAGAGCACGGCAGAGTTGGAAGAGGACACGCCAAATGTAGGGCTCTTCGAAGCGCTGGCGTTGCGTTCGGGCGCGCTGTATAAGCTGGGCAAGATCACCACCATCACAGCACTCCATGACAATATATATGGATTTGGCTTCACGGTTAACCAAATGATGATAATACTGCACGATGTTGGGATGCTGCAGCTGGCGCAACACACTAATCTCCGAGATGAGAGATTCACATTTCTCATCGTCTAGCTCGTCGTAGTTCATGCCCTTCCAGGCGTACAGAACGCCGGTGGTTTTGTCCTTCACCTTGTAGCAAGTGCCAAAGGCACCGTTGCCCATCACTGCAAGCACTTCATAATCCTGCAGCGTCTTGCTTGCAAATTCTGATGACAATTTTGTTGCGGCAACCTCTTCGCCATTCTTTTCCGAACTCATGCTGAGGCTGCTTCTTCTTTCTACTGTTCTCAATTCCTCTCCGTTCGTTTGCTATTGGTTGTGTTTGCTATGAATGCCGAAAACTAACTGATCTTTTGGTAAGTTGATGCGTTTGGTTATGCTCCTGCAAACAAGTTTCGGCAAATCACGCACACACGCACGCATGCGCGCACCCACACACACGAAATTACCTGCGAAACAAAAACAGCGCACACAAACAAGTGCTGTGGTGTATGCTCTCTTCACATTAGAGATGAGCACAAACATACAACATCACTGTTACTGTGACAGCAGACTCAGCCGAGCGTACAACAGCATAATGTGCAATCAAAAGTACCACAGGATTGTGACAAATGTAACAAAAAGTCATGCCTAGCGCAAAATCGAATAAAACAGAGCACACATAGAAAAACTGTTGCTCCTCAGAAAACGTAAAAGTCACTGGATTACATTGTCACTGTGGCCTCTCAAAAGTCGCAAGTTCGCTCAACACTAATTGTATATCTTGTTTCGTTCCTAGAAGGCTGTCGCCGCCGCACTTAGACGCACATTGAGAGAGAGAGACAATCACTTTGCAAATCGTCGACGCTGAGCCTGTGTACAAAATAAAAGCCGTTGGATGTGCAACCCAAAACAATGTTTGAAAGGACAAGCCGTCCATTGGCGCAGCACGCCCGCCATTCGAACAATTCTCTATGCTTGTTGCCACACTGACCATAAAAATAAATTGCTTTTGTTGCATTGGCATTTCAATTTGTGTGTTATTTTACTTTGTGTGTGCGTTCGCGTCGCTCTAGCGGATTATGTTACACACACAAACACATAACAAATTTCATTTGCAGATGCTCCTTAAGCTAAATTATTAGGAATGTCAAATATGATATTTTCATTCAGCAAAACACGAACTGCTTCGAATCCTAACGGCCTTTGTTCTCTGATTGCAATGGACAAAAACGCGCATGTAAGGGCTTATAAATGTTGACAAAATCGTTTTCAGTTTAAAGGTCGAACCCAATAATAAAGGGATAACAGAGTATTTGCGCAGTCTGTAGATTTGGAGTTGGGCGAAGTACACTTTATTGCTGTCTCGCTCACGCTTCAGGTGCAAAAACGAGCTGAGATTTTCGTGAGGATTCTAAATATGCGTATAAATGCATATATGTATTTACATATATGTATGTGTGTGTTCAGAATAATTCTCTTGTGTGCCATGTCCAGGTAGAGATGACACTGAAGAAACGAGTTATCTCGGGTTTATCGTTGGCCCGTGTGTTGATGGTTTTATGGGTTTTTGTGTGTACAAAACAAACAATAGCCAAAGCGACGCAACAACGCGACGAAATCCTTCATAAATAAATAAATCAAGAAACGTCGAACGTTTCCATGGATTTGTGTATATGTGCCATTGCATTGTTGTTGGCTGAGGCGACCGCAAGATGTTAGGTCAGCCAAATTGGTTTGTTATGCTTTGGTATTATGGCGCAGGTACACAGTTACAAGAACAATTCAGCACAATGGGTCATAGATCACTTTTTCCAGATTGCGTATTACAGCACATTGTTATTCAGTTGCTAAAAATAAGATTTAAGGTCACATGATGACGTCAAAAAAGCAAAGAAATGCGTTATCTACCCTAATAGGTTCATGATTTTCACATAGCCATTTGACATTTTATTTTAACGAAACGAATGCATCGAATGCCAACTTATTGCTAATCACCAGGATGGTTGCTTTTCCTCAGAGCCAGCGGGGCGACCGTACAAGGCACTCTTGTCACGGAACATGGACATGCGTTCCGTTTCCTTTAGATCCAGAAAATGTCCAATGGCAAAACCAAGAAGCGGCAATGCTCCCCAAATGAAACGCTTATCCAGACCGAGCACCATTTTGATATTGTTGTGTTGTTTTACTTAGCTTTGGCTTTTCAGCGCTGCGCTTTGTGCTTTACGCAGTTGTTGGAGCTTCCAGGCGCGTGTATGGGACCAGTCTGCGTAGATGGAGACGACTGTAACAGTTGGAAAGAATATCACTGCACCGTACTTTCGCGCCAGCTGCGAGATAACACTACTGCCCATATGAAGATGTGTCTTGGGACAATGCAAATGAACTGTAAACAAAACAAACAACAAATGAGAAACGGTAGATAAATGTACGAACAATGTTAGAAATCTTGTTTTGTTTTTATTAATTTTTGGGTTACGTAATGGAAATGCAATCAACGGCACTACTAATAACATTTTTGTGTGTTTAATGCCAGGCATTGCTTACTCTGTGTGCACACAAATTAGGTGCGTAATCGCTTTCAGTTGATTTTAGGTAAAGAATTTAGCAAAATTGCCAAATTTGTTGTTGTTATTACCTTACGCTTATGCAAAAGCCTTGCTGATTAGGGATGTTGACTTGGTATCGATATATGCATATTAATGATGAGAGGCTGATGCAAAATTTCATTCTATTCAATAGTATCGCATCATGCCAAATGACGATCTACGTATCGAGCGTTGCCTATCGATACAAGAATCCGCGTGAAGGGACGATAACGATAGGACTTCCAATACAAATTTGCCGGCGCGACGACAACTTAGCCGGCATTTTGGCAAATAAATAATTGTATTTGCTAGTTATTATTATTTGATTATTGGTTTTTCATTGGTTAATTGATTGGTGCTGTGCGCGACTGATTGTGCATGCATAAAATATACCGCAAATCTGGATGCATGCAATGAGATGATAGCCGTCTCAGAACCACCATTGGAATTCGTTCCCCGTGGTCGTCAGGCGGCAGAGGAGCATCCCGGTCCAACAGAACCGCCACTGCCCCGATTTTTGCCCGCCGAGCATGTGCTATTGCAGCGCCTACAAAACGTCAATATCTCTGCCGCCAGCGAGGAGCCACAAGAGTTTTGGTCTATACGCGAAATCTATGATGACTACGAAGCGAGCTATGGACGCGCCCAGCGCCGCCAGCAACTAATCGAGCAGACAAAGAAATGCGGCCCAAAAGCGGCTGCCGCCACACAACTAACATCGCTGCCCCAGCAGCTACTGCAGCCAATTCAGACGCCTCGAGAGGATCCCATGTGCGATTACATTGTGAACAACGAGGAAGAGCTCTATGTGAATAAGAACACGGTGGTATGGACGCAAGGCCTCAACGATGACGATGATGGTGTGCATAAGCGCATGTGCTTCACCTGCGATACGCCAGTAAAGTTTGCCTGCTTCCTGAGTCGCAGCTTTGTGCGCGGTCGCTTGGCGCAATTGAGTGCCGCTGTCAAGCAGGAGGAGGATACTTTGACCGCCATTTGTGTGGTAGATCAAGATGCGTTGCGTGTGTACTGTGACGATGGCGAGGATTTTGTGGCCAATCTCGATTTTCCCGTCTCGCATCTGTGGCAAACGGTACACGGTTTGCTGTTGGAAAAGGATTCGGGCAATGCTCTTGTCTCCCATCTATCCATACCAATGCCGCGTCTCTTCTCTATGTCGCATCCGTTGCACGAGGCCTGTCCGGTCATTCTAAAAACGGCTCGAAACTCAACCGGTTATATGACCGAACCCGAATACAGTGTTGTCTTCACTGCCGAAGATTCCGATCTGGTGCTCTTGTACGACGCCAAGTTCTTTAAGCATTTTGTTGCACGACTACGCAAAGTGACTCCCGAGGAGGTCAACAGTATAAGTCAGCAGCAGGAGCTGCTGCTCAGCCAAACAACGTTACAAGGACACCGCGATACAACCGGCAACAGTGGCAACAATAGCTTTAGCTCCACCAAACTGACAGGAGGAGGTGAGCTAATCAACTAACTATATATTAAATGCTTAATAATTATTATCTTTGTAGCCACAAACAAATTGAATACAACCACATCGTTTATGGGACGCAACAACAACAAAAACAACAATAATAATAATAATTTTGCGACACCTCTTAACAATTTCTCTCGATTTGGACTTAGTCAATCGCAATCGTTTAGTGGCGTATTGGGTCAATCCAAGTAAATATTACTACTATACGGCTTCGTCTAAACGCTAATCGGTTTTTGTTTATAGTCGCGCTTCGTTGGGCACACCACTAAGTCAACTGCAGAATAGCCTTAGCCAGCAGTCGGCATCCATAAAGGATATGCGCAAATTAACCCATGTAAAGCCAGCTAAACCCATTGAGCCGGAGATGTGTTTGGATCACATCTGGACAGAGAATACATATGGCACGTAAGTTCTTAAAAAAAAAGATCATACATTTATATATTTTATTACCCTCTCTCTCTCTCTCTTTCTTTCTCTCTCGGTTCTCTCTATTCAATAGTCAGCGTGAATTCTGTGAGATGGCAACGCGTGCCTTTATCCATACGGATCTTGTGGGTCAGACGTATTTGTGCTATCTGCTGCCACGCTCCTGCCGTCTGCAGTTGGTGCTGGTCAACGGCTATGGTACAAGTGAATTGCAGCTTTCAACGCTGGCAGCCACATTGAATGCCAAGGATGCTGTTGGTTTGCAACGTTTGCATATGATTGCCGTACTCGATCCGGGCGGCAGTTTAATACTCTACACCGGCACTGTGCTAATTTCCAAGGTCCACATAACGCCATTGCTAACAACAACAACAACAACCACGGTACACAGTGCACAAATGGCAGTAACGACTGGAACGACGACACCTGGAGCGGCGGCGTCGGCACACCATCATACACCAGTGCAATCGGTGGTCAATCAGCTTAAGATTGCAACTGCCGGCGTCACAGCTGGCAGCTCCTTTGTGGAGGTGCGTCGCAGCAGTTTGCTGCCAAAGAAAGTCGCCTCCGAATTCAATGCCTTCGATGAGGAGCTGCACATGCTGTCACCCATACAGCCGCAACCGATGTCCTATACACAGCGTCAGGCGCATAATATATGCAAGGCTCTACGTGATCCGGCCGGCAATCGTTTGACATTGGTCTATGCCACTGGACGTATGCTACGGATTGCATTGCCTCTGCTTAATGATACGCGTCTGATAACACGGTGCATAGCTGTGCTGCGTCAGGTATTGAATCCCGGACAGTTTTTGCATTTTATAATACGCTGGTATAGTGCTAGGAATCCGCCGGGTTCGCGGGACTATAGCATCGAGCAGGAGTGGCAGCTCTTTCGGAGCACATTGCTCAGTTTGATGGGCTGCATGGCGGCAACGGCGGAGAGCAGTGAGGTTGATGATGCCGGTGCCGGTGCGGGTGCGGGTGCTGGTGGCTCCACCTCCTCATCCTATCCGGGTGGCTGTGCAACGCCGCCGCCGACACTTCACATGCACGACATGGCTGCTGGTTGCTTCTCCTCGGCTATGGCACAGCAGGATGAGCCAAAGAAGCGGCGCAAGTACAACGATTGCGAAGCCTATACAGATGAGGACTGGGAATTTCTGGTGCTGCAAACAACATTGACATCCTGCCTGCAGGATTCACCGCACATGTACAGTGTGGATGTGACGGCGCCGTTATTCTGCTCACTGCCCGCCATATTCTATGGTCTCCATTTGCTCTATGAGGATCTTAAGCTTGATTCCATCTTTCAGAGTGGACTCAATTATTTGGCAACGGTAAGTCCGTCCTTACGTCCTTTCTTCCTCTTCTTCTGCTTACCGATTGGGATTTGTCCATTTTTTAGTTTCTGCATCAGCTATCGATTGATATGCAACTGGAAAGCTACATCTTGCACTATCATCTGGACTTTCCGGAGCTAACACAAAAGACAACGAAACTAACAATGCTGAGTGCCGAGCATGGAGCATTGATGCTTTATCAGGAGCTGCTGCGTATGCCAGCGCCCAGCATTTATGCGCAGCTGGAACATGTGCTGCATGGCAGGGAGGAAGTGGCTCCGTATAGCTATGTGGAGTGCATCAATGAGCGCAGTCGTAATGTGGTGCAGCTAATCTCGCTGGTATTGCATGGCCATCACAAGCTTAAGCACTGGTGGCATCTGCTCGAGCATTTTGGCGCTGTCCAAACCAATTATCCAAAGCGAGCCAAGCGCTCCATATCGGCGGATGTGCCACGTTGCCATCAGGTGCTGGAACTGTTGCTGTGCATGCAGATGACGCGTCGGGATATAGCTCGATTGCCGGCAGCAGTGCATCTGGTGCTGGCCGAGTCCTTGGAACAGGCACGTCTAACGCCGCCCGTTGGCAGCACCATGGCCACCTATGATCTAATCCTAAGGCCAGAGCTGGCGGCGCATGCGAAATTGCCATTTTTAGAGGGAACCCTGGGTCAGGTGCACTGTGGACGCGTCTACAAGGAGGATTCGTTGTCGCCACGCCTGGCGCCCAGCAGCGGTGAGCTTCCGATGGCCGAACCTGATGCAGATCATCTGCGACACGATGGCATGGACAATATGGATACGAAACTGTTGCGTCTACGCTTTCCGGACGACATGCGGGTGGAGGAAGTGCGTCGCCTGCTCAATAGCGCCGATCCGGTCTCCATCGAGGTAACACAATCACCCGGCATCAGTGATCACGAGTTCATCGAGGAGCAGGAGAAGCAATTGTTTGCTCTCTGCGCACGCACCATGACCCTGCCGCTGGGCAGGGGCATGTTCACGTTGCGCACCTTGCTGCCACGGCCGAGTGAAAATATGCCCATGCCCAAGCTGTGCTTGTCGGGCCGAGAGCCCATCAAGGGCACCACCATTGAGATGCAACAGATTGAGTTTCCGGCCAATATGCATCAATGGCCATCGTTTCACAATGGCGTCGCCACCGGCTTGAAGATCTCGCCCCAGGCCCAGGACATTGATTCGACATGGATTGTCTACAATAAGCCCAAAACTTTGGCAAATAATTCTCTAGAGCATGCCGGATTCCTTATGGCATTGGGTTTGAACGGTCATCTGCGCACCCTCTCCTTCATGAGCATCTTCAAGTATCTGGTTAAGTGTGATGAGATGACCAGCGTTGGCCTGCTCCTTGGCATCTCGGCTGCCCATCGTGGCAGCATGGATACAAAGACAACAAAGCTGCTAAGCGTGCATCTGGAGGCATTGTTGCCGGCCACAGCCATGGAGCTGGACATACCCCAGAGCACTCAAGTGGCCGCCCTAATGGGCATTGGTCTACTGTATCAGGGTTCGGCCAAGCGGCACATTGCTGAGGTTCTGCTCCAAGAGATTGGCCGACCACCTGGTCCCGAAATGGAGAACAGTGTTGAACGGGAATCGTATGCAATGACAGCGGGTCTATCTTTGGGTCTGGTCACTCTCGGTCAGGGTGAATCGCCTGCAGGTTTGCGAGATCTTCAGCTACCCGATACTCTGCACTACTATATGGTTGGCGGGGTCAAGCGTCCAATTGGTGGCTCCCAAAAGGAGAAGTATCGTCTGGCCTCGTTTCAGGTGCGCGAAGGCGATAATGTTAACATCGATGTAACCGCACCGGGTGCTACTCTAGCATTGGGTTTAATGTTCTTCAATTCGGGCAATGAGGCAGTTGCCGAATGGATGCGTCCACCGGACTCGCGTTATCTACTCGATATGGTGCGTCCCGATTTCTTACTACTGCGCACCATTGCACGCGGCCTTATACTCTGGGATCAAGTGCAGCCGGACAATGAATGGTTTCAGGCACAATTTCCCGACACCCATCGAGCACATCTTCGACTGCCGACCCGCGAGGATCAGCCACCATTGGACGTTGATGTGGACTATGAGGCCATTACGTAAGTAACATTTAATGCTCCACTTCCATGTAACGAATACCAAAGGGGACAAGCAAACGCTTCCTGATATGGAAACTTCGTTATAGGGAAATTCGACTTTAATCTTATA
The DNA here is from genome assembly GCA_030179655.1 of Scaptomyza flava. NCBI lineage: Eukaryota > Metazoa > Arthropoda > Insecta > Diptera > Drosophilidae > Scaptomyza > Scaptomyza flava. The sequence continues at coordinate 3,379,342 of JARNME010000314.1, read as the reverse complement.
TAAATTTTTCTTTGACTTTATATTTGGCAGTCAGGCGTATTGTAATATTTTGGCTGGTGCCGCTTTTTGTATTGGTCTCAAATATGCTGGGACCGAGAATCCTGTGGCATTTACCACACTGCGTGCTGTAATCAAGGAATTCCTTAGCTATCCGGGCACTTTGATGGGCGAGTTTGCCGGACGCAGCGCTACCGAGAGCTGTCTAATGGTGATGCTCATTTCCATATCGTTGGTATTTGCCGGTTCGGGAAATTGTGAAATCTTGCGGATTATACGATATTTGCGGTCGCGTGTCGGACCACAGTATCCGCACATTACCTACGGCTCTCACATGGCCATACATATGTCGTTGGGTCTGCTCTTTTTGGGTGCGGGTCGCTATACCATTTCCAAGACACCGGAATCCATAGCGGCACTCGTCTGTGCCTTCTTTCCCAAGTTCCCGATCCATAGCAATGACAATCGGTGAGTGAATGCGAATTGGGGTGCAAGAGATTATCGCTAATCTGGAGTGCATCCTTTTTTTTTCCAGTTATCATTTACAGGCGCTGCGTCATCTGTATGTGCTTGCGGTGGAGCCACGATTGTTTCTGCCACGCGACATTGATACGAATCAGCTTTGTTTGTGCAACATTTCGGTGCTCGAGGTGGGCGCCAATGTGATGCGTCGCTTGCCCATCGCACCCAGTATTCTGCCTGAGCTAAGCAGCTTGGAGCAAGTGATTGTTGATGATGAGAACTATTGGCCCGTTTGCTTTGAGAGATCGCGCAATTGGCATCAGCTGGAGAAGGCACTAGAGTTGTGTGCGCCAATTGATATCAAAAAGCGCACCGGTTGCTTATCACATCTGGAAGATCCGGATCGATTGAAGAGCATTTTGGCCCAGACACTAACAATGCAGCAGAGCATCTGCTGGCAGGTGGATGTCAATGATTTGAAACAGTTTGCCAGCGAGCGTTTAGTTAAACCGTTTCTCACTCGCGTTTTGGACACCAAAGGCACAACGCTTAGCTATTTGGAGTTGAGTAAACGGCATCAGTTGATGTTGCTTTTCTATAATGCTGTCGTCAAGGATCGCATGCATCTGCTGCCCGTATATTTAACACTATACGATGTAAGCACATCAAATATATCCGATTATAGTTCTTATAACCATAACTAATCTTTATTGCAGCACGTCACCAAGAAGATGGCAAACAACAATGATGTGTGGCAGGTTAAGCTGCTTGAAGCGTATTTGACACACAGTCGGAGTGATCATACATTAATCTCTGTGGAGCTTGTACAGATGATGCAGGAGATGTTTAAGCTGCAAGTGGAGGATTGGACGCGTGAACAGGCTTTGGCATTGCGTGAATATCTTAGCCAGAAACGGCTGGAGCCGAGCTTTGTGAGCAGCATCAGTGCGCAGGATTTGCAGCGCGTCTTTTGTATTATCAATTATTTTAATTTGATGCCGAATCTGTTGTGTAACGTTGACCTAAGCACTGGTCCCGTCAATTACTTGCGCATCATGCTTGAATTCAACAAATTGCAACTGGATCCGCACACAATTTTTGGTTTACTGAAAATATTCCAGGCTCTCGCCTCCATTTGTGACTCAGATGAAGATGAATAAGTTTGAATAATTGAATAAAAAGGCGCGCGCGCCTGCACGCACAATCGCTATTCAGTCATCGAACAGCGGCTTAAAATAAGTTATCGAATTAACTAACAACAACAAATGTTGTGCAGCACAAATTTTTATCCATGCGCCTTACCACACTGAAACTCACAATTTGAATTGTCTTCATTTTAAAGTTTTATTATATGTACATAATATGTACTACATATGGATGTATGTATATGTAGATAGTTAACAATAAAATGCACTTAATATACATATAAATATAAAAATTGAAACATTTTTTATTAAAAAGCACAGTGGCTTTAATTATCGCTTGGTTCGTTTCCAATTTAAAATAGTTAGTTAACAATAACTGGTTTATGCAACAATAATACAATAACATAACTGGACGCTAATTTTGTAAGCTTATTGCTCTACATACTTGACTTTTAAGCTTAAACAATACGTTGACGCTCGGCAGAGCTGATTTCTTCGCCCAATTTAATGCCGCGACAACGTTGATATAGATATATGCCCAGCAATGGCAACGGTGTCATAATAGCCACCGATACTGGCACCACTGTCGTCAGATCCGCTTGCGGCTGTGGCAACGTAGTGCGTAAAAAGAAAATTGCAATGCCCGTATTCTGTATGCCCGTCTCAATGGCGATTGTTAGTGCATCGGCAGCATTCTGATTTAGAAGCTTTGCTGCCAGCCAAGCAAATGTGTATCCCAATCCTGGTAAGGCCAAGCCAGCGACTGCAATCTAATCAAATGTGAGCTAAAATATTTCCATTTTTGTTAATCAACTTACCTGCCACGAAAAGAGCTGGAAGAGATAAAAGTTGGTGATGATCGCAAAGATGACAATGAAGAGTATCAGACATGCCGAGATGGGTTTCAAGAGGCGGACGAGCATTTGTGCCACACGCGGCAAGCAGCGTTGAATGCCCAAACCGATGAATAGAGGCACAATTAAGCTAGCACAATAGGTTGCTATTTTGCCATAGGGCACCTCCATGCCCGCACGCTCGAAGATCAGTTGACCCAGGGTGAATATCCACAGTGGCATTGTGGCAAAGGCGGCAACATTGCTTACGGTCGTCATCAGCACGGATAAGTTTATATTGCCACTCAGCACCGCCGCCCACGTGTTGGAGGCACCACCACTTGGCGCAATTCCCGTAAAGAATAAACCCATTTGCATTGCCGGCGAGTGGGGAAAAATGAAGACACCCAAAGCATAGCTCAATAGTGGCATGCCCAGGACCTGGGTGATGAACCCGATGCAGGGTCCAACCGGACGTGTTATCAATCCCTGCAGCACCTCCACATTGAGTGCGGCGCCAAAGTTAATGTACACCAATGACATCAGCAATATAATCGATCCAACAAACACATGGTCAATGATCCGTTCCGGCCGGAGCACCTGCACCAGCAGTGAGCTATTATTGTCAGTGCGTGTATTGTCTGGTGCAGTGCTGTGATTGGTCCACGCGTCAAAGAGACGGACCAAGATTCGTGTCTCACCCAGAAAATGGCCATCGACCCGAATGTGTCCCGTCCAGTTTTTTTGGCCGCTTAGCATTAGCGATTCCATGGGAATTGTGGCATTATCCGGCGGTACACTAGCCAAATGCGCATCAATACTGTGCAGGCGAAAGCTGTAACGATTCGATGTAGCTAGCAGCAGTTCCGGTGATATATCCCAAAGATGTAGTTCCACTTCATCGCCTGTTTCCATTTGCAGTTGCAGCGATCCGGGCTTGAAGCGTGATTGCCAACAGTAAGTTGGCAATGCCCGTTGGCCAACAATCAGTATAGATATTAGCAACAAGCAGCCGCTTGTCATCATCATGATGACTAACTAAATCTTTTCAATTATCTCGCGTAATCTAGCAAACATATGTACATATGTATGTAACAAACGTGCATGCATGCATGTAATTTCCAAGCGAAAGCAAAAGAGCGAGAGAAAACGATCTAAGTAACACTGTTTTATCGCAAAGAGAGTCGAGATTACAAAAAACACAACTTTAGCTGCAACTCCAATAACATTAAAAACGTCAATGAACAAGAGAGTTGACAGCGCTGCTCAAAAAAAAAGAGTCGGCATTAACAAAATAATATCAAATAAGTAAAGTAAATCTCAAATCAATTTACTTAAGCGGATTGCTCATCTCTGTGAACGTGTGACGTCAGTCTTAACAAGAATATTGGCTTTTTGCTGGAGACATACTTAAATATCAGCTTATATCGTATTCCACAGATGTCCACGCTCAAACGTCAACGTTTTGTAACTTTTAAGTAGAAGTAAACGATCTGCGGATTTTTTTGTATTTATTTAAAACAACTATCGTAAGTCAAGCAAACTAGAGACCTTTGTTGTTTCTTTTTCTACTGAGCGTGCCAAAGAGAGTATAAGCCTACTATAGTAACAGTCGTAGAGAGAAAAACAACAGTTACACTCATACAGGTAGGCAATTAACATGTGTACATATGAATTTGTATACATACAAATGTGCAAAATGGATGACAGAAAATAAATTCCTTCAAATTGAGATTTTATTCTTGCTAACGGTAAATGCAAAACAAAAAATAAGAACATTCAATGTATTAAAAAGAAAAAATAAAACGTATTTTCATTGGGGGTGATATTTTGTACTTTGGTTCAAATTGTAGTTATTTAGTATCTGTAGTGTTCGGGCTTGAAGGGACCCGTCTTTGGAACACCCAAATAGCTGGCCTGCTTCTCCGTCAGCTTGGTGAGTTTGACGCCTAGCTTTTCCAGATGAAGACTGGCCACCTCCTCGTCAAGGATCTTGGGCAGAACATGCACACCGACCGCATACTGCTCAGATTTGGTCCAGAGCTCAATTTGGGCCAGCACCTGGTTGGTGAACGAGTTGGACATCACGAAACTGGGATGACCATGGGCACAGCCCAAGTTAACCAAACGACCCTCGGCGAGCACAATAATATGACGTCCATTTGGCATCGTGTAACGATCCACTTGGGGCTCCACGTTCACCTTCTCCTTGCAATTGTTATTTAGCCAATCGACATCGATCTCACAATCGAAATGACCGATATTGCAAACGATCGAATCATCGGGCATATTGAGCAGATGCGCCGAGTTAATAATGTCGCGACATCCAGTCGTTGTAACATAGATGGATGCCTCCTTGCTGGCCTCCTCCATGGTCGTCACCTCATAGCCCTCCATAGCAGCCTGCAGTGCATTGATTGGATCAATTTCGGTAATAATCACACGTCCACCAAATCCCTTTAATGCCTGAGCGCAACCCTTGCCCACATCTCCATAGCCAGCGACGCAGCACACCTTGCCAGCAATCATAACATCTGTTGCACGCTTGATACCATCAATTAGCGACTCGCGGCATCCATACAAATTGTCGAATTTGCTCTGAATTGAAAGAAGGAATGAAAAAAGGAAAGGGATTATTTATGAATTTAATAACAATGTGCGTGTTTGATGTTATTTACCTTGGTCACGGAATCGTTAACATTGATAGCTGGCACACCCAGTCGTCCATCCTTGAACATCTTGTAAAGATTGTGGACACCAGTTGTTGTCTCCTCGCTGAGGCCCTTGATGCCCTTCAGGTAGTCGGGAAAACGTTCGTGCACCAGATTTGTTAGATCACCACCATCGTCAAGGATCATGTTAAGAGGCTGACCATCGGGGAAGACGAGTGTCTGTTCAATGCACCACGTGTACTCCTCATCAGTTTCGCCTTTCCATGCGTAGACTGGCACTCCAGTTGCCGCAATCGCTGCAGCCGCATGATCCTGTGTGCTGAATATGTTGCAACTGGACCACTGGACCTATATACGATTAGGATTATATTAAATGAAAAGTATTAAAACATTTCTAAGTTCACCACAATAATAGTTTTCACATCTATTAGAGCATCCCAGATAAGAATTTATTTTAAAACAGCAAAACAAAAAACACGACAATTTCATCACATGTTTTTAGCATACCAATGGGTTCTTGTGTTGGCCCTAAATTTGACCCCTACCCGAAAACCGAGAGATTAGGTGTTATCGGAACGCCTTGAACTCCCGTGTGACCCCCAGCAATCGAGCATGAAAAATAGAATTTGTTTTTTTTTCGTGGCTTTGTCGTAAACAACAAAAGACAAAACGATGATAGTTGATAATGAGAAAAGGCACACTTGGAGATAGCCATGATGAAATCAACAGGAAGGACTAGTGTTGGAAATGGTGAAAGCAAAACCTTTTCCATCACATTACTCATCCAGAGATGGCATCTGATCAGGAAAGGATTTTTACGCCCATCTCTACATTGCCAAGTCTGTCTTACCTGAGCGCCAAGCTCAATGAGCGTCTCAATGAGTACGGCAGTCTGGACGGTCATGTGAAGGCAGCCGGTGATGCGGGCACCCTTAAGGATCTTTGCCGGGCCGTACTTCTTGCGGCACGCCATCAAACCGGGCATCTCGTTCTCCGCAATTATGATCGCCTTGCGTCCCCATTCAGCGAGACTGATGTCGGCTAGTAATGAGATAGAAGAAAAAAAATAGCTATTATAGTAAACAATGATAAAAAGGATATTGTACACATCCGCATCCATGGCACGCCAACAAGGTGTTTTAACCTCAGACAAAAACATGTGCGCCAAAATCCCATACGTATGTACATATGTGTGTATGTGATTGTTTGCCGGCCAATTGCTGGCAAAGTTTTGCTGAGGCACGCGGCTGATGCTTTGACCATTTATATTTATAACTCACCAACTTTGTATGCTGGCTTAGTGGACATCGTGTTAGGATAATATAACTCGTATTTATTTGGGGAAAGACACACACGACAACCTTATTGACGACGCGCGCAACGTTAAGTGAACAAAATTATATATATATTTTAACATCGTATGAAAAAAATCGACCTATCGATTCAACTCATTACCCAGAGTTGCTATTTGCTAGTTTTACGATCTACAAGTGGAGCGATAGTTGCAGCTATGCTTGCCATTAGTGTCGATGTATTGCCACATATCGGCAGATGGCAGTGCAAGCATTCGCGTAATTTCTATGGAAAATAAAAATATCAGCTAAGTGTGTCTGAAGCTTGTTATGTTTATTATTTTTAAACATAGAAAGGAGAACAAAACACTTTTATATTGTTTGAAATAAAGTAGGTTATGCACAAGCCTTGAAACTTTTAAAAATATAAAAATAAGTTACGCGCGCTTTGTGCGATATTAGCTCAAATAAGCAGTTCGAGTGGATGGCACAGTACAAAATTAATTTTGCCCCACACAGAGATATCGGCGCCATTTTTTTTCTCGTTGCTCGTCACTCGCCTAATTACTATCCGCTACTCGTCGCACCTGGCACACACGCGTTTTCCAAATCGTGATTTTTTTCGCTCTCAGTTTATTTTTTATCGTGCAAATTAAACAAATAAAAGCCATACATTCGCACAAGGCATGTGTCAAGCGATCTACACGTTTATGTTTTGCGCGTTAACAAATTAAATTGAGTATGTGCGTGGTGCGTTATTTTTTTTATGTGCCGATTGCAAAGTACGACAGCGACGCATAGTTCGACCGCAACGCGACGTTGATGTCAGTTTTTGAGTGTGCGTGCGTGTGTGTGTGTGGAATAAAAAAAGGCGAATTGCAAAAGACACAAAAAAGCAAAGAAAAAAGAACAGAGAAACAGTACGGTCAGCAATCAAACAGGCAGCTGGCTGAAGGGAAAGGCAAGGCTGTGTGTAAAACAGACAAAAGAGGCGCGCGCGGCGTGCAATGCGCTAAAAAAGCAATAACAATCGGTAGAGGAGGGGTAGGTAAGCGTGTGTGTGTGTGTGTGTGTGTGTAGCGGCGTGGCTCATAAAGCGATTTACATTTAAACATGAACATATGTAATTTAACAAAATTGTGTTAAATTATAAAAAAGAATAATTTTGCATTCGATAAAAATAGTTCAACTTGTTAGAACAACCATAGGTACAACAACTATTACTCGTTTTTGCAGTGCAAGGCCAAACGACGTTGCAACAGTGTGGCCGCATAATTTAAATTTTGTATTTATTTGGCGTTTATGCGCTAGTACGTGTGTGTGCGTGCGCGCGTATCAGTGCGACCGGCAAAGGTTCCAATAATGTCCACAAATGAAGGTGGCCATCCGCAACAGGAACAGCAACAACAACTTACGCCAACAATTCCATGCCCGACGCACAATGACAACGTGAGTAAAGAGACAGACTGACAGACAGAACGACAGCTGTCAAATGGTGCTAATGCATGCATGCATTAACTCCTAAACTTGTTTCTCTATCTTTTGCTCTGTAGTCCCTCATTGGCAAGGTTAAATCGCGCGTTTCGGGCATTATACCCAATTCGCTTACCAAATGGTTCTCACCATCTTCTGCGGATAAGAATAGACAGCAACATGAGCAGCAACACCAACAACAGCCAGAATCTGCAACGTCGTCTCATCAGCAGCAGCTCAATGGCAGACCACCACAACGTAGGGGCGCCATGAGACGAAGACGCATTGCTTTGGATAATGCACCCGATATGGCTCTGATGGACGATGGCACCGATGCATTGGACTTGAACGATGAGGAGGTTCATTTGGCTGATAATATAGCCGAACATGACCTGGCTGCTGAGGATGAGCAGACGCGTCAAAGTGAATATAATGTGAGCTTGTTACGCAATCGTCAACAGCAACTGATTGCTGCTAGTGTTGTTAACACTAATAATGATGATGACGATGATGATGATGACGATGACGACGATGATGATGATGACGAGGATGCTGAGGTTGAGGCAGAGGTGGAAGAAGACGACGATGATGTGCCCGATAACAATGATCGGGCAAAGCGAATGCGCCTAGAGGTAAAATCAATGATGATAGCTTTTCAAAGGGTCACCCTAATAAGTACATTTAGTTGATTGTTATGGTCACTCTTCAAATAATCGTGAATAGTCTCTTTTAACGAAGATAATTTTAATATCTGTTTGCAGCCGACAATTGAACAATTGGCGTCAAGTCCCCAGCAGTTGAATGCACGTCAACAGCTGCAACAGCAACAGCAAGAACAGCGGCAGCAGCTGCTGCAGCGCAGTCGACGTCGTCCACAGCTGCATGCATCGACACCCGCTTCAAGTGACACGCTACGTCGGCGGATCGCGCCACAAAATCGAGTGTCATCGTATCTCAATCTGTATGGTAATCAGTTGCATCGAGAGCCCGCCTACAATTTCATGTCCGCTGGCGGTGGATCAAGCAGCGATAAAGCGGCTGTTGCCACCAGCGGTGATCTGCCAACCAGGTGAGTAATAATAGCTTTTTGCAAATAGTATGCGTTCCATGTCGTTTGTCTCTATCTCACTCTCTACCATTTTTAGCTCAAGACGCACGTTGAACATTGCGCCAATGACTGAACGACGCGGTACAACGTTGCCCAGCTACAGGCGACAGGGTCTGCTGGATCATCGGAGACCCAATTGGCGTACCACTGACACAATTAGCGAGCAGGCCAGCGAGGAGCAGCAGCTGCAACAGCAGGATCAGACAAACAACAACAATATGAACAACAAAAATAACAATGATAATGTTAACAATTCGATTGAAACGAAACAAGCTGGCACCGACTCTAATTCAGAGTGCGGCAGCAGTGAGAGTCAAGCGGGTATGCGCAACATCAATTCATTGTTCTATGGCAATTTGCAGAGTCGCAAATCGATATTCAATACAACGACGCATCATAATTCAACATTATCGCTTAATTCATTGGGCAAACGGCGACGATTCAATGCCTCCATATACGGCAGCACATCGGCGCTAAGCGATAGTCGGCTCTTGAGCAGCAATCGAAGCAGTTCAACCGCCTTCGAATCACCTTTCTATCCGGGTCCAACTGCATACGGTGGTGCATCGGCCAATTATCGTTTCTATACCAATAAAATCTCCGGCAGCAGCAGTCGTTCCGGTGGCAGTTCGCCCGCACTAATAAATAGCGACAATCTAATGAACAGCAGCAACAACATTAACAGTACAACGCGTGTTTGGAATGGAAGCAGCATCGAGCAGATTGTGATGCGACCAAAGCCTACGGAAAGAAGCAATAGCAAAAGTAGCAGCAGCAATATTATGCCATCTCTATCGCAAACGACGCAACGTATATTAAAACTAATGGAAAATCATACGACGCCGCTAATGGAGGCGAGAAAAATGGGCAATGCGCTGCGTGAATATCAACAGCAGCGTCTCAATCGTAATGCTTCCAAACCCTATTCATACACACCATACACATCATCATCAATAGGTTCTTTAGACAGAAAACTTAACAACAGCAGCAACGTTTCTGAATTGAATAGTAATAGTAACAAAACTTTGGTGCCCACTATGCTAAAGCTTTTGGAGGAGCGTCGTAGTCAACGTATTCCCGGTACTGCTGCTCTCCAGGCACAGCAATCCCAACCACAAGAGCAATCGCAAAAACCACGGCAGCAGCAGCAACAACAACAACATCAACAGCGTTATCGCGTCTATGCCAAAAACTATAGCGACTTTACCTCCACCTCCACCACCGAATCCTCATCCGGCTCCATGAGTCATTCAAACAAAATGCGCACGCGCCTCTCACATCATCAGACGCGCAAGGATGCACGCAGCGTGCAGGATGCGGAATTGCCGCCAGAGCCACTGGAATTGCCAAACATACCTTTCCCACTGATGGCGAGTGAGCCAAAATTTGATTTAATAATAGCGCCGCCACCCAAACCAACAGCAACACCAGCAGCAGCAACAACCATCAATTTCAAGAAGAGCAAAACAACAACAACAATAGCAACAACAGTTCCTGCGTCTCAGCTTAAGAACAATAATAATAGCAGCAGCAACAACAACAGCAATCGTAATATGTTTAACTTTGATTCACCACTTTCGGTTGCGTGCAACAACAACAACAACATTAACATCAACAACAACATCAACAGCAAAAAAAGCAATAGCAACAATGGTGTTAAATCCTCGGACGTATTACCATTAATTCGTAACTTTAAATTTGATCCACCTGTGGAAATGAAACCTAAAATTGTATCTAATGGCTGCATGCTCCTCAGCAACAGCATCAAAAACAACCCCAACAACGTAACCAGAGGCACTGTGGCTGATACGCTGAAACCAACAACAGCTGCACAAACAGCAACAACACCAAAAGAAGCAGTAACAACAGTTGTTGATGGCTTTGGTGATCAGTTTAAAAAATCGTCAAGCGAATGGGAATGTGAAGCATGCATGGTGCGCAACAAAAATGATTCAAGCAAATGCGTTGCATGTGAAACGCCTCGAAAAACTGCAAAGCTCAACGCCGCCAGCAATAACAACAGTAACAGCTGCAGCAATGGCAGTAGCAGCAGCAGCAGCAGTAGCAGTAGTAGCAGCAGCAGCATCAGTTTTGCCAACAGCAACAGCAATAGCAATAGTTTGCCAGCAACTTCTTTTGCTGCGGCCGGTGGCTTTGGCGATGCCTTCAAGCCCAAGGCGAATACTTGGGAATGTGGCACGTGTATGATCATGAATCAGGCTAGCTGTAATAAGTGTGTGGCATGCGAGACACCCAAACCCAATGGTGGCTCTGGAGAAGTCACAAAACCTGTTGCTGCTGCAGCCAGTGGATTTGGTAACGCCTTTAAGCCAGCTGCTGCTGCTGCGGCCAGTGGCTTTGGAGATGCCTTCAAGCCCAAGGCGAATACATGGGAATGTGGCACGTGTATGATCATGAATCAGGCTAGCTGTAATAAGTGTGTGGCATGCGAGACACCCAAACCCAATGGTGGCTCTGGAGAAGTCACAAAACCTGTTGCTGCTGCAGCCAGTGGATTTGGTAACGCCTTTAAGCCAGCTGCTGCTGCTGCGGCCAGTGGCTTTGGAGATGCCTTCAAGCCCAAGGCGAATACATGGGAATGTGGCACGTGTATGATCATGAATCAAGCTAGCAGTAATACGTGTGTCGCATGCCAAACGCCTAATCCAAAAGCAATGAGCACTAGCAACAGCAGCAACAACACAAGCAATATTACCAACAAAAGCAGCAGCGGATTCAAATTTGGTTTCGTTAGCGGGGAGCAGCAGCAGAAGCCGGACTCCAAGCCCAATCCTGTATGGAGCTGTGAGGCGTGCATGGCCCAAAATGAGATGTCGCGTCGCAAGTGCGTTTGCTGTGAACAACAAAGGCCTGGCGCCAATAGCGACGAATCAAATTCATCGACAGTGCCCAAATTTATGTTTGGTTTCAATCGAGCACCAGTTGCTTCAGCACCAGCAGCAGAAAAAACAACAGCGGTAGCAACAGTACCAGAGACGGCAAAATTAACAGCAGCGCCAACAGCAACAACACAATCCACATCCAACAAGTCTGCATTTGCAACAGTTGTTAATAGTCCAGCTGGTACTAAGACGCCAGTGTTTAGCTTTGGAGCTCCATCAGCAATGTCCAAAAGCACTAGCAACAACAGTTTCAGCACCAGCAACAGCTTTACCATAGGCAACAGCAATCCAACAACCGAAACTGTAACACACAATTTTGGAAGCGGCAGCAACAACAACAACAACAAGATTCAACCAGCAGCAGCAACAACAACAACAGCAGCACTTCATTTTGGAACAGCAACAACAACAACAGCAGCCGCCGCTGCAGCAGTAACACCAACATTTTCATTCAACAACAACAACAATCAAGCAGCTACAAATGCAATAGAAACAACAAAAGCAACAACAACAAATCTCACCAGTAGCAAAAACTTTGTATTTGGTTCAATAGCATCTACATCGATAGCATCAACAACGGCATCAACAGCAGCCCCACCAACAGTTTCATTTAGCAACACTGCAACACCAACAAGTGTTCCCAGCAGCAGCAGCAACAACAACAACAGCAGTTACTTATTTGGTGCGCCAGCAACATCGACAGCACCAGGTGCAGCAGCAGCAATCAGCTTTGGCTCCCTTGCAGCATCCAAGAGCATCAGCAACACAACAGCAACAGTGCCAAGCCTTAACAGCACCAACAGTCCGTTTGGTAATGCAACATTTAGCTTTGGCGCCAAATCAACACCATCAGCAGCAGCCGCAACAACTACAACTACAACCAACAGCGGCGGCAGCACAAATCCAATAGGCAACACCAGCTTTGGCTGGCCAACAGCTGCAGCAACAACTACCGCTGGCACTGCAGCAACAACCATGCCTATTTTCGGCAGCGGCAGCCATATGTTTGGTGGCAACAACACAACGACAACATCATCAACAGCAGCACCAGCTCCCATGGGCAGTAGTTTGTCCGCTGTTTTTGGCAATGTGAGCAATCCCTTTGGCTCAACGTCTTCCGCTCCAGCGGCACCTGTTCTTGGCGGCGGCAGCAGCACCAGCTTTGGTTGGCCATCAGTATCGGCAGCATCAGCAACTCCTAATGTCGGTAGTACCAATCCTGCCACAAGTGCTGCCACGGCGGTAACGTTGCCCACTTTTGGCAGCGGCAGCGCTTTGTTTGGCGGCAATACAACGACAACAAATGCATCATACTTTGGAATGGCAGCAGCAGCTGCAACACAGCAGCAGCAGCAGCAACAACAACAACAGCAGCAGCCACCCAGTAGCGTCTCCACAGTCTTTGGTAATGTTAGTAATCCGTTTGGTGCAGGATCTTCCACGGCAGCAGCGTCCACCGCGTCACCGCTCTCAAATATATTCAACAATTCAGCGGCAGCAGCTGCAACAAAAACACCAGCAACAACAATTCCTAAGCCAGCATTTAACTTTAGCAGCGGTGTCGCTGCTTCAGCCACCGTAAGTGTTGCAAAACGTGTATACTTTGATATATATTCTCTTAAACTCTCTCTCTCTCTCTCATTATCTCGCTCAGCAGACACCAGGTGGCGTTTTTAACTTCGGTGCAGCGCCGTCAAATAATATTGTTAACAGCGGCGTTGGCGCAGGCGCTAGCGGTAGTTTGCCAAGGCCAGCATTCAATTTTACATCAAATGCAGGAACAGGAGCTGCGGCGCCGCAGACAGCGGCATTTAACTTTTCGGCAACTTCGGCAACAACAACAGCTGGCAACGCTGGCAACAGTGAGGTAAGTGCAAAAATTAAATAATGCATTTTTTTTTTTTCATAAAACTTTCATCATCCAAACATATTATCCAAACATATCGATCGATATGTACAGTACGACCTCGCTTAACGCAACCTGCATTTGCTAACCATTAAAATTAAAGTAAATCGTATAAATCTGTGTTCAAAGCAAGGATTTAATTTTATTTTAGCGAGGTCTTACTGTATATATACGCCGCTTTCTATGATGAAATTATTCTTGTTGCTGTTAGCTTGCCTGTCTTTTGATTTTCTTTCCATTATTTTGCATGTTTCGGTTGTCTTTCAGTCTCTCTCTTTCCATTTTTTGTTCCTCAACATTCATAGATCATAGAAAACGTTCAATTTTGTCATTTTGTACTTAATATGTATGCTTATTTTTAATTTATTTTCCTCCCTCTCTTTCTCTCTCTCTCTATGTTTTTCATAAATTTATTGATACATTAAAATGTTGATTGATGTCCTCTCTCGGCTCTCTCTTGACGTCTACTGTATAATTTCCCAATTATTGTTTGTATACTCTGTAAAATCTTTTTTGGGGCACGACATACGTATGTATAACTATATCTAATACTTTGATGGTGCTACTACTATAACTACTACAACAACAACAACTACTACTACTACTACTACTACTACTTATAAAAAAAAAAATGAATGTAAAGTTATACCCACAATCGGCACGACTTTTTCAATTTGGGGCCACCCCATCGTCTTCGCAGCCAGCACCAAACCCAATGTTTAACTTTGCCGGCTCAGCGCAGCAAATGCAGGTAAACAATCTTAAATGGAGTCCAACTAATGGACGGTAAACTCCAAATATTCGATCATAATGACAAACTATCAATCGTATATATATTCATATATGTACATATATAATCATTAATCATTTTTATATTAATTAGTAAACAGTAGTTAGCTTTATTAATACATTTAAACTTACTAACCTAATGCATATCATTTGGATTGGGTACAATGGGCAGATCAAATGTACCAATGTACCTAATCATACTATGTATGTATGTATGTATTTACGTTCATCAAGCATGTTTTAAATCTTATCTGATATCATTATGTAAAATTATTCTTTTTATTGGTTCTTTGCATACATACATAACCTACACATGTACATATATACATATATTTACACTTATTTGCATGCTAAATAGTTAGTTGTATGCATATGCATATATATATGCATACATACTAATATTTAACACCCACACACATATCCAACAGTCGCAGATCGTTAGCTTATCCATACACATAAATATACTCACAAAAGTACACAGCGGCAGTTCACTCTCTTCATTTAGTGAGCGAACTGCTGTTTGTTGTCATCATTTTCCGTTATACCATCTCTCAAGTAGTTACACGCATTACTTAAATCTCTCATTTTACATACTACATACATACTATACTATATACAACTACATACGAAGTACACCTTTAAAAAAATATACATATATAAATTTGCCAAATAGTGCTGAACAGCAACAAAAATGATGTGCAAAATGTTAAAAGAGCGAATTATATGTGACTTCTGCATATTTTCACTCTTTTTTATTGTCATATCTAATTGCGTCCACAAAATAAGCAAACACAAAAACCCAAAATTCAGTAAAACGTTTAAAACCAAATACACAAAATGTCTTTTGCAGTCCACGCCAAACACCGCTCCGTTCCAATTTAATGCCGGTGCTCCTGCGTCCACCAATATATTCGCGTAAGTAGTCTGTGTGTGACAAGGGCAGCAGCAGCATCAACAACAACAACAACACCACCATCAATACCGACATATGCTGCTGCGCCTACTCGTTTTGCTCTGCTATGCTTGTATAGATCAGAGAGAGAGGGAGAGAGTGAGAAAGCAAATTATGCTAACGGATGAGATCGCGATTTAAAGAGTGGGAGAGTGTGTTGTTTCATGAAAATTGGCCCAAAGTTAAATTAAATGGGGAGCAGCACACAGACACAACAAACACAAATACATTTACTCACACACACACATACAAATAGTAACAAATGCATTATTAACCGTTATTAAGACAACTTTTGCATTGCGTACGTTAATCTCTAAGGCATATTAATGTTGAAACATGTTTATACATACATACATATATATTTAACACAACACATATTGATGTTTTTGATGCTTTGTGTTTTGCTTGTATACTCGATACCGAAAGTAAAAGTATATTGTGTTTGTGCAATGTCCGTCCGTATGTTCGCAACTTTTTTCGACACCCTTCAAGCTAGAGACTTGAAACTTTGCAAATATCTTTTTTTGTGGGCGGGCGAGATAAAGTGTCAAGATAAGTTCGATAACTCAAAATCGATACATTCTCTGAGACAGCCCACACCCCTGCCGCATCCGAACCGCTTTTGTCAATCAGGTCGCTTTTTTCTTTACCGTTTTTAATACAGGTATCGAGTATACCGCATTCGGTTGCGTCCGACTGCATCGTTTCCATTTGTTTTTCTTTTGTTTTAATATATTGCACATACATTTTACATGTTTTTATCATTGTGTGTCTGTGCGTGCGTGTGTGTGTGTAGAAAACGTGAACTTGTGAAAAGCTCGAGTTCAAATTAACGAGAATGAACATTGTATGTACACGGTTGCCACCTGATCCAAAAAAAATATATGTTTGCTGTGTACCTTTTGGATACTTACTGGGTATTCAAAGAGAGAGAAAAAAAGAAGCAATTTAATAAATTTATGTGTTTTTCTAGATGAATAGAGAGTTATTCATCCGTAATAACATTGGCAAAGGTAAATAACATATTATATGTGTGGTACGAAGAAATAAATTGGTAAATAAGTACCAAGTGGCAATCGAGTTCGCTTTCGTCTCTCACTCTCTATCTATGAAATTGTGTGTTTTTCATCTTCCCTCTGCTATTGGATGAAGTTCCAACATTTGAAGTCCGCAGTCTCGCACTTTTGCGTGTAGTAAATGTTTTACGTGTTGGCTACACAATTATTGCATATAGATGAATTGTACTAATGTTGTTAATTTCTTTAAACAGCTTCAATCCGCCGAACGCAGGCAACAACAATACGCAAAATCAACGCCGCAAAATACGCAATCCAATGATGCGCCGTCAGCCGCCGCGGTAGGATTACAAATGGCCGCCGCCGCTGCGTCAGCTGCTGCCCCGGCCAACATCGACTTCATCGACTATGACGACAACGACGACGAGGAAACGCGACAGTATTGGTTAGCACTGGAACTTGGAATTGGGACGGCATCAAGACCGGAACAACAGCACCAGCAGCAGCAGCAGCAGGCGCCAAAGCAGCAGCAACAGCCGCAGCAGCAGCAGCATCAGCTGACGCATTTAAATGATAATAATATTAATGACGACAGCAGCAACAGTGGACAATCGACGACAGGGACGACAGCGACAGCAAAACGAAAGTATTACCCATCGCCAGTCAAATATCCGCGCAGCAATAAGCGTTGGCAGAAGCCACAACAGCACAACAGCAGCAAATATCGCTATGTGCGCCAACAGACACCACCACCAGCAGCAGCAGAAGCCGAAGCAGCATCAGCAGCGCCAACCAAGACGATGCAGACAAAAAGAACAACAACGCGTGGAGCTAGAGGAGCTGACACACAATTTGGAGCTGCCAGACAGTTTACAGCTAGCAGAGCGCTGGGCAAAAGCGGACAGAAGCGCGTCATAGTACTAAAATACAAACGCAATGACGACAACAACAACAACAAAAACAACAATAATAATAACAACGATGCCGACGCAGCAGCAGAAGAAGATGAAAGAATGCGGCGCCGTCGCTATCGATTCTCTCAGTGAGCCAGCATCGATGACTGATGAATAAATACACACACAAACACATACAATACAATACAATACATACATACATACAAACAAACATACATACATACATGCATACGATCTATATCTACATATAAATTTATATATTTATGTATATATAAGTTTTGCCGTTGAAGCAGAAGGAGAAAAAGAACGCAACAAAAACAACAAAAACAAGAAAAACAATATTATGTAATCGGTATCTTGTTTTTTGTTTTTTATTTGGTTTATTTTGTTTAATTATTAAATTTAATTAATTAATTTTGTTAAATTGTCAAAAACCCCAATCGATCATGCTTATATTTATAAATATAAATAAAACTATATAAACTCGAAAAAAAAATTAATTATACTACAAACTGCAAAAGCCGACAGTTAAACAAAAAAAAAAAATCATCCAAAAGAAACTACAAAATAATTGAATATTTGTAAATTGAACTGTTTTTGTTGTTACAATATTCAAATATATTTTTTTTTATTTTTAGAAACTTTTTTTTTAATCATGAACTTTAGTGCTTTTATAATCACACATACAAACATATTAAAAAAAAAAAACTATAAACGATAATTATTAAATAATTATGTTGTGAAACTGTAAAAAAAAACTATACGATGGCAAAGAACGTGTTCAAGAGATAAAATGTAAGAAATAGCGCAAAAAAAAAACTAAATACATATGTATATATACATAATTATATATACATATGTATGTATAATGAAATGAGATAAAATTATTTGTTTAGAAAATTTTGTAAAAGCAAACCACGCCCCCAACTATATGTACACAATATATTGATAGAGACGAAAAAGGAGATTAAGTCGATGAGGATTGTTTATTTAAAGAGCGAGGGGGCAACTATATACATATGTAAGAAATAAGATGAAGAATGAAAAATCAAGGAGGAAAACCACATGCACTTTACCGTTACAATGTCGATAGTTTTTTTTTCTTTTTTTGTTATTCAAGTTAAGTTTCGATTCGTATACTTCCGTTTCCGTATCCGGGTTAATCAAATGGCAGGAAACAAAAAAGAAAACAGAAATAAAAATTAACACCAACAATACAAAAAACAATTAAGCGATGTAAACTAAATCAACAACAACAATTATGTATACATAATTATATAGAAACAACAAATACTACAATTATTATTATGTACGTGTTTTTTATATACATACATACGGATAAAAACAAAACAAATAAAGTAAGACATGAAAAACAAAAACCAACAAAACACAAGAATCAAAGTGAAGACCCGACGAAGTCTTAGGGCTAAGTGAAAAAAAGGAAAAAATAAAACACAAAGTTGACAAATTGAAATCATAATGTAAATAAGTAAATTTAAACGGTATGATAATTAAAAACATGACAAAATAAAAAACGCAAGTCTTTTCAAATTTGTATGACAGTTACATCGTTATGGCGCGCATTGTTGCGTGAACACGTGAGTACGTAAATTATTATAGTATCGAAAACAAAAGTAACGAACTTATTATTCGATAAGTGGCATCGCTACTCAACAGTCGATGCTATTCTCAAATCGCATAAAAAGCCTGACGTTAAGTTCTTGTACGTCATCCTATTATCCTTCATCGTGATTCATTTAGTTTAAATAAAAAAATTTGTTTAGTTTTTAGGCACCAAAAAATAGAAGCGAATTGATAACAGTGCTGTTAAGCTTCTCAAAAGAAGTGTCGATAATAAAATAACAAATATCTTATATCAAAGTATCGCATACCCAAGGCTCCAATATCGATAGATATTGTTGCGATATCAACATCCCCAGTTAACAGAAAAACGCACGACAAACATAAATTCGTGGAAATTACGCACGGGTGTTTTTTCGTAGCTCAATAGTACTATTTGTTTATTTTTTTCGGTTCTAACATAAATGAAGCACGCATTGCAAATGCAAAGAAATGCATATAAATACAAATGTGTAACTAGTGTAATTTGTGTAGTTCTAAGAGGCAAATGCAAATGTTAGATTTTAAGATGGATATCAGTTGCAATCTGCGCAACAGTAGCAACAACTACAACAATTACAGCAACAACAACAAGAAAAAGGCTGACTGACTACACCCCAAAAAAAAAAAAAATAAATAACGCAATATACATACATATATACACATAAATATATGAAGGAAACAATTGGAGGCGAGGAACAACAAAAAAAACGACAGGAAAAATGAAGTAAAAGCGACAGCAGCAGCAGCAACGGCACTTCAGTTGCAGTTTGTAGTTGGAGTACGTATTGAGCAACGCACATACATACATACCCACTGTCACACATATAAATACATACACAAACAAACGCATCACACAAAAAGACATTTGCATGCATGTGTGTGGGTGTAAAAGCAGCAGCACCCAGCTCCATCGTACAAATTTCGTGTTCGGCAGTCGTCAGTCGTCCGTCGTTCCTCGTTCGTATGTTCGTTCGTTTCGTTGATATCGCGTTGTTGAAGTAACAGCATTCGCCTACGCAGCAGCAGCAGCAGTAGCAGCACCACCACCATCAACAACAACAATAGAAACAACAACAGCGACAGTCAAAGGAAGCGGTTTAAGAATGCATGGGCATGCACAAAATACGAACCACAAGAGAAATGCAAATTTTACAAAAAATTGAAATAAGTGCAACGGGTTTCCAATTCCCAATTTCAGTTCCACACAGAGTATTGTAATACAAAACGCAGTTGCAAATTTATGCCATTCTGATCAAAGAGAGAGAAAAAGAGATTGCCGATTGCAGAGTGGAGCGTGGTAGAGAAAGAGGCCCCAAGGAAAGAGAGTGCGAGTGAGTGAACGCCGTCGAATCAGATCACGTCCATATTTCCTTTGTTGCTGGATTTGTTATAAACTCATCCAAAAACCCCTCCGCCCTCCATTGTTCCTTGTTCCTTGTTTCTGCAGTCGTAATATGGATTGTGGTGCTCTTGCCGCGCAGCAGCAACAACTATTACAAAAACAACATCATCATCATCATCAGCAGCAGCAGCAAAACCAACAGCAACATCATCATCAACAACAACAACAGCAGCAGCAGCATTTACGACAGCAGCAACAAAATACGCTAAATTGCCTTGAAGCAACAGCAACAACAAATGTAAGTTTATCCACACAAACTCACACATACTAAGCTATGTACATATACATATGTATGTATGTCTGTGCATGTACTAGTACATATTTCTCTTTTACTTCCACTTTGCACTCGCTCCCCCAACCTTAAGGCGTTGCGTTGCGTTTCGCTGCCAACGTCGCAGCCAGCGCTTATTTGGCTGTGCTGCTCTTGCAGTTTATTTGGTTTTCTTATTAGATATTTTTCAAATGAGTAACTTTGGCAGCGCAGTCGGCTGCGCTGCTTTGCCCGACGTTTGTATGTTTGTGTTTGTTCGGTTTTCCTTTGCAATTGTCTTCGCCTGCGTGTGGGCCGCCGACAGCCTGGAGGCGGGCTGGTAGCCATGTGCATAAATAATTTAAGACATTTTATGCTAATTGAATTTGTGTGTGTATTTTGGGGCAGAGTAGAGAGAAGAGAGTCGCTGTTGCCAGGTACAAAGTTCAAAGCCACACTTTTCACTTACACACATACATACATACAAACACATATTGGTCAAGTTCTGCAAAACCGTGGCAACTAGGCAAACGAATGACTCAAAAGAGCATTTAACCAACATGATTAATTTTTGGACAGCTGCTGCGGCGACTAAAGAAAAAAAACACAAAAAACAAGAAGAAAGAAACGCAATGAAAAACACGTAAAAGTGCATTAGTCAGATGTAGTCGAGTGAATAATACCCTGTGTCAACACACAAATTATTCATTCAATATGAAATGTTTTGTGTGGGCGGGAAAGGGAATACGAATGTTTTGTGACTGATTTTTATATGCAACGTTGATAGGACTTAAACGCTAAACTTGTGTAGTTTTCTCGCTTATAACTCAAGAGCAAAGCAGTCTTCCCTTAATTGATATACCCTATTTTACATTATGTATGCATAGAGGGTATACAAAGTGGAAGAAGAGCAACAACACAGAGCCAACATTCTGAATCAAGAAAGAAGTACCGAAAATTTAATTGACGATTACTTTCACCATGCATAAATTCTAAAGCACCAACAACAACAAAAACAACAACAACGACAGGGAATGAGTGAAATAAGTTCAAGCTGAAATTGTTTATACAAAGGCAATAATAGCACACATACACACACAAACACAAATAACAGCATACAAAGCCAAAAGCCTTTGGCGTTGACGTATTTGCGGCATGAGCGCAACAACAAGCAAAAGCAAATGAAGAAAAACAAAAAAAAAATCATCATATAACGCACTCTGTTGCTTTTCTGCGTTCTTTCGTTTTTGCCGCATTGCTTGAATATCTTTCTCTTGCGTGTAAGTAAGTTTTGTCTTGCGCTACGTGACTGCAATAAAACTTAACTTCAACTACGTGTTCCATGCTTTGTTCTTCTTGTGTGTGTGTTGTGTTTGTATGCCGAAAAATCAAGAAAAATAAATGGTCAACACATAAACGAGTAACATTGAATGCCTCAAGGATATGTACACACATGCATATGCATAGGCGCAGCATGCGGCAGCCGCGACAAAACGCACACTAACGGCACATTTAGACCAGGTCGTCCTGTTTTCTCCTGCTGCTGCCGTTGTTCTTGTTGTTGTGCCAGTGCTGGCCATGTAATCTGTATGCTCATGGGCAGCACTTGCGATTACCAAAAGCGTAAGAAGGTTGTCCATATAATGAATGGATACCTAAATGTTGTTTGACCTTTGATATGTGTAACATACTAAAGTAAACGTTTTAATGTCATAGTCGATCAACGTATAATAATATATTTTTATTTCATTTCATATATTTCACTTCTAATTAACATGCAAATATGGTGTGAATACTAAATAACATAAATTTAAGAGTTTGGGCCTATAACTAGTCCTTTTCTACTTAACGGAAAACTTATAGAAAACTGTAGTAATTGGGGAGAAAATAAAGAAAGAAAAACACCGTGATAATACATTTTAATTCGTGAATAGTTAGTAAAATATTGTGAATAGTTATTATATTCAGAAGTTATGATTTTGTTTTATCTTATTATATTAGTAGTCCCATCAAAACTTTCAATTTTCAATTTCAAACATTCTAATGTGCATTGACTTGAACAAAATAAAAGAATGTGACGTCATATGCTAAACTGCTGCTGCTGCGGTCGCTTCGCCATGCATTACCTTAACAGCTGTCGCCATGCAAAGAGCGTGTGAGAGGGAGCGAGGCTTACAGTGAGCGCGTCGCCGTCGTTACTCGCATTTATTTCTCGACCGATACGCGCACAAGACGACGACAGAGCGCAGCGGATAAACGAAACGGCACGCAGCAAATATAAAAAGCAAATAATATTGTTGTAAATTCTAACGCGCGCGTATATTAAAGGCGACAACTTTGTTAGTTTGTTTTAGCTTATATTTATACTTTTACGTTTTTGTGCCGTAAAATATCAATGCAACTTTTTGCTCCGCGTTATTAGTATACATATATATACTTAATATACCTTCGTTTGCTGTCGCCTTGCGCTTGTTGTTCTTATACAAGTATTGTTTTTTATTGTGTGGATGTTTTTTTGGGCGTTTATTAAGTTCCTTGTTTAGTGGCAACTGCAAAAGCAATTAAGTCCAGCTGCTTTTGTTTATACAACACAACTAATACTGCCATTACACACACACACATGCGAGTGAGTGTGAAACGAAGCAATAATCAAAAGTGCCTTTTTTAATTGAAGAACAGAACACAAAAAACAACACAAACAACAAGGCGAGCTGCTGCTGCTTCCAATCGAAATCAAATTGACGTTAACATTGACGCGGTAAGAGCATCATATAAACACACACACAGAAATTTATGTTCATACACGTATGTATGTGTATGTGTACGTATATTCCGGAATAATACAACCCTGTTGACTTTCCTGTAAAAGCTCTGTTGAGCGTAGGCGAAAAAGGAAGGAAGCTATCAAGTAAGAGAGGGAGTGAGAAAGAGTGAAAGAGAGCTAACAGAGTTCTGTTTGTTTTTGTTTTTGGCAGTTAATGCGTTTTGCTCTTGTCTTTTGTGTGTGCTGCGGGGGCGGTTGCACATCGACTTCAGTTTATTTGCTTTTATGTTCCAATCAAATACGGCACATGGTGGGAGGAGGTGAAGAGGGAGATATTATTAATAGGGATCGGGGCTTGCCATATGCCATATGCCTTATGCTTTTATTATTGTTTACTTCATTTTCGTTTCATTCTGTGTCTTATCTTCATCGCCACGCTCTTTACAACAAAACCGCTAGCTCACTCACACACACGGGCGCATCTGTTGTGTGTGTGTGTGTGAATGTTAGTTTCATTCAACTTTTCTGCATGCGGCAGCTAAAAGTTTGTTGCTATTTTGTGTATGGCAACGCCGCCAAGTCTAGCCTTTTGCCGGTTTTCGGATTTGGTTTTTTTTTTTTTTCTGCCAAGTCATATGGTCTCAGTGTGTGCTTCATCCTTCTACCACCCGCATTAACAGCTTCTGTGTAACGGCATCCTCGCTCTTCCTATCGCTCTCTCTTAAAATCCTATTCTCTTTTGTTGTTGTGGCTCTTGTGATTGTTATTGGTGGTGTGGCCGTTTAATTGCTTCTGCACGTTCGTCAAATATTTGCTCAACTCTTTTTAATTACATTGCCCGCTACACACACACACACATACTAACACACTCACACATGCTTACATTGTTCTACAGTGTGACATTTTAAGTAGTTTCCATGCAGAACATAATTTTCCGATAAGATAAGGAAATACTACTCCTAACCCAATTTTTCCACCATCTCGTCAGGATTTTACAATTAGTAAAGAGAATAGCTGAACAAATTATAAACCAACTCGGCTTAAACTTTAGAGTAAATTTTGTGTGGTTCGAGTGGTTTTTATTGCACATCGTACATACAGTCTATATAGTATATTTGGTTGCCCTTAAGTGGAATGGAACAATAGTGTTCTCTTCATATTTTTAGACTTCCAATAATGCAGTGCTTCCAAAGCGAACAGTGTTTGTTTTTTGTGTTCGATTCGATGTGCGGTTTGATTTTAAATTGGTTTTACTCTGTGTTTGTATTGTATATACATATGTACTTGTTTTGTGTGTTGCAATACTTTACTTCGAATTTGATAATTCCTAATCGTAATATTTTCAGTGCCTATCCAGTTTGTCAACGCAAGGTTATGCCTTGGCCCACTGTGCGACGACAACGAAGTTGACGAAGGTTGTCAAAGCAAGAAGTTAAATCGCTAATTTGAGCGCATTCTTCTTCTTGTTGCTATTTCCCTTCGCCGCAGTAGCAGTTGTTGTTGGCGCAGCAGCAGCAGCAGCACCCATACGACTTTTGTACATGGCTGCTGTTGGTTAGTGTTGTTTCTTTAAGTGCTTTACTTTTTATGATTCTGATTACACGCCTTGCTGCTAATGGCTTATGACTTTGCTTTAGTTTTGCATTGCTTTGCTTTAATTTGCTTTACTTTGTCTTTGTCTCATTTCAACTCGTTGAGAGAGAGCTACGCTGGACGTGCTTGACTTTTAAATACATATTTATGCGGCTACTGCGGATGAGACTACGCGACATTTTTCGCTGCTGCCCGTTGTTCATTTTTTTTTGTACCCTGTACTCATTGAGGCAATGTAAAAGAGTTTGTTGTGTTGTTGTAACAAAAGTATAAAATTTAATTAAATGTATAAGGTGTTTGAAGGTAGGAAAAGGAAGTACATAAATCATAAATACATATTTATTTAAAAAGGTAATTTACAGGGTATTTGAATAGTCAAATATGTATTTGTATTGCTGTGCGCTGTAATATTTTACTATCGCTTGTTTCCGTTTAGGAACCAAAATGGGGGAACAAAACTTTGTGCTCACACACGCATACATACATAAATACATATGTATGTATGTACATATTTAAAATTCTTTTGTCGCCATATTTATTTACTTGGCTTGTTGCTTCACACGACGCTCTGTCGCGCATCGTCCATCGCTCAAACAGTTTCTTCTTTTCCTCCTCTCCTAGGCCCATGTCAATTAGCTATCTGTTTGTCTATCTATTGAGCATTTACATATGTATATGTATGCATGTGCATTTATACATATTCTCCACTCCATTTTATTCTATGCCAATTCCAGTCTCTCCCTCTCGGCAACACTTTGCGTCACATGATTGACCCTGTGCATTTTTGATGTTTTGTTTTATAGTAAAGTGGATCGCTTGCAAAATGCAATTTGCAAATACATAATATGAAATCGACTTTATAGAATGTTCATATGTGTGTTTCCTCACATTCGTGCGTTTTCCGTTAGTCGTCCTACACACTCTCTTTCTCTTTCTCTTGAAGCAGCTGCTGCTGCTGATGCTGCTCTCTGCATTACAAAATTAGCGCAATATTTGTAACATACATACATATGTACATATGTATTTTTAGCTGCGGCTTTTTTTTATATTTTGGTCGTTGCGGCATATGTAAAATTATATATATATATATATATATATTTAAACACGATTAGCTGCTGTTGCTTAGCCTTGCTTTGTATCGCAACGCATCGGATCTGATCGGGCTCTGTTACCAATGTGGGTGTGCAGTGACCTAATTTCTCTAATAGATTGCATTTTGCCCCAGCTCTCTCTCTCATACACACACACACATATAAATATATATATATATATATGTATATGCATATGCATTTTGCTGTTATTTAGCGCATTGAACTCTCTGCACAGCTTGTGCCCTGGTCTCTCTTTTTAGCTCGCTTATTCTCTCTCTCTCTTGATCTCTGCGTCCATTGCAAAAACATTTTGCGCTTGGCATTTCCTGCCGGCCAAATGTTACATAAAAATAATTCAAATAAAAACGAAACGAATCGCCGCGAAATGAAAGAAATTGCTAAATTGTCGCTGTGTTTCTTACATTGGTACGTGTGTATGTACAAACATACATGTATGTACATATATGTTGTCAATCCGTTTCGGTTCCGTTCCGTTTCGTTCCCATTATTGCTGTTCCCAGGCCGCCTTTTGCTAATTAAGTGCAGCACTTGACTTCGTCTCTAAAGCTCGCAATAAACATCAGCAAATTGAGCACAAACTCACGCACACACAAGCAAGTGTTTATATGTTTTACTTGTATTTGTGCAGCATATTTAATTTATATGGTCTTTTAGCACATTTGGTGTTCCGCATTCCATGCCTAATTGCTTGCCATGCGATTCAAACTGTATGAAAAAAAGAAAAACAAAGTGAAGATAAATAAACGGTGGGTGGATTTAAGTTTTTTTTTGCTTTTTTTAATAATATGTTGATTAGGTTTTGAACGTAAAAGAAAACAAACGAGCGAACTGCTCAGATTAATTTCGAAACTTGATTATGAACTTAAAGACAATAAATAGATATTATTTTGTTTACGTTTTCAAATCAAATTGAATATCAGAGCAAGAACTCCCTACTACACACATATTCATATAAATCTGAATATTTTTATGTGTGTGTGTGTGTGTATCGTTTTTCATAACGTTTGGCTCCCTATGGTTCTCAGCTGGAAACTGCTGACTCAGGCGACAAAATTTCAGTTGCTTATTTTGGTTATTCTGCAGTAGCAATAGCACCCTTCACTCCCCCCATATATAATCACCAAAAACCCCTAAACCATCCAACCAAACGAAAATGTTTCCCTTCTCTGATTTTCGTGCGCTGCATGCAACGTACTAGAACAAGAAGAAGAACGAACCACAGCAATAGCAATAGCAACAATAAAAAGCGACTTGTAATTTGATTGAGCTGCAATAAAAATTTGTCAGGGAAATTAAGAAGAAGAAGACGAAGAAGGGGACACCCCAAATGTGTTGAGAAGACATGGATGGTGTGTTTGGGGGGGGGACAGCGACAGCTTATATCTCATATGCATATGTATGTACATCAATATATATTTGTATTTCATAACATTAAAATTTTGGTTGCTTTCAGTATGATTTAAAATGCAGCTGCGTCTTTTTACAAATTTTATTTAGTTTTGCCTGCAACGAAATCAACAAGTGATTGATGACACTTTCCATTTTTCTCTCTCTCGCCCTTGCGTGGTTGTCCAACTAACCCTTAAAGTGAAGCACGACTTTGAGTATCAAATTTCACCATTACACATTTTCCGGCTGTCTACATACATACACACACACATACATTTACATAAGTGCGGGTGCAAAAGAAACGAATGAGAATGAAACTGATAGAAAAGTCGATCAGTCGAACGTAGTCAAAGTTCGTTTTGGCTCGACTAACTTTTATCGAAAATGTCGATTTATATGAATTGATCGATAAAACTGCAAAACCAATTGCACTTTAGGATGAGCAACCATTTTGCTAAGTGCTGGCAATGCCGTAACCAAACACTCTCTTATACACACACACACACACATGCACGCACGTACGCTCAAAAGAAGAAGAATAAAAGAGAGAACTCATAGAAAATGCATCTGTTTCGGGCACTTCTTCTGACGTATGTACTTAAATGACGATGACGCTTATCTTGATCTCATAATTATCAGCTGAATAAAGATAGAAAGAAGTAAAAGCGAGAGAGTGAGAGAGATAGAAGTAGAGACAAAGGCAAAAAAACAACGGCTGAGGGAGGAGGAAATCGAACGCGCGTCATATAACCATTTTTGGGTCATTGTTGTTTGAGCCAAGTGGCAGGTGCAACATGCAGCCGGTGTTGCTTGCTTCTTGTTGCCCCCTTTTTTTTTTGTCTTGTAGACGACAGACAACCAGCTCCTTGAGCAACACACACACACACACACGTACATACATTACGCATTGTAACCCTAAAGAAACAAATAAAAACCTTACCCCGATTTGTTGCTGCTGTTGCTAGACACGCGTCGGTTGCACGCGTCACGAACGACAGAAAAATAAAAAAAAACGATACAAAAAGGAGAAACAGGAACCAACAACTAACAGCCCCTACTTAAGATAGAACAAAAAACAAAAACAAAAAGCCAGAAGAATTTTAAACCAAAAGATTGCAGATTTGGTTGATTTGAAAGCGACGACAGATGTTTTTGGGCATTTTTTATTTCCCTCTGTTCTTAAGGGTCGTTTTTTCTTTTCTCTTGTTGATATGGACGTCGCGTGTTGGGTTTAATTCGTTTTCTTGTTGTGTCCATTCACTTTTTGAGTGCTTGCAACGCAACTTTGTTGTTGATTTGTTTGATCACGCTTCACTTAAAAAAAACAAGAAGAAGACGAAAGACAATAAACGAATCCAATAAATCTACATACTACACCAAATTTCTCGTGCAGCTGTCTTTATAAATCGAATGATTTAACAAAAAAACAAATTTGCAACAAGCTTCAAATAAAATTACAAAGAAGGCAAAATACATGTATTTGATATATGATCTATCTAAAGATTCGTTCTTATAGCTACCCTCATTCGATATCGTTTTTAACCCAAATTCAAATAGATTTCAAGTGAAACAAGAGCACAAAATACAATTCTTCTTGAGAATTAGTTCTACGATATGAAATGTAATATGGAATGAAATGTAATCGATATATGAAGATAAATTTCATTTGGTTTCAGCTGGATTTTCGATGACATTGAAACATATAACTTGAATATAATTTGAGATTAGTTTTGCTTTTATAATATAAAGTTTCTTTTTTGTTGTTGCTGGATGGGGTTTTTTTTTTTTTTATTCTTTTGGAAACGTCGTACTTGGCCTGCTTGTCAATTAGGCTGCTTAACGAACCAGCAGCAGCAGCACTAGAAAGAAGCAGCATAACCCTATTTGAAGTTTGAAATTTGAATAAAGTCGTTAAACATTTGCCAAAAACAAATGACAACAACAACAACAACAGCAATAATAAAAGTATTAACATTGAAAATCGCATGGAATACGCTTTATAAAGGTAATGTGCCACAACGCGTATCGGCCATCAAATGCGACATTTTAATACAAGTATTTTATTAAGTTTTTTTGTTTTTTTTTATCGTATTGTTTCACTTCGTTTTTTACATACCCTAACAGTGGAGATATAGTTTTTTTATTTGAAATATTTTTTCTAAGATGAAAAACTCTATTTATTTATATTTTTACAAGATATAACGAACTTGATCTTGATTTAATATGTCTAAAATATGTTTATATATTTTAGAACAAAATTAACTTAATAAACTCGAAATTCCCTATAATAAATCTCAAGGAGACAGGAAAAAACGAAAGAAAATTCTTAATCTAGAATTGGTTTTTTGATTGCAGGTTACTGGAAATAAATTCTTTAGTATACGCCAGTTCGTTACATGGAAGTTCGACTGTAGTATAACAGTTTTTTAAAGATAATATTTCGTTAAATTTGTTTTTAGAATTTATCACATTTGCCAACATAATTTTTCAAAATTCCCACTAAGAACTTATTTAAGCATAAAGGAAAACAACTTTAGAATTAATTGAAGTTGATTAAACCGATTCAATGCGTCGAAACAAACTACTTTATTTAAATAAATAAATGGTAATAAATGTTATAAAAGTTAGCTGAACAAATTTGAGAGTTCGAATGGAATTTAAGCCAGTTATACCATCCGAACAAAGCTAGAAATGTTTGGGAATTATACTCGAAGGAGCTTTTCCACTTTTCTGACAGTTTAGTTACAGTTACGGTCAAACTCCCATATAACGAAGCTCAAGGGGACAAGAAAAAACTTCGTTATAGAGAAATTTCGTTATATAGAATTGGTTTTTTGACTGAATCAACTTGTAGGGTTCTGGTTTCTGACTTCGTTATAGAGAAATTTCGTTATACGAAAGTTCGTTGCATGGAAGTTCGACTGTATATGCATAAAAAGAGTATTTAATCTTTATCAAATTGAAACTCAACATTTTTTTTTTGTTTTCCATTTCTATTAAAATGTTATAGGCGCATATATCTACATAGGCATAGGTATACACACACACACACACACACACACACACACACTTTTGGCTTTGCTTAATTTATTATTATTGTTGCTGTTTTCATGTTTGTTTTTTTTATTACTTTATTTTGTTTTTATTAATTGCGGAAATTGCTGTAAATGTCGACAAACATGAATTTATATATTATTTTTTGCATGCTATATATATTATAATTATTATAATGTATGCAGAGGAAGTGAACATTCACTCAGCCCCCCCCCCCCCCCCCACCTTCCCTTTCCACTTCCACTCCTAACCTCCATCTTAGTGCGCATGACGTCATTGGTGTGAAGAGCTTTTTTGCACGCTAGTTAGTTGCTGTTGTTGCTAAGTGTTTAGTTAATTAGAGGAACATTAACTTAGTTTAAGCATGATTATTTTGTTGTTTGGAGCATACGAAAAGGAGTAATTACACAATAACAAAACTGTTGCTTTCAATTAGCTAAATGCGAGAAATAGAGAAATTCCAAACCCCAAAACACTCATTTAACTGTCAATTCGCCAGGTCAATTGGGTCAGTTGGTCAGTTGGTTTCTTTTGTTATCATTGACCGAAGCATGCAACATATTTCGAATCCAAAAAAGTTGCCAAGGTCATGTTGTAAGCAAAACTAAGCCTCTAACTATGATGTCAACTATTATTTAGATTCTAACGAACATTGAAACAAGATCATGTTGAGGGTGAACAACAGTAACTACAAATGCAAACTTATAAAGCAACAAAGTCCAACTTCCATATACTATAAACATGCAACAAACTTCTTTGCAATGAACTTTTCTATCCAACGAACTAATTTCCAGAACCCTTTGTTGTCCTTTGGCCAAGAGATCTTAAGATATGTCCCAAGTGCATGTTTGTTGTTGTTTGTCGATGCGAACATGAAAACTATGCAAATAGCAGAGATCGTAAGCACTAACCAAAAGTTTCGACCTAAAAGGGGCGTTGATTGTTGTTGTTGTTGTTGTTGAAGCTGTCATTGAACTTTGAACAAATACATAGAACGCGAGAGCGAGGCAGGGTGTTAGGGGGTCGGGTTAGGGAGGGCATACCATTTGGAATTGAATATGTGCTAATGACAAATACATGCATATGTTATGTATGTATGTATGTATGTATGTATGTTTATAATTATGTGTTTGGTCAAAAGCACACTTGCATAGAAAGAGAGAGAGAGAGAGAGATGTACGGAGTTTATAGTACAATTGAACCCATAAATCAACTCAATCGTCCAACCGACCCATTGTGTTAGTGTGTGTGTGTGTGTCCCTTTGTAGTGTGTGTGTGTGCAACGACCTCGTTCCCCTTTTCTGTGCTCTTGTCCCTCGCCTTTGCTTATCTGCATATCCCCGGGTTTTTGTTTATGTTTTTGTTTTATACACTGTAAAAAAAGAGTGTATCATAAACAAAGTGAATTATTATAATTCAAAGTAGCGGAGATTGGTTAAATAATGGGTGTAAGGGTGTAAAGATTTCTTTGTTTCTTAATTTTCTACAAATTTCATATAAATTTTAAAGTTAAACTCTAACAAAAAATATTCCAGAGTTAAGTTCGAGTATTTTTACAGCTGAGCTAAAGTGTGAATAAATCATTTCAGATCTACTTGAAGTTTTACATTTTTAAAGAAAAGTAAGGCAAAGGGTATCTGTAAGTCGATGCAAGCTTTAATTTTTGTTGAAAGGGATTTCCCGCTGCTGCTGCTGCAATGCGCCACTTAAAAAGGCAGAACGGCAAGATGGACAAGAAGAGAGGAGAGAGATTGCGGTCAGTCAGTCAGTCAATCAGTCAGTCAATCAATCAGTCAGTCAGTCAGTCAGTGTCTTGTGTGTCAGCAAGTGACAATTACCGCTAACCCTCAAAAAAAAAAACAACAAAAAGAAAAAAACGCATCTCGATGACTCATTCGAGCGTTGAAAAGTGCCGCCCGCCAAGTTGGAGTGGAAATTTCAGCAGCAGTTGAAGCTTGTCAGCTGTTACGTACTATATTTTATAGCTGTAAAGCATGATTGAAGCCCAAATCATTATCACGTCAAGGCAATAAATCAAACGAACAAAGACAAACAAAAGAACAAAAAACTGTTTTTCACTGTTTGTCTGTTTTCTATCTGTTTTTGAGTAGTTTTTTTTTTAGTGTTATGTTAGTTGGCGAAGAGGGAACACAGTTGTTCAGTTAATAAATATTGCAACCATTAATGAGTGTGTTAACAAGTTAGAGAAGCGTCCAATTGAAGGACTAACAAACCAAAGAAATTAAACAAAGTTCCAGAAATATTGCATAATAAGCTCAAATATCTTGGTATTTATATACTAATTGAACAAACGGTAAGATCTAGATGACTGCAAAAGGCACAAAAGACAGATCTTAAGGTATTGGCTTGTAGCACTAAGCGCCAACTTCTCGAATGTCCGGTTAAAGTCGCAGTTAGTTAAACCCGAGTTTAACTGGACCTAAGCAATTTGGTTTTCTCATTGCAAAGTTAACCTGAATCGTTAAGATACGATACTATCGCATTAATGGTGCTGGCAACTCTAACCCGAATCAGCTGTTTTGTTTTGTGACTGCAACGTGGAGGAGCTTGTACTTGTTGCCTCCTCGTAGGTCAAATCAAAATATATTTTGCTTGAATCATAAAATATATATACAATGGAGTCAGAGCTGTTTGCCTAACGATGATTTGAGCGATATTTTTATCGGCACTTAAACGGGGTATAAATGTTAACCGGTACTCAGGCCTCGCTCGGTTAGTTTGTTACTCGTTTAAACCCTAAACGGACATTGAGAAACTCAATTTTGACTAAACTTGGATTCGTTTTAGCTAACTGGACGTTGAGAAACTGACCCGAAGACGGCGTTTATGCGATATTTCAATTCCAAGTTGTTTAATTTAAATATCCAAAGTATGTTCTCTTCTCAAAAACACATTCGATATGACACTCAGTTTCTTGACTTATGAACATGAAATATAGTGCAGTCGAACTTCCATATAACGAACTTCCGTATAACGAAATTTCCATATAACGAAGTCAAAAATCAGAACCCTGCAATTTGATTCAGTCAAAAACCCATTCTATATAACGAATTTTCTCTATAACGAAGTTTTTTCTTGTTCCCTTGAGCTTCGTTATATGGAAGTTCGACTGTACAAGATATTTATATATATATATATCGCTTTTAGTTAGTTTCATTCAGCGCTGATTCTTAGAACTATTTCAAGTTCATCATGCTTAGAACATGACTCACACTAAGTGAATTCTTTTGGTTGAAGATAATAATAATATGTGAAAAGTGTTAAATAGTATTTATATCGTGGTTCTTGGCATTTTTCAGAGATATATTTAAGGAATTCTTACAAACAACAGCTGTATAAATATTATTTTTAAGAAGGAAAAGTGTTTGTTTTTCTCTCTTGACAAATCTTATCTGATTTCCCTTCATCTCTCTCTCTCTCTCTCTATTTAGTTTCCTGTTTCCTAACGCTCTCTCTCCCTTTCGCTCTCTTTTTGTGGCAATAGTTGAGTCAGTTGGGAAGTGATTGTTAGTACGTGACTTATGCCTTGCAGTATTGCTTAACATAACACATTTGCCAACAACAACAACAACAACAACAATCATCCAATACGACGGCAAAGGGGCACGAAGCAAGGAGCAAATCATTGGCTTTAGCTATGATTATTATTTTTATTTATAAACTATAGATAAACATGAATCGGTTGCTTGTTGTGTCGCCTGCTTTAATTCATCAACAGACGGAAATGTGTAACGTGTTTTTTTTCTTCTGTAACTCTCTTTGGCCACAAAGTTGCGAGGCTTGATTCGACTTGATGCAGGTGTTACTACTATTTGTCTACAATCGAAACTTAAGCACGTGCCAAACATACAAAAAAATACTTTTGACGCTGATTAGGTAAAGTCTAGAGAGGGTGGCTGGGCGGTGGGATGGTACGTTTGATATATAGAAAAGTATTATATGATTTATAGCAATTGTTTCCATTTGTTTGATACATTTTGATAGCTTTATAGAAAGAAGTAAAAGATGGGGATGAATGATGCACGGCGAGGTAAGAGTGTGCCCTCTCCTTGGCGCCTCCAGGCATGAAAGCAAGTATTTGGATAACGTGCAAGGATGATTCTCCTTCCATAACAGTTAATACACCTCGAGCTCAAATTTCGCTTTCTTATCAACATTCGCAACTATCATCAACCGATCGTATATTACAAAACACATTCAAACATATCACTAAAATCCTTCTTCTTTTTGTTTTTGCGTTAACAGATTAATCAGCTAGCTAGCCAAGGGATCATCGTTGGCCTCGCTGCCAGCGAAGGATCGGAGGCAGCAGCAGCAGTTTCAACTGTTGATAGTCCCAAACACAAATTGCTTGGCTTGGGGGATCAATTGAGCGGCGCTGGCGCCGTCAAATTGCGCAAGCACAGTGAACGGACATCGGCAACGGCAACGGCTGACGCTGCAGCTCAAAAAGCCTCCTACCGCATCTCGATGGCCAATCTGGAGGATACACAAGAGTCCGAACTCGATCTGATACTGGGCGAGCTGAGCTTGCTCGAGGCACAGATCTCGTATGGTGAGGCGAGCTTTTTGCCTGGAAATGCGCCAGCTGCATTAGTTGGTGGCGTTGGTATTGGTGGATTAATAATGCCACCGCCACCTCCGCCGCCGAGTGCCATGGCTGCCTCCATATCGGCTGCATCATCACGAACACATTCACGCACAAATAGCAGCATATCGGGCGATGTCAGCACCACATCCTACTCATCGGGCATATCGGAGAATGGCAATCTCAACGGTTTGATGGCATCGGTAGTTGGTCCACCTCTAATGGGTGGTGCTGGTGCTGGTGTTGGTTCTGGTTCTGGTGGTGTCAACAATCATCATAATATAAGTGCTATGGGAATAACGTTGGGCGTGGTGCAACCACGTGAGCCACGCACCGAATCTCCCGACAATGATTCAGCATTTAGTGACACTGTTTCGCTGCTCTCGAGTGAATCCTCTGCCTCATCGAATACTTCTCTGCAACAACAACAACAACAACAGCAGCAGCAACAACAAAAGCTACAACAACAGCAGCAACAGCAACAACAACAACAACAACAACATATCCAACCAATGTTAGCCAGCTCGAAGGCAGCAAAGATTCAACTGGCGCTGCACAAGCTTGAAAGTGCCTCAATCCGAAGACTCTTTGTTAAAGCCTTTACAGCAGATGGAGCATCCAAGTCATTGTTGGTAGACGAACGGATGGGCTGTGGCCATGTGACACGTCTGCTCGCCGACAAGAATCATGTCCAGATGCAGCCAACATGGTCGCTAATTGAACATTTGGCTGACCTGCACATGGGTAACTTTACATACAAAACGATTTCGATCCATGAAAAATATACAAATATGTTTTTTCTTTGGTTTTTTTTGCAGAACGCCTTTTCGAGGATCATGAGCTGCTGGTGGATAATCTGATGACATGGAACTCGGATGCTGGGAATCGTGTGCTCTTTCAGCAGCGAACCGATAAAGTGGCACTCTTCGCGCGACCCGAACACTATTTGCCCGGGCCACAGATGGCGCCAGGTTGCCAGCACGACGATCAGACGCGGCATATGCTGCTGGAGGAGTTCTTTGAGACGCATGCCCAGCTACAGCTGGATGGAGCGCTCTACATGAAAGCGGATCCCAAGAAGGCCTGGAAGCGACATCACTTCGTCTTGCGCTCCTCCGGACTTTACTATTTCCCCAAGGAGAAGACGAAGAACACGAGGGATTTGGTGTGCTTGACACTGTTTGCCGCTCACAATGTGTACACGGGCATTGGTTGGCGCAAAAAATTTAAGTCTCCAACCGATTATACGTTTGGCTTTAAGGCAGCCGGCGATTCGACTTTGGCCAAATCGTGTCGCTCGCTCAAAATGCTGTGCGCCGAGGATGGAGCGACCTTGGATCGTTGGTTAACAGCGATACGCATTTGTAAATATGGCAAGCAATTGTGGCACAATCACAAGCTGCTCATGGAGGAGCTGGGATCGGGTGCCAATTGTAATGGCACATTTGCAGCCTCAATGCGCAGCGAATCCATTAGCAGCATCTCATCGGCAGTGCCATCACAATGTGGCAGCGTCTCCTCAGCAATCAGTAGCATGTCCACATCGAGCAGCGGACGTATCTCACGTGCCAGCAGCTCCAGTTCCAGCGGCTGTCTGTCGGATGAGAATAATGCCTTCGATTCGGAATTCACAACCGGCACCATTAAACGCAAACCTTCCATGAAACCCAATCTCCCCTTGACCACAATGACGCGACAATTGAAGGAAGTGGGTGAGATAACGACTGGACCCGTTGCCGTAACGACAACAGCATCAACGGATGCTTCGGCTGCTGCCTCACCGGAGCGCAGTGGCACATTGACGCGAAGACATAGTCGCCGCAAATCCCAGGAGAGCAATGGCAGCAGCGGTGGTACTCTAAAGCGTCGTCCCGTTGTCGCTGTTGTTGTGCCAGTCGCCGGCGGTGGTGGCAGCCAGGCGAGAGATCAGCAGTTGATGCATACCAATAATACGAATAACAGCAATGATGGCAACTCCTCATCGTCCAGCAATTCAACGCCAACGCCAACGCCGAGCATCTGTGCCAAGCCAGCGCCCGGCCTTAGCGATGTCGTTGAGCTAATGTGCTCGTCCACATTATCATTGGATTCATTGCCACCGCCACCGCCGCCGTTGCCCTTGGCTCTACATGCCGATGAGCAGGATGTTTATGGTTCGCAATTGTCGCTTGCCTCACTGCCACCGCCGCCGCCACCCGATGAGGTCTATGTGTCGGTGGCGGCGGAGCCAACATCACCCTTAACACCAACGCCCATGTCCATGTCCATGTCCATGGGCTTGGGCATGGGCATGGGTTTGATTAGTATGCCCAATAGCAATGGCACTTTGCCGCCCGCTGTGCCCGCCAAACCGATCAAGCCGGCTGTTAAGCAAACATTGAAAGCAGCACCGCCATATAAAGCACCACCCGACTATGTGGGACCCACTGCATCATCATCATCTATTGGAGCAGTAGCAACAACAACAATACTTCCACCGCCACCGGCGCCCGTTCAAAAAAAGGTCTCATTTGCCGACTCGCCTGTGTTGTTGCGTCGCAAAATGTGCTCGCCGGAGCCACAGTTGCCACAGCGCTCGCCAAGCACAATGCTCAGCGGCAATTATCAGCCGCAACCGATCTATTCACCCGGACCACTATTGCCGCCACGCAGCGATCTGTCGCGTCTCTCCAATGGCAGCGACATTATGTCCAACAGCTCACCCAAACGTCTACAAGAATCAGCCTCGAATCCGCCGCGCGACTTCCTCAAGGATCTGCAGCGTGTGATGCGCAAGAAGTGGCAGGTGGCACAAAAGTGCAAACTCGAGCCGGCAACGACGCCGCACGAGGTGCTTGGCTTTCGGGATTTCAACAATGAGGATCTGCTCGCCGCTCACAATCTCAATTCGGGCGCAAATTCATCGCACTATTATCGCGAGACGGCCAATGTGAGTCATTGGGTGCAGGAGCACTATGAATATGCGCACAATGAATACGCTCTATACGAGAATGTTCATGCGCAGAGCAATGGTGCGGGAACAGCAGCAGCTGCGGGAGCAGTTGGAGTAGCTACACCAAATGTTGCGCCCATTGTTGTAAATGCTATGGATGCAGTTATTCCACCACCAGTGCCACCACCCACATCGCTGGCGGATGCAACAGCGGCACTGCGCAAAAAACGTCCACCCCCACCGCCGCCCAAGCGCAGCGATTCCACACATCTAACACATCGTGTCTAAATCCCCAAAAACCAAGCACTATGCTTGCTTTAGTGTTGAGTCGGCAGTGAGTACAAGTACAAAACATACTATATAGCATATTAGTGTTGCAACAACAACGATAACAATCGATTAAAATCGATGATCAAATCGAACGATTTATTGATATTAATCAACAACAAATCACTTGTTCATTAAATCTCTACCAACAATACTAAAGCAAAACTTCGATCGATTGTTAAACCTCTTAAACCAACGATAACATCGATAGTATATCGATTGTTCTTGTAGCACTAATATGAACATTTGTATATTGAACGCTTAACTAACATTTTTCTTTCTCTCTCGCTCTCTTTAGGTGCTACAAGTTCTTTCTTTTACTCTTTGGATCTCCTGATCGAAAAGCTATATATACATACATATATAGTATAGCATGTTAACTTAAGTGCAAAAAAAACAAAAAATTCCTATCGATGAGCAAAGGAAGGAGCAAAAGAAGAGACATCAAACCGAAAACCGAAAACCTTAAGAATGCATTAGTTACTAAGAAAAGAAAAGAAAAGAAAAGAAAACCAACGCCAACTTCTCAAGTATTATATTTTCAGTTCAAGTTGTGTTTTTTTTTTATAATTTTGTTTAAATATTTATTTTAGATGCGGTAAATGTGCATTGAAATTAATTTTTACTATATATATTTATATATTTATTCTTTAAAAAAATCATTTGTATATTTACTATGCAAAATCAATCGGAAGTTGTACTTGTATTAAAAACTTTTTTAAGTCTGTAAAAACGAATTACAATATCAAATTACATTCAGTTATTTGTTGCAGTGTAACAATTGAAATGCATGTAACTGTCTGATCATTGAATAATTTGCCACAAAAATGTCGATTCATTTTTAATTTTTATATTATATTTTTATAATTTAACATTTGCCGCACATTTGTGTTTTATTTTTTTTAAAATAATTATTTTGCTAAATTTAAAACCTCTATATCTATATCTATATACATATATATAAATAAATACTAAATAGTTTATTAAGCTACTTGCTAGATTGTAAAAAAAGAAGAAGAAAAACGAGCCACAATGTTTTCGTTTTATACTTTATAAATATGTATATACTATATATATATTTATACGATATAAAAAATGCAATTATATATTTGTAGTTTTTTTTGTTGCAACAATTTGTTTTTGTAATATTTTTTTTTTAAAAGTAGATAACAATTTTTTAAATTTCCTTGTAATGCGGCGCATCAAATGCGACTGGAATAATATAAAATAAAAATAGATAAAGAAGAAGAAGAACAACTACGTTGCAAGCAAGCCTTATACAACTATTAATCAATTAATGCATACATTATATATTAATAAATATATACTTAAATGTATATAGTATAAGTTCATATACAACTATAGATACTAAGTAAAAGTATGTAGTGCATACGGAATGTCATAATAAATTGCTTTCGCTTTCAAAAAACATAAAAAAAAATAAAATATATGTATGGAAATATATCGCTGCCTATATGTTTCGGAATTGTACTTACTGCAAATCTGGACAGAGACAGAAGCCAATTAACTATATAGAATGTAAAATCAAAAGGAATAAAACTAATTGCATTGTGCTCTACACACATATGATTCCAATCATTCAAGCGATACACTCGTATATATATAGTATATAGTATAAGTTGCAATGCTTTTGTTTGTTATCGATTTCGATTTTGTATATCGCTTTGAATTGGCATTTAGCAGGCGTTCCTAACAAATGGTTCTTCATGTCCAAGCAAATCAAAACACAAT
This sequence comes from Scaptomyza flava, assembly GCA_030179655.1. NCBI lineage: Eukaryota > Metazoa > Arthropoda > Insecta > Diptera > Drosophilidae > Scaptomyza > Scaptomyza flava. The sequence goes on along the minus strand of JARNME010000314.1, from coordinate 3,339,073 downwards.
ACAACAGAACCAAAATGAATTTTGTAAACGTAAACGTAACCGTAACTGTAACCGTAACTGTAACTGTAACAAGTAGATGTATCAAGTAACTATAATTTGTACCTCTCGTTTGCCATTTTCTTGATATTTTGCTCATTTTGCGCATTTTGTTGTATAATATTAGCACAGAGACAGCCATAATAATGTATGTTATAACTTTTGCAATAACTTTTTTTTTTAGAAAATAACAAGATTTGATTCTTGAGAAAAAGCTTGAAAGTCTGTTCAAAAATACATTTGAATAAATGCCTGGGTTCAATGCGAAAATAGTTTTGTTTGCTAATGGAATTTGAGAACGATGTAAATGCAATTTATAGTAAGCATAAAATTATTGTTTTTAACATTTTTATATGAATGTAAAAGCGTAAGTGTGTGCTATGTATGTGTATTTAAACTAAAGGAAATGCCAATTTTTAATGCTTGCATATAAAAAAACAAATATTGAATTTATATAAAATACATGAAGCTATTTTTTAGATACTATTATTCTATAGGAACTTTAAAGAACAACAGAATATTGAATGCTATGCTTTATAAGAAATGTGCCATAGGCGCTGGCGTGAATATATAAAAAATAACAAAAAAACAACTTGCATAATGCTAAATCAATGTACTAAAATTAATATAAAAAAATATTAGAATAAGTTAAATAATTGAATCAAAAAAAAAAAGAACACATTTATAGCATAATATTAAAGAAAAAAAGTAATGAAAGAACGTACTAAACTAAATTTCGAAAATACTTTAAGTATGTGCTAACTAAGCGGATTTTTATGAAATATACATAAAAAAAAAAAAAAAAAAACATAAAAAATAATTGTAATTTTGTATTTTTTTATTTAAGCTTCGTTTTGTTTTTCTTCTGATATGTGTAAACCTCAAGTAAATCAAACAAATGGATGAAGAGAAGTAAACTCAACAAATACTAAACAAAATAACTAAAAAATAAAACAAATTTCAAATAACAACAAATAAAGGAAAATGCAGCCACAGACAACAAAGAAGAGACTTCAACAAAAAACTTCATTATGAATACTTATACCTAACTAAGTAATATTAGCAATAAACAAAAACAGTATATTAATAATAATAACATGTATTCATAAACTACAAATTTACATTAACAAGAATGAAAAACAAACAAAAGAAAACAAAACAAACTACAACTACTACAACTACGAATAAATTAACAAAAAAAAATTAAAAGTAAATGTAAACAAAGGAAAAATACATGAAATTTTTTGCAGGTCTATTATATAGTGAACAATGTTGCCATTTGATACGATTTTTTTCCAAACAAGACATTTAATATATATACATACATGCTATATACCTTATATTCCGATTAAAATGGAATTTTTGTAATTTTGATAGAAACATTAAAAAACAAAATTCAAAAGAAAAAAAAGAACCACACACACATTCAAATTAAAACACAAAAAAATAAACAGCATATAAAAAGTGTGGAAAATAAAACAAACAATAACAACAACATCAACAATGAGAAATAAATGCAACAAAATGCCTAAAATCCATTAAAAAAAAAATAAAAGTCTAAATTGCATTATACGTAACATAATTTTTTTGGTCTGCTTGGGGTTTGATGGCCTAACAAATATCCTTGAATGGAATTTTTGTAAAAGGGATATACGTTTTCTGGTCATTTCTGAGTCATATCCTCAAGGATTTTGGAGTAACAAATATTTTTTAACTCGCAGGAACAAGGCCTACCGATTTGCAACTGGTACTTAAATGTTTTTCAAGTGTTTCTGCTCTAAGATGAGCTCATAATGCTTGACTGCAGTTTGATAGAGTTGTTCTTTGCCATTCGTAGGCTTTATGTCATTTAAGAACCTGTAAGGATATTGGCCATGCCAAGTCGCCTGCGTGCCATTAAAACAATGAGCCTAAGAGTATGCTACAGTTGTGTAGCTTGTCAATTTGTCCAATACAGCAACCAAATATGCGCTAGTGGTGCGTGCACTTGCTATCTTGTACAGCAACCATTTACAATGAGAATTACACCAGCCACAAAAAAACAAGAGCCGCATAGTTAACTTTGGCTGTGCCAAGACTATGATACTCTTCACACATGGATTAATTTTTTTTTGCACGACAGCAAAAACAATTGACAGTACGATATAGTCAATTTGTATGGTGGCTATGTCGTAGAATGCTCCGATCGGGATGAAATTTCATAGTGAACAAACCCGACATGATCTAAGCAATCTGTGGAAGTTTCATCAAGATCGGTTCAGCAGTTTGGCCGGAAATCGTGTTGAAACATACGGACAGACGGACGGACGGACACGCGGAAATCAATTCCTGACCTCGTCCTGATCATTTTAATATATAGTTTATGGGGTCTCCCATCATTCCTTTAAGGCGTTACAGATTCATGACAAACTCAATATACCCTGTTGCGAAGGGTATAAACATCTTTAGTAATTACAATTTTTGAAAGAATATAAAGATGCTACATAGCATTTTTGTTGTTTGTCCGCTTAACGTTAATGTTTGTTAATCTTTAACTTTGCCAGCGAGCAGCAAATAGTTTTTCGTTTTGCTGTTCAGAAAAGTCTTAATTAAGTTATTAAATAAAATGAAATCCTTGTTTTGAACACAGATTCATTCAGTTTTCTTTAATTTTAATGGCTAAGGAAGGCATCTCTTTTTGAAAATTTTCCCTAGGTTTTCCCAAGGCTGCGTTGAGCGAGGTTGTACTGTATATGTTTTCAAAGTTCTTGATATTGGCTCAATTTGACCTGTAATCGTCCGGTGAGCTCTTAAAAAAGTTACAATTACATACCATGAGGAGGTCAGCTGCTCCTTGATCTCTGGCTGCAGGTCCTGAAAGAATTAGATTTGACACTTTAGTATAAATATATATATTAATTTAATCGATATGTCTTATGCTGATTAAGAATATATACTCCATTTCTAATAAGTTTACAAAGTTCCCTTTAACCTTCTGTCCAGACAGATCAGTTAATTATAATATCGCTGCAGCAGTAGCTAGGGCAGGGCAAAAAAAGAAGGGGGCAATTGGGTGGGTTGGGTATTTGGGTGTTTAGGTTTTGAGTTGGGAGTCATAGCATATGCAACCGAATTGAACCGAACCGAACCGAACCAAAAGGAAACGAAGCGAATGCGACGATTCAATTGCTTCATGTGTGAAAGGAAAAGGGGTTGGAGAAATGAGGCGAAAGGGAGGGAGGGAGAGAGAGAGAGAGATTTATGCAACGCACGCAGTGCCACCAATCATTTGGGCGGTTGGACAGGATGTGCCAGGATGTCCCCCGGCGGCGCTTTAACTCGTTTTTACGTTCACTTCTCCAGCCGACAATGGTCACAAAACCCTTTTTTTTCCTCTTGTTTTTGGAAAATATTTGGTTTTTCGCATTTCCAGAACATTGCAATTTGGTTCAATTGAAAATCCATTCTTTATAACGATTATCTTCTATAACAAAGTTATTTCCTGTCCCCTTGAGATTTTTTATATGGAAGTTTGACTCTTAAATGAACAAAACTTTTCTTTATAGCTATAACTTAATTATTTTAAGAATCTTTGCATTTCGATTCATTTTAAGAAGCGCAAATACTTAATTCAAGTATACTTGAATTTAATATATACAATTGCAGTTTTAAGCCCACTGTGCCACACACATATGTATGTATACATACAGACACAAATTGACGCATTTTAATGGGCACGCACTGACCAAGGAAGTTACGATGCGACCGACTGTCCAACCGAGCAGACACGAAGTCCAAAGCTACTGCTACGACAAAGAAGAAGCTGTAAAAAAGACGACGACGACGACGACGGCGAAACGGTTAAAAGAGGGATGCCGAGCAGAGAAGGACAAAAAGGCGACGATGGCGACTCCATAATTTTGAATTTCTTTCTCTCTAGGTGGACAAGGACAACAAGGATGAGCAGCATGATTAGGAGTGTGGGATGGGGGCTGATTGTGGGTGGTGGCAAAACAAAAAAAAAAAAGGGTTGCGCCTTGTGTGTTTGCTTTTTATTTAGCTTGGCATTTTATTTATGCTGCGTGGTCGTTTCGTTGCCAATCGCAACGTTTTCCATGCCGTTTTATACACTACGATTGGGGGCATATTAGCTGATAGATTCAAGATGCGTGCGCTTTGCTATTGTTTCGTGATTAGTTTTTGTTATGGAAAGAAACCAAATTGCTCTCTGAACATCTTTGGTTCTTGAGTTTAGCTAAAGAAGTTGATGTTAGGATATTTGAAACTTCGGCGTGTTAAAGTTTGCTTTGTTTTTGTCCTGTTTTGTCGGATTTTTTTTTTATATATATATATATGTATTTTATTCTGTTGTTGTGCTTTTTAAATTGGCAAGCGCCAGCGGGCAGCTCAGCAGCCATCAAACGCCCCCCTCCCCCCGCCTCCAAGCACCATTAGCTAGCAACCACCGGACGCTGGCTCAGTCTCATCAAAAAGGGGGGGGGGGGGGGGGGGGGCAGAGGCCTGGAATGGGATTCTGGACCTTAACCCGTTCGTGCGTTTCGTTGCGTTGCGTTGGCTGCTGCTGCTGCGCTATGCGTACGTGGGTGCGTGCGTGCGTTGTCCAGTGGTTGGTTGGTTGGTTGGTTGGGTGGGCAGCTGGTGGGCTTAATTTAAGCTGGTTTTATTTTTTCTCAATTTTTGCGTTTCTTCTTCTATTTTTTTTTTTTTACGTTTTTTACATGCTTTTCGTTGCGTGTTTTTTATTTGATTCTGTTGTATATAAAAAAATACATATATATATATATGTATATATTAAGGGGTGGCTTTTCTGGACACGACTTTTTCAATGTATGTGCGTGTGTGTGTATGTTTGAATCTCGTTATGTTGTCTGTAGTTTGAAATGACCGCTGCGGCAGCGACGCCGCGTCGCAGTTGACGTGTTATTTGCTTTAACTCTTTCTTTCGCCTTTCTTTTTCTATTATACAATTTGTGATATATATATACATATGTACATACATATATATAATGTATTTGATGTATTTTTATGTACTTTTATTTTTTTTGTTGTGCCTTTGTGCCTTAGCTAAACAATTTTAATTGAATTCTCTACAAAAAATACAAATCCATTTATTTTATTTTATTTTTTGCTTCCTTTTTGTATCGCAGGCATTGTGAAATCTAAGTGAAAGGGGTGTCAAGGGGATAAAAAAATAGGCTGAGGGGGGGGGGGGATGTGCATAATATTAGTGGAAAATCCAATCACAACATTATTTGTAATCGACTTTTGGCTTATTTTACGCATAAGGAAAATCGAATTGAATGTTATTTTACTTGAAAAAGTTTCGAAGATGAAGCTCAAATTTCAACCAAAAAGAACTAGGTTTTACTAATAGCTAAATACTATAATTAAGTTGAGAAAAGCAAGGTAATAAATATGAAATAATATCGTAGAAACGAAACCGAACCGAACGGAATATGAGAAAGAGAGAAACAGTTCACCAGTTCATATGAACTAACCATCAAACTTTTACAGTAAATCTCTCACTTTCTCTCTCTCTCTCGCTCTCAATGAGATGCAATTTTAATTGGCAACAATGGAATATGGAATGAGGGGAAATCGATAAATGGGAATATCATGTCAAACTAAGAGAGAAATGCCAAATGAAAGGGAAGGGCGGGGGCGGGAAGTCAGAGGGGCAAATGAAATGTCTTTGATATTTAATATGTTTAAATATGCGAATCCTTTGAAGCGAGCTGCAACCCAATAAAACACACAGCCAACAACAACAACAAAAAAAGGGCTCATCAAGTCAAAAATGAGAGAAATGAAACAAAAAAAACTGAAACAAACACACACACGCGCCGGACAGCAGATAGTGTGTGTGTGTGTGTGTCTCAGATATATGCTGATATAGTAATGGAAAATCAAAGGGGAAGGAGGAGGAGTGTCAGCGGCGGGGGGAACAAGTGAAATTCATTCAAACGAAACGAAATGAAACGAATTCAATTGAGATGACGACGCGGACGAAGACGCAAACGAATCCGGAATAATGCCAATGAGGAGTAAAAAGTAGATCGATAGATAGCAGCAACTACTACACACACACACACATGTCCAGCATGTGTGACCGACCAGTGGGAGTGAAACAGAGAGAGAGAGAGAGGAGAGATCGTAATGCAAACTGTCAGAATGCGTAACTCAATTTACAATTTTGCTTTCACTTTTTTGCCTTCGCTTTTTTTTTTTGCACAAAAGAAAGTGTCTGCGTGTGTGTGTGTGCGTGTGTAAGGGTGAGTGTATGCTGAATTAAAAGAAAATGGAAAATGCTAAAAAAAAAAGGAGAAAAAAAAAATGATGCTGGACACGAGGCAAGAGCAACAACAACAACAACGATGTCCACAGCGACGAGGGTTGAGCTGGTTTTTAGTGCTTTCAATGCCGTCGTCCTTGGTCCAAGCAGCTGCCCAATGATAAAGTCAGCCAAATGTGCGTGGCGTGTGCCAGCTAAGGCGTCGGAGCGGCGGAGCGGGGAGCGGAGATGGTGTGCCAGGTGGGTGGTGGGTGGCTGGGTCAACTGGACGGACTTCTCTTCGATTCTCTTCTCTTTACTTCGCTTAACTTAAATTTTTTTATTTTATTTGTTGTTTCGCACGAATCCTTTCGCCTTGCGCAATACAGCCCCTTAAACTCCTAACACCCCCCCCCCGCCACGCGTGGCACCCCCAACCACCTGAAGCAACAAAAAGGCGAAGCGTTCAACCGACCTACGAGTTACGCTATAGAAAACAACAAAACAGTTATTTATTCCTTTACGGCATCATATATTGGATCGTTCGCTAAGTTATTTCGCTTGATGAAAACAGCTGATCTTATTGAACTACAGTTATGTACTTGAATCGTAGGGCTTTTGTGTAGTTTGTTTTTGTTTGGTGCCCCATCGGAGATGGAAGATCGGAAACAGCAGTTTCGGCATATTAACTGTTAACTCATACTGTGGATATCAAATTGTACTGTAAAGTTTCATGCCATTTCATTCCATTTACTGTGTTTCTAGTTATAGGCGTAGATCCTTTCCAATTCAATTCCATTTCATATCAGTCAGTTCCATTACATGAGTCTCCGATCATTCCATTCCAATCTACACCGTTTCATTCCAAAACATTCCATCCCATTCCATTCCCTTCGAGTCCATTTCACTACACATAACTCTTTCTCATTCCGTTTCATTTCATGCCGATCCTTATAATTTTATTTGAAGAACAACATTTCGTTTCATTCCATTGCATTCCATTTCTAACTGAAACTTATTCCAATACATCTTATCTTTCTATAGCTTTTTTATGTAGTATAATAATATTTTTGATTCCATTTCCTTTGTCTTTGTTGCTTCTTGCTACCCGCTTTTCTATTTATTACAGGGTACATGAAAAGCAAACGAAAAATGTAACAAAAGCGGATGCTGGACATTGGAGGTGGATGAAGGAGGGGGCTCTGTGTTGTGAGGTAAGCCAAAGAATGGGTTGCCAAAAAACAAGAAGAAAAAAAACAACAAGAGAATACTAAATGTGCGGATCCTACACACACACACACACACACATTCTCGTTTGGACAATTGGCTATGGCTTTCATTTTTTTTTTTATACTTTGTCAACCCCCCCTGCCCCGCTTCCTATTGCCCGTCCACCAGGCATGTTTCTTGTTCTGTTTGCGAAGCGTGCAGAAAAGCTGACCAGCACTAAAAAAAAAAGTATAAATAAATGGAAAAGAATGGAAAAGAGTTCTCAAAAAGAAGAAGAAGAAGAAGAAGAAGAAGCAAAAGCAAACGCACAAAATTACATACTAGAAAATCTTCGGCACAATGCACATAAAAAACACAAAAAGCTGGCAAAAATCCTTGAGAAAAATGTTGCTGCAAAAAAAAAGGGTTTCGAAATTACGTCGACGGCGACGTTAGCAACTACGTTAGCGTCGCCGTCGACGTCGACGTTGACGTCTATGTCGCAGTCAGCGTTCAAGTAAAGAAATGTTAAGAAAATTAGAAAATCACCCCCTTTTGGCCAGGCGCTTACATGCTTATAGTTATTACCGCGATAAGGTGAGGGTGTCCACATAAGGGGGCAATGTTAAACGGGTGCGGGAGGTGGACAGGGAGGTGGAGAGCGGACACAAGACAGTTATTTTTTGTAGGGCAAGGCTTGTGAGCTTATCAGACAGAGTTCCGGAAATGAGTTGTGTAAGTTTCAAAGTTTATGTAGCTGCAGATTGTTTTTGTTGTTGTATGAACGAGAACTGTTTAGACTAATAGATTAAAGTCAAATTACAGGGACATCAGCAATGGAAGCGTCCAAATCGTTAAATAGATAAACAGTAGACTTATTTAAGTGTTGAATTCTGTTTTGTAGGCCAGTTTTAACAAGAAAGATTCTGTAAGCTGCAATAAGTGGCTTGAAACCATCTACAATAATCTATCCATCAACAATGTCAGATCAAAAATGGTTTGCATATCAAATTAATATGATATAAAAAAAGAAACAAGAAGATTCATTTCATGCTTAACTGATTCTTTAGCTATATTTTGAAGGCTTAGCTGTAGTTCTTTAATAAGGAATAAATATTATTCTGTGTTTTGGAAACTTCCTTATACTTGTTTCCTATGTACGAAACACTTTTAGACTGCCAAGCATAAAAAAAAAATTAATATAAGGAAGGAAAGCAATTCTCACTACTCTTCAAAATATGTTACAACGCGGCACAGCTGCTACAAAAAAAGAAGTAGAAGAAGATTAAGACCGAGGAGAGAAAAAATCTGAAGATTTTGCTGTTTGGGCACATTAATAAACAGCTAGCTAAAGTGCTGCCCATGCCCAAAACAAATGCAGAAAGCAAATGAGAGAGTGTCGCAAATGTTTATGCATATGCATATACTATGTATGAACATTATAAATTGTGGTACAAATAACAACAACAATCATTCACACACACACACACGCTGGTCAAGGAAATACATCGAATCAAACGCAGTCATCAACCCTCGCTGAACACTCACGCACTTTGCCTTTTACTTTTGCGCGCCAAAGTATGCTACAAAAAATTAGAAGCTGACCAAAGCGCGCTGCTAACGTCGACAGAGACTGCAGCAGCAGCCAAAATGAAAAATTACATAAAAACCAAATTTATATACGCACACCAACAGACACACACACAAACTTGCTTGTGCACATGCAGGGTAAAGAAATACAGGCAAAAATAAAAATAACAAAAATTGAGAAAAATCTTCCCTTAACTTTTCATTTCAATGTTATGTAGTAGTTGACAACAGTCAGAGACGCACTGTCTACCACCCCCTGCACCTTGAAACCCCTTGTTCTTGTTGTTTGTTGCTGGCTGTTTTAAGTAGGAAATTGTGTCCGAGCTGTCGTCCTGTTCGTCCTGGCTCGCTCGTTCGCTTATCAAATGAATTTCTTTTGTAAAACTCTTTCTGCTGCCCGTCAAGTTGCAAAGCAGCAGGACATCCAGGACTGACAAACAGACAGACAGACAGACAGACAGGCAGACAGACAGACAGGACAGTAACTGACAACCCTTTTAGGTTCGGCTAAAAGGGGGCGGGCGAGGTGAGTGGGTGTATATATTTGTGTGTTGCTAATGTCGCAAATACGCTTGTCATTCGCATTGTTTTCATTTTGTTGTTGTTGTTGTGACGTGATTTTGCATTCGCTTACTTTCATTTTCGTTGATTTTTGTCTTCTTTTTTATATTTATTTTGTGTATTTTTACTTGCTTTCCTTTCATACACTTTTTTGTGCGCTGTGTTTTTGTTTTGGCCGATTTAAAAGGCAGCAGTTTAACCCAAATTTTTTCGGCAACTGTGGGAACTAAGTCACTGTGTCTGCAATAGCAAAAAAAAGAAAAGAAAACTATGCAAACATACGCACGCTCCTTTCGACTATGTGTGTAGCTATAAATTGAACATGCAGCTCTTCAGTTATTGCGGGGCGCTCAAAAGTATGCTATGCCAAATGCGACGAACCGTGCGAATGCCACGCAATCAAAAACTTTCGCTCTCACACTCCCCCACACTCTCTCTCTATATAACTCTCTGCCTCTCCGCTGCTCCGCTGCTGTCCGTTGCCCATCCATCCATGTGTGTGTGTGTGTGTGTGTGTGTGTGCAAAGGCATTTTGTTTGTGCGGTCGCAGAACTTGAAAACTAGTTTGCATACGACAACAAACGTGCGTGTGTTTAGGGGGAGAGAGAGAGAGAGTTTTAGTTATACTGTTCTTATGTATAAATAACAAATAGCCAGCCAGGCAGACCACTCGCCCGCCGCCCACCGACCATCCCCTCTTACCAAAAACAACACTGGCTTGATTATAAATTTCAACTTAATTACATAAACAGAGCTTAATCCTTTCGAACTGTGTCGCAGCCGCTACTTAGGTATGCATATATATATATATATATAAATAGATATTTTTGTATGTATGTATATGCGTACATACACATCTGAGTGGGTTTACACTAATTTATGGGCAACACAACTATCACAACACAACAAACGAAAATACCCAAAACAAGCGCACAGTGTGCAACAAAACTTCATTGAAGAATTCATGTGGCGATTCGCGGTGAAGATTTTTAAGACTAAGAAAACCGTTATTTAAGATTATTATATTCATAAACATTTGCTTAGCATTTTTAAGATCTTACGTCTTATTTTTGTACCAAATACAATCCAACTTAGATGTGATGCTAGTTGCTCTTTCTTGATTTTCATATGAAATATGTAGCTACAATTTTAATAAGAATTCCACCAATGTGCCGTGGGACAAACGAAGGACAACTAAGGACACAACTTGTCCATGATGAATATTCTAAACTTGTGCATTAGTTTTTGGTTTTACCCCCTAAACCCAATCACACACACACACAAACATACACTAATAGTTAGAGCTGTGTGAAGTGTAGCATAGAAATGGGCGTTGGGAACACATGCCTACCCTTGCCCTAAAGGACCTTGTCCTTATATATATATATTATATTATATTTTGGCTGCCCAGGCTGATCAGCACAACATACACCTGCCCCTTCCACCCCCACGCGCGCAAACATATATCAACTTAGATAGAGGGAAAGCAAGCGAGAGAGAGAGAGACAGAGAGAGACAGAAAGAGAGAGAGAGAGAGGGAGGGAGAGAGGCGACTAGGCGAATGTTAAACCAATTTCCACACAACAATTTTAAATTTCCGACGCACAACTTAGATTTGCGAATGCCAATTTGAGAGCCACACAAGCCTCAAGCATTCTACAGCCCCCCTCACACACACACACACACACACACACACACATACACACACTTACCCATACACCTACATAGCTGTTAACTTACAATGAAAACCATTTGGCATTGCCAGCATCGCCTTCCTGTTGCCGCTTTCCTTCTTCCACCTCCTTCCTTGTTGCTTGCAAAGTGCGTAAATTGTGGCGCATGTGGTGTGTATGTATGTATGCGTGTGTGTGTGTTGTGACTGGGCACACTATTTTACATACATAATGCGAACTTCATGGGGGCTTTTGGTAAAGCTCATAAGCGCCGCTGGCTACAGCAACGAAATTAGCGTTTGGACCTTAGAACCTTTTTGGCCATTCAAGGGGAGAATCACAAAATAAAGGGGTGGGGAGGTATGTGGTATGTGTGTACATACGAGAATAGTATGTGCTCTGTGCAAGCATCTAAAATAATGCAGTCTTTTGAAAAGATTTTGTAAGCTTAACTTAGTTCTTTGGGCTTGCCAAGGCATCTTCCATTTCCTGAATATAAAACCCTTGAAACTTGGTAATTTTTACCGCGCCTTAGGATTTAGATAGATAGATAGATATATAGATGGATGGATACCGTATCAGGAATATATATTTTATCATCTTAATCTGTTTGGAACATTCTACTTAAGAGTGCAACTCCATCAAGGTGTTTCACCATCGCAGACAACAACAATCCTTGAAATCCCGAATAATTTCAAAAACACAAACTTTAATTTGACCCTTTTGGCCAGCTTCACTTTGACGCCAAACATTTCAGTTTTGTTAAATGGGTCAGTTGGGCTAGTTGAACACAAAAAAAAAACATTTTTTGTATGCTTTTTGTTGATGCTTGCCTTTTGTTTTAGGATTTGCATGCAGTAGTATGGTATGTCCTGTTCATTGGCTATAATATTTTATTGGAGCTTTTTGATGCCTTGTTTAATAGTTCAGGCTTGTAGAGTCAAGCAGTAGAGTCGGGAGTTGGGTCAACTTGCCAAACTTCAAGCTTCAAAGTCGTGCCAAACGCTGACTGATTGTTATTCAATTCCCGGCCAATAATCGAATTCAATTTGGAATTTAAGCTTTTAGGCAATGTGTAAATCAGTTGGCCGAAGGTTTTTTTTCCTCTTCCACGCAAGCAACCCACAGACACGTGACTCACATGGAGACAGCAAGACATACTGACAGGAGCTGAAGCAAAAGTTGAGATGCCAAAGTCAAATGAATAACTGTGACTCCCGGATATACTATCTCCTGGTAGCTTTGACTGTGGCTGATGTCTCCTCACAGTTAAGTCCTTCTTTAAGCTTAGTCTTCTTCTTTCAGGATGCGTGCGTTCGTTGAGCCGTTGCATGAATTTTTAAAAGGACAAGTGGCGGCATGAGCAGCAGTTCTTGGCAGTTTCCTGTATTCGATTTGGATTTTTCAGTTTTGCATACCCTGTAAATAATTTGCTTTGGTCATGTGGCTGGCTAGCTTATGCAAATACATCGATGGACATCGCAATCGACTTAAATCGTTCTGCAAACTTATCGATAAATCGATTGTTTTGATTAATTATCACTTAAAAGATCACAATTCAATAAGACAATCGAACGAAATCCGTCGATAAATATCGATAGTGCATCGATTTTTGCTGCAGCATTTTTAACATCAATTTAAAGTACTTCGAACTTCTTCTTGGCTCTAGAGGACTTGTTTAACTGTTTTCTTATCCCTTTCATAAGTTTCTTAAGGTATTTCCTAGTTGAGCAACTTTCAAGTTTCACCTCGGTTTACTTATGTTTTTTATTTGTTTGCATTTTTTACTGGACGCCACGACTTACTTGCGATTACGTTCCTTTTTTTTCTAGATAACGTATGTGTGTATGAATGTGTGTGTGTGAGAATGCTGCCTTGCCACCCTCATTTGACTTTCACATGCGTCTTCTTACCTCAATCTCAACTTCGATTTTTGCCGCCCGCTGCGAAGCTGGCCAAAAGCTGAAAGTGAAATGCGTTTTTCTATCTATCTGTCTGTCTATTTGTTTATTTCACAACATTTTAGAGAACACATACGTGTATGTGTGCGCGTGTGTGTGTGTGCAGCTTTCACTTTCATTTTGCTAAAGTTTTTTACAAATTGAAATTGGTCTAAAGCTATAGTTTAGGCCAACAGCCAACAGGCGGCGCCTCGTAATTAAGATGCCGCCTTACCCCAATTTCATTAATTTCCTTTCAATAATTTTTTTTTTTTTTTGTCGGCCTTTTGTTGCCTACTGTACCGACGCCGACGCCGCCGACGCTGCGAACAGCATTAGCGAAATGACATTGAAATATTATAAAAATTTAAAAACCATTATAAACAGACAAGAAAGCCTTACACAAAAATCGCCCTCACCTCCCTTATGCCCTACCCTTTTTGTATGCTATATACATATATATATATACAAACATACAAACATACAAGTATACAACATAAATATCTTATGTAGACACTACCTATGTAACGAAAGGGGGGCAAGTTGGGTGTGAGGGAGGATGAAGGTAAATTCTTAGCACTGAAAATTGCGCGCGAATAAAAAAAAAGGGAAATATAAAGAAAAAAAAAATAATACTTATATATCTAAATGTATATAAATAAAGAGGAAAATCAACAGCAGCCAAGAAATAAAAAAACCATCCACTTTTCGCAGTTTTTTTTTTTGTTTTATCCTTGTCGTTGTGTCGTTGTCGACGCTTCCTCCTCGGCCGGGCTCTCTAGACTGGACCACTGTGGGCGGCAAAGAAAGAAAGGGGTTTGGGCATTGCGTACTACCAATTTGCTAGTGACCATAATCAACCCCTTTTTTTTCATTCTTTATTCTTGATTTTCTGTTTTTTTTTTTTTTTTTTTGGTATGCAAAAAAGTGCGTAAGATGGATGTAGAAGGGGCAGGTGGGGGGAGTGTGTTGTACAGCTGTACAAATCAAATAGGCAAAGGCAGCGACAAAAGTGGAGATAAGTGTTCTAATGCTGCTACTGGCAAATGTACCACAAATAATATTAAAAAAAAAAAAAAAAAAAAAAGATTCCTTTCATTTATATCTGTCTGTCAGTGTCTTAGGTCAACAAAGCTTTACACTTAAAGAAATTCGAAAATAAACAAGCCTAGGCGATATAACATTTCCACATAATATTATACGTACACCTGTCTATGCAGGAAAATATATATAGCTGACGAAGGAAATATCGTTGGAAAGGTGAGTTTTTGTATAAAACGCATTTTGCATACCCCAAGGTAAAGCGTATTACATTCTACGAAATAAGAATTAATATGTTTGATATGATCATCATTTTAACCCTTCCTACTACAAGATCCTAATTATTATTATGATTGGGATGAGGATCGTGCACTGCGACCACTAGGATATATTGTGGCCTCTTACTGTTGTGTGAGTTACAGCTCCTCAAACAGCCCAATCGATCGCGATGATGTGGCATGGTCGGAGAGCCTTCATCTCCATTGTAGACAGAAAGAGGCACCCCAGAAGAGAGAGCCTCAGTCGACTGATGGCGTGACTCTCCTTAAGCAGGAGCTCTAGAGTCTCATCCCCCTCCAGACACATTCTGCAAAGACTGTCTTCCCCTAACTTGATATTATGCAGATGCTTGCGCGGTCTGCAGGGCCCGTGACTATCCGAAGAGATCCTTTGCTCAGCTTCAGACAGTCCTCAGTTCTCTTGCTCTGTCTTGCCTCATGTGAAGACCGCCAAGCGTCCTCGCATGCATTAAGCAGATCGATGCGACTGCTCTGACTGATAATCCCTGGTCCTAGCCCGCAGAATTTCCTGGTACCCAATAGATAATGACTGTGTTATAAGTAAAGGAAGCACAAAATGAAAAACGATTAAGTTTTGTTCAAGTATTGAAGTTCAAATTCGATTGATTAGTGATGTGCTACTAATTCAAACAAAAATCGATTAATTTGAACATTGATTTTAATCGATTCTTGTTTTGGCCTCGCTGTCATTTGGGGACAGTAAACTTAAACACGATCTTCCTAGTTTGTAGATTGTTCTGAATTGAAACAAGCTTTACTGCATGGAACTTGACATCAAATCGAACTAGCTTCAACTTGACCAACCCTATCCCAAAATTATTACCAAACAATCGATCAATGGCTACGCACTTGCCAAATGCCACATGGATGAATGGCATCAAAGAGTGTCTCTCTCTCGTTCTCTCTCGTTCTGTATCTTTCTCTGTCATTCTCTTTCGGTAATAACAACTGCGATTCATGCATATTCAAATTTGTTTGGCGCGGAGCAATCACAGCTACGAAAATCAAGCGCACGCACTTAAAAAAACAAAAAAAAATAGAAAAGCCGACGACAATGAAGAAGAAAAACGACCCAATCAGAGCACTTGAGCGTCATTTCCCCCTACTCTCTGCTTAACTGGCCCCCCCAACAGCCCCGCCAAACCTTTTTTTAAGGCCCTAAAATGCGACGAAGAGCAGAAAAAAAAACCAAAGAACGAGACAGTGCGAAGAAAAAAGCGAAGAAAAATTAAAATACACACAAAGTTTTGACAGCTGAATTGGCATAATGATGGGGTTACTGACGCTCTTTGGAAGGGGTATTTGGTGTATCACAGGGTTGGCCATTGTCCCTGCCCACACCCCCTTTACAAAAAAGTTCCCGGCTTCGGCTTGTGTCCACTTCTTTCATTCTTTCTTTTGGTCGCCATCATCGTTAATTTTATCTACGCAAATGCAAAATAATTACTTTACTTTCTTTGGTTTTTCCCCGTTTGCCAAACGGGTGCGGTAGGTACATAGGGCGGGGGTTGGGGGTGGGGTGGGGTAATGGGGGCTAACTCCCCATCTAGCTTTTTTCTATGGCTAACCCTTTCGGGGCAACGGCTGTCGAAATTTATGTACTTTTGCCTTCGTCTTGCTTTTTCCTCTTTTTTTACCGCAGTATTTTTTTTTTTTCTTTCATTTTTGTTGTATTGAAAAGCATTTTAAAATTCTGCGCCAGCTGTCCTGCTCTATGCATATATATATATATAATAAGATATATACATATATAGAGAGAGAGAGAGAGAGGAAGAGAGAGGAAGAGAAAGGGTATATAAATATATATTTTACATTTTCTTTTTTAATTAAAGAAAAGGGTTAAAAAGTTTTGCCGCGTTTTTTGCTTGGACTTCGGTGGAAAGAAAAACGGGGTTAAAATCAAAATTTTTGCCCTCAGTTCGTTGCTCGCTCTTTTCAGTTTTCTATTTAGTTTTCATTTATTTTTTAAATGGAAATTTTTTAATAAAAAAGATACGGAGGGTTGCACTCGGCCTCATTACCCGATCTATCTACTACTATGAATGTGCCCAATCTCTCTCTCTTCTTCTTCTTCTCCCCCTTCTCGTCCTTGTGCCTTTTCTGTCTTAGGGTTAGCCGGAGGTGGTGGGGCGGGTAAAAATAACAACAAGAAAGAGCAACAACAACAAACAAAAAAAAAAAAACACGAGATAATGTAATTTTTCCTTATGAAGTGTAAAGATGGAGATATTAGATCAGCTTGTCTTTTGTTCCAAAACAGAAAACTCTTGCTGAAATTCATAAAATTTGGCTGTAAAGCTTGTAACGCATTGCATTGAAAGCGACGTCTTAAATGTTATCACTAACGATTTGATGTTGAAGATGAAAAAAAACATATCCTTAAGAATGTTCACACATGCAAGGGTATCTGCTAGTCGCATAGTCTCAATAACAACAAGAAGAGCACTCCTTTGAGCTTCATTTGGCATGCTTTTATCTTCACGTTAAGGCTGTGCGACTTTCACTTGGTTCATGCTATTTCCTTTGACGTCAGTTTGCCAAATGGAAATTGTATAAATCCTTCATTAGAGTAATTTCACTTTCAAGCAAAATTGTAGTTAAATGAATGTTGAAAGTGAGCAAAGCGAGCAAATAACTTTGAATAGTTGTTCACTTTGCCATTTGCCTGATTTCTATCAACTTAAGTAATTACAAGATAGAGTACAGCACGCCTGATTGATTCACTTCCAACACAAAATTCATGAACAACACGGATGCAAAGAATACGATTTCTTGACTATGCAACCGGGCTGAAATTGTGCTTACTTTATAGCTAAATTCCAATTTCCATATAACCAATCCTAAGTGCACAAAGAAATATTTCGTTATTGAGAAAATTCTTAATGTAGAAAAGGTTTTTGATAAGAGTACTTCGTTATACGGAAGCTTGTAATGAGGAAGTTCGACTGTATAAACATATTTTTGTTCAAGAACTGGAACCAAATTTCGTTGGTTTGGTTCAAAAACCTTGGAAGTTATAGGCAATTCCGACCTCACAAGTCGGTGGGCTGGATGGATACGAATGGGGTGAGCGTGGTTTACACAATTTTTGCATTTCCGATTCGGAGGCGGCAGGGGTGGACGTGGCATCAAAATGTTTCATTGTGGTGGGATGGGTTTTCCTGATGTATCAGTGGCTTTAAACTACTCCGTCGAAGCTTGATGTTTTTTGAGGAATGATAGTATACAAGCATACTTATAAGTATATTTTCTGAAAATTTGAAAGCTCTAGTCATAAGAATATGGTAATCGTATGGTTTTATCGATTTTATCATTAACCCAGCCTTCAGTGGGCGTTACACTTCATCTGTCCGAGCCCATAGAGAAGATATTTACAAAGATTCAAGTTTCGGACGAATAGTTTGATGAAAATCGCACAAGATTCATATTATGCTTAACTCCGGAATCGGAGAAGTGAAGAGGTTACCTTCTAGCTGGAAACCAAGCTGAAGATTCGACTCAAGTTTTCTTCGATTAACGAGAAGTATATTAATGTAAGTGGGAAATACAATCTAAACTCTTTGATTGTAGAAGTACAGCCCTTAATAAAGCTATATTCCAAAAGGGTCCGTATTATATTTCAACATGCGTAGGCTAATTATTTAATCATTAGAACGTGTAAATTGAAATTTTTAATTGCTCTCGAACCACTTGTGATAAAAAACAGGGATTACGATTGGACCTTTTGCGATTTCCTCTTCCAGAGCCTTACAAAAAATGTATTTATAGTATTTGTACAGAAAAATATAAAGCTTATTACAACCATAATAAGTTGTTAAGCATTCCGTAATCCTCTCATTAGTTTTTTATTTATTTGTTTTGTCAACTAAAAGCAGTTTAGATTAAGTCTTTGAAAACAAAAACTATTCTGCTTTTAATTGCACAATGTCAAAGGATGCTTTATTGAGGCCTCGTCCTCGTTCTCGTCCTCGTCCTCGTCCTCGGACAATTTAAACTCACATGCAGTGGCATTTATTATTTTCTATTCAATTTGATAATAGCCAAAGCGTATAAGTGTTTGACTCTCTCGCAGGACCTAAAGTCCTGGTGGACGCAATCCAAGCAGCCGCAGGCAGCAGCTGCTTGGCCGGCCACAGTGGAGCATTTAGAGTGGACGCAATGTATCAACGGCTGCTCCAAACCCCAACCCCAACTCTAACTTCACTTTCACATTCACCTCTTCCAACGCCCCCGTCCTCCCGAACCTGCTGCTTCCTCTGATGTCTTCTTTTGCTTCTTTGTGCCCACGCACTTTCACTTTCGTTTTTTTTTCTTTCGTTACTTTCACTTTATCCCCCAACTCTTTCAAGTTCGCAAGCAAAAGTGAAACTCATTTTCCCCTTTTTTTCACTTTAGACCCAGTAACGCCTGCAAAAAAAAAATGAAAGAAAGCGCAAAAATAAAAAGAAAGAAAAAAATGCCCCCTTGAGTTTATAACTTAAAAATTCAAAGCACGAACAAAGTTCTAATTTAAACACCGAGCAACAAAAAATACGGAAAAAAGCACGCGGCAAATACATGTTGAAAAAATTGGACATAAAGTGCACGCCAGTCGAGGCGAGTAAATAAAACTAAAAAAAAAGAAAAGCAAAAGAGCGAAAAACGAGAACGAGAAAGTAAGAAAAGGAAAGCCCCATGCCCCAAAAACGAAACCCAAGAGTCCTGCACAGCTCTACATCTCTACATCCTACATCCTTTCGGCCAACGGTCCACACAAATCAAGTAAAGGGGTGGCAATCGCAACTTCTTTGCGAATAAACACAATAAAAAAAAAGACTTTTAGAGAAAGGAAAAAACTGCGTAAAGAAGCGGGCAAGAAATGCGTAGGAGTAAGAAAAAACGCAGAAGCAAATATAAAAAAAAATTATACTCAAGTGATCGACCAACAAATGCCCTATTTTGGGTTCCCAATTAAATGATTGAAAAGAAAATGAATTACAAAAAATACATATACTAAAAAGTTCGTCAAATAGTGAAAATTATGCTCCCTTAAAAGTGGGGCCAAACGGGGCAGAAGTGCGAGAAATAATAATCATAAAAGGTTCCTGAGAAGTAATGAATGTAAGCTGGCAAAATCGTACGAGAGATATAGTGAAAAACTCTCAACTATTAACAATAAATTTCCTACTGCCGATAATTGATTTTTTTAGATGTTCATTTATGAACAGAGAACAAAAAATCCCGTCTCGATAGTGCAAAATCAAAATCAAGAAAATCCGTTGACAATAACTGCCTGATGAGCTCGGATTTTCTTGATATGATAAAGAAATTAATAACTGGTCATTTAAGACCGCCGATTTTTATTCAATTTATTGCTGGGATGACACACAAGTAGCAAGTAAATCTTACCGATTACGAAAAGATAATATTTTTGACGCGAATCGAACCGAGACTTCAGGATTACCACGCGTACGCCTTAGCCATTGCGCTGTTGCCGAACTTATTTCGTTCGCAGTCAAACCAATCAAACTTCGGCTTAGTCTCGGCTGGTAAATGCGTTCATATTTCATGAACAGTGTTCTTAATTTGGTGCAAAAAGAACGAAATTGGTACCATTTGTACCAAATTATGAACCAATGTTCTTATAATGGACCAATATCAACAAACGGTTCCTAATTTAAGATCTAAATCAAAATTAAGAACATGTTTTAAGAGCACCGTTCGTATTTCAATGCCAGTATAGTACTTACGATTATATAGAAAACAGAACAGAGAATCCGAGACCAGAAAATTATATTATTGATTCTAGGGTATAATGGTAGCTTAACAGCTTCAAGAACCTGCTAAACAAAAAAAAAAACCATTATTGTAGGATCTAGCAGTTGCTGTTCTTGACAAAAGCCAACCGTTTGTTAAAGGTCGTACCAAGCAAACACTGCTAAGAAGAAGAAAAACAAACTACCCTACTACCCTGCCTAGCCTAATAACAACAACCCATTTTCCTTGTCTACCTATACCTTTCCTTTAGCGTAGATCACACTCCAAGTTCAAGTTTGAAACTTTTGATCTATTGTGACCTTCTGGTGCAAATGAAAGAAGAACTTTTACAACTGGTCAAGTGACCAATGAGCGAATGGCAAGCGTCGTATATTAATTAATATACTTAGCGCTTTATGTACAACAACTGAGGAAATGGGGCTGGACTAGGTTGGCGCGGGGTTGGGGATTGAGTTTGGTATTTACACAGCATTAAAAATATGAAGGTTTTCCTTTATTTACTTGATACACTATATAACTGGAATAAAAGGATTATGAGGAAATTACATATATTAACGGAACTGGAGTGAAAGTATACAAAAGTTGATTAATTGAAATAATTTTAATTATAATCGCAGCTGAAATATTAGCTTTGATTGGATGGTATCTTTTCAATGATTACTCTCACAATTGCTCTTTCTGTTCGTTTAGCATCTATTTTGAAATGTATATAAATAGTGAGAGCCGAGGGGAATCAAGAAAGGGACCCAGCTTATAATGTCCATAGTCAAAGCTCAGTTATTTACTGGCCATCCAGGCTCCTTCAATTGGGATAATTGCCCTTTCTTGCCTCACATGCGGTCGAAAGGGGTTGCTATGTTTTCGTTTAATATCTTTTCAAATATAGTTCTTGGATTTTCATTAAATACTTAAATTCGGAGTTTTATTATTAAAATATTTTCAATCTATCAGAAACTGTATAACGTTTCTTAACGCACGCCAAATATTTCATTATAGTTCTGCTAACACAAGTATCCAATTCGATTCTTCATATACTTTATACATTTCATTTTTACTTTTAATAATTTCTTAGAGCATTTTCTAGTTAAGCATTTAACTCAATTATTTATGCCACGAGTAATTTTTCCCCCCAAAAAGATGGGCAATAAGTTGTGTGCAACTTTCTTTTTTTTCACAGCTGAGTGGGCGGGGTTTTCAAAAGGGGGGTCGAGAGCGTCTATGCAATTATGTTTAATTGGACCTTGTGGGCCTTCGCTTTTGTTTTATTTTTTGACTTCTTGGAAAGCACTGGGCAGAGCCATAGATTTTTGATTTTGTTTTTTTTCGTCTCACAAGTTGCCAGAGTACTCAGAGAGGATTAGAGCTTGTGGGTGTGTGCGGGGGCGGGGGTGTGGGCGTGGGCGGAGGGTTAAGAGCGTTTACTTGGGCGTTGCGTATCACTTAATGATGCTTAAGGTTTGATATTATTGCATTATAAGTGTTTTAATTTGCAAAATAAGCAAAGTTCAAAGATAAACTTAGGATTTCGAGATAGTTTCGACAGAAAGCTTAATATATCAATTGGAAATTCATAAGAAATACTTTAGTTGTATGGGGTATACTTATAGTTATTGCTGTATCTTTTTATCAACATATTCTAATGCACATTCAGAATATATTAAATCTAAAATAGGTGTCAAAAGAATCTACAATTATTTTAGTTGTTATCCTTAAATGGCTTGGTCCCAAATCGGTTTTAAGTATTCAAATTAAAGAAAACAAATTGTGATGGACATATAAACTAAATGCGAGCAGCAACAACAACAACAGCAATAACAATCAAAGTGCAACAATGTTAGACAAAAGTTTTTGATGGCTCAAATAAAAAGCACAGCAGCAGCAACAGCAGCAGCTGCTGCCAGAAACAACAGCAACAACAAGAATGGGGAACAACAATTTGAAACTGCCACATTTACGTCACTTAAGCTGCCATTTTAGCGGCAACATTTCCAAACACACACACACACACAAACATACTAACAGCAACATAAATTAAGTTATTTGGATAATCAAAACTAAAAAGCGAACAGTGTGGGCCGAATGGGCGGACTGGGTGTTTGGGTAGAAAGGGTAAACATGGGCATTCGTTTGTAGTTTATAGTTGTAGTTATACATAGTTGCCAGCAGCATGTCAGGCATGGACATGGCGAGGGGTTGGGGTTTTGGGGATGGTCTCTTGCTGCTTGTTGTTGTTTCTGTAAGGGTTGCTCTTGTCCATTGTTGTAGACGTTTTGCAATTTACAATAGCAAAATACACACACACACGCACACACACACACTCACACACGTTCGAGCTCTAACCCCATCAACTACACAAATAAAAAACGCCCACACCCCCCCTTGCCAAGCGCTGTTCGCCTTGGGCAACATAGTTAGCACAATTGTGTTGCATACTTATTTGGGCATGCGTCAAAGCGAGATGCCAAGTGCGTGTGTGTCTCCGTGTACAAGTGCGTGTGTTTGTATGTCCAAAAACTGCCCAAGCTGGCCTGCCCGCAGCTCACTCACACACAAACAACCACACATACACTCAGAAAAATAGTATGCTTATTTTAAAACTTTAAAACACAAATTTTTATACTTAACTAACTTTTAGTTTTTGTGCGAAGTCTTTTCGTATTTTTATTTTAAGTTTATAAATATCGATAACACCTCGATTAAATCCGATTAAAATTTATCGATATAAAATATAATTTAATAATATAAATAACCCAAGTTTAAACTATTATTATTTTGCCTGAGTGCAGCTTTAAACACGGCTGGAAAGTGCGCACCACCTTCACACACACACGCACAGAAACACACACACACATGTATACATAGGCAAACTAATTTACCTACGCCAGCAGTTCTTGTTGCTCTGTCACACACACACACACACACACTAGAGCACAGACACACATATGCAAATTTTGCCATGCTTTATTTCTGGGGGTTGGATACATATGTGCGTGTGTGTGCGGGGCGGGGTGGGGCGGGGGTGTAAGAAGTAGTTGGGCGCAACTGCGACCAAAGTTGACCCGTCATTGTACTTGTGCACAGCCTCTCTGCTCTCTCCTCCCCTCAAACCCCTCCATCCCCCCCCCCTGTCCCACCACCAACCACTCCCCTTGCGTTGGCCGTTTTATCCTCTTTCAGAAGTCGTTAGGCTGCCTTTTGGCCATTGTTTGGACTTATGTTTCCCTTTCACTTTTCAAGCAGCCATCAAGTAACCAAATTTCCACCCATTCCCATCGCCTCTCCACCCCTTTTTACACAGCAGAGGGAAAGAGAGCGAGAGAGAGAGAGAGAAGAAGAAGAAGCCGCATGGTGCATACATTTTAATCTTTAATTTATGGCTTATTCAAAACTAATGACACTGAAAGTGTCCACTGCCGCCTCACGTTTGGGAGGCGTGCCAGTGTGACCAGGCAAAAGGGTTTTTGGCTGGCACATGAGAAAACAAGAAGAAAATAATGGAGAAGAGTGGCTTGGACCCAAAGCCCAACATCATCTTCACATTCTCCATTCGACATTTTAGTGGCATTCAAATAGGTATATGAAGTGAAGGACACTCGCCAAGGACACACTGCTGATGCATTCAGTTAGTGATCTGTAGGATTCATTGGCGAATGATAGTGCAACTGATTGTAAAGAAGCAGCCTTAGTCATAAATGTAAACAGTCGAAGTTCCATATAAGGAAACTTTCCGTTTAACGAAGATTTCTTTGTAAAGATTTCATTTCCAGAACCCTGCCAATTGGTTCCATCAGGAAGTTTTCTTTATAAGCAGTTTGTTGAAATGTGACTTTGTAAATAGAAATATTTGACTTTACTTAATACGATAATAATGCGACTAGATTTGTTGATGGAATAACAATCTTTAGTATTATTCCCATCTTCTTTAGCTAAGTGCTCAACAATCTTGTTTCAATCTGATCTGACTAATGTATCTTACTACATCATTACGTACTTCGGGAAGTGTAGCAACAGTAGCAACGGCAGCTTCCAGATACCAGATGAATATTGGATGCGAGTAGTTGGCTGTCATTAGATATGCTTGGCAACCCTTAAGCCATACATACACACACACACAAACACACACATATGTATGTGAAATTGTTTGGCATTTGTAAGCGTTGTATGTTTTAGGCCTTTGCCTCGTTTGCTGTTGTTTTAAAATTAAAATGAATGCCCGCAAGCAATAACTACGACATGCCCAAAAACCCACCCAAAAAACCTCCCCCCCTCCCCCGCTGCTGCTGCTGCTGTCCAAGACAAGCCAACATCATTATGCGTAGCTGTGTATTGTCCATGTGTGCGTGTGCCTGTGTGTGTGTGCGAAATAATCTCGTAAATTACGCAAAAAAGGAAACACACCGCTAGGAAGAAGACACACGCACACACACACACTCAGGAAGAGAACGAGTCGAGACGAGCAATGCCGAAGTCCAAGTCTGTAAAGTGCGGTGGGTGGCAGGTCGAAGGGAGAGGGGGAGGCGGCGGGAGTCAAGTCTGGAGGAAGTCGTGTCTGTGACCGGTGGTTGGCTGCCTTTTGTTGCCACACGACGACGACGGCGAAGCACTACGTGGACCAACTCATGTGTGTGTATGTGTGTGAGTGTGCGTGTGTGTGTGTGTGCATGTGTGGCTTCGACTTTTTGGCCACTAGGCTTGCAAAACTAGCAACCACCTATGGCTTTGGCTGCTGCTGCTTAAAAAAGCTCTTAACTTCAGATTAAGCGGAAATTGTTAACTTAAAATATGTTTAACCAGGCTTTGACTGAAGAACTATATCCAAGTTGTGAGATGGATGAAATAACTCAATTGCGTTTGGAAAACTTCTTAAGCAAATCCAAAGTGCATTTTTTTTTTTTAGGGTCTTAAAAAGCGAATTGAGATTATTATTAAAAATTTCGCTTGGCTTTGATGCTTTTAGGGTCTGCAATGTGCTTTGATGACATTGATCAGTCCATCATTCAGGACTTTCGCCTCATATGCATATATCATTACATGATCAACGTCATTTTTAAGATGCAACCTAAGAACTTCGCACTAATCTTGCCTTCCAATCTTTATACTCGATACCGAAGGTAAAGACTATATATTGGGTTTGTGCAATGTCCACCATGGTGTCTGTCCGTCTCTACTTTTTTCGACACCCTTCAAGCTAGAGACTTGAAACTTTCCAAACATCTTTATCTATAGCCGGGATAGAAAAAGTGTCAAGATTGAGGTTCAACGATAACTGGGGGGCTGGAAAATCGATCAATTCGATAGCTCCACACATCCTTACAGCTTGCACTACCAAATTTGGTAAGAAGATAGCAGCTACTGACAAGCCCCAAAAATCTGCTTCAAAATTTTGAACTAGAGCCACTAAATTTAGTGCCAAGAAAGGTGATGATGACCCCCAAAAACTGTACCACGCCCACCTATATCGCCGCCAGCTCCCCATATCTCCATCTTTTACAAACTTTGAGCTATAATCACTAAATTTGGAAGGAAGAAAGCTGCATCAGACAATCTTTGAGACAGTTTAAGCCCCTCACGCACCCGTACCCCTTTGCAATCAGGCCTCTTTTGACCAGTTTAATACAGGTATCGAGTAAACCGCGTTCGGTTGCGTCCGACTGCAGCTCACGTGAACTATGTTATATGTAACGGAAAAAATTGTTGCACTGATTAGGTTTGATTTTTTGTGTAGAGTCACATTTCCTAGGAATGTGATCCTTTATTATTGCAAAAGTGATGTCTATCCTTCAGTGTTAAGGAGGATCCCTCTCCTAAATACCCATACATCCCACTTGCATTAACATAAGTAAAGAATAAACACAACCTTTTCCCCATTTTCCATTCAATGAAGGGCTGATTTATTTTTACGAAAATTCGGATAACAGTTTATCACAAATTTTCATGAATTTCGAATTCAATCTGATGTAAAAAAAGGAAAATAGATTTTGAGGGTCGAACTATGCAAAATCATGTCTTGGTTCTGACTTTAAGATTGCAAAAAGGTAAAAACAATAGGAAATTTCGCTGAGAATTTTTGCTTTCTAGATCTAACCGAGTTCAGGCCAGGCTCTTTCAAATAGAAGATTTGCAGTAGCACATTGTAAAATCCGTTCTCCCCATCTCCTTCTACCCTCCCACTCCCACTCGCACTTGCGCTCCCTCTGCCAATACAACCTTCTCCTTCTCCCCGTCAATGTATGCCACCAAAATTGTAGACATAGGCATCGTGTGTCCATTCACAACACTTGCGACGCACAATATAATTTTCCCCAACCCTCCCCAACGTCCTGTCTTCCTGCCACCCACTCAGAATGCCAATGACGATGTCTGCTTTAGTCCTTTCGGCCACACACACACACACACAGATACAGAAGCACACATACATACATACGCACTCTGGTCCACTTATGATGAGTTTACATTTTCGAAAGCGAGACATGAAAATGAAAATTGGGCAAGGAAACTCTTGCCAACAACAACAACAACAATGAAAATCGCCCTCAGCAGTCGCACACGCATCTCTCATATAGTTGGCAGGCCCACACGATAGGCGTGGCAAGTGGGCGGCTGTCACACATTCAAAACAGCTCAACGAAATTTCAGTGTACATGTGCGTTAGTATGTGTGTGTGTGTAGGAGTGTAGAGTTGGGGTAACATACAGGAAGCCAAATGTGGCTCGTCGTCGTCTATCGTCCAACAACAGTTACCACATTTCACCCTCCCACTTCTTCCTCCCTCCCCACCCCCACCCCCACCAATGACAGCCACGCTGCCCGTTACGTATGCATATTTTACACAAAAGTTGAAATGTTGTGTAGAGAATGAGGGGGGGACGGAAATGGGGATGTGGCACTATGGAAAATATATAAAATTTCTTTGTTAAAAGATTGTTGTGTAAGTTAACCCATCGTAACAGCAGAACCTCGTAAACCTCGTAAACCTCGTAAACCTCTTAAACTTCTTGACTATACTTAGAGCTTATCATAGGTCTCATTTAACCTGAGTAAAACGTTTCAAGCTTAGGCATATCGATAAACGCATTCGTAAGTTTACGAGCCATTTACGACATTGGTTGAACATATCCTTAAAATAATTACTTTATCCTGTGTCTAAAGTTTACCCTAAAAGCCTTGAACTTTATTTTCTCAAATTTGCCTTGTTTTATTATACATGTATTTGGTATTGGCATCCTTTTCGTGTGTGTTATCAATTGCTGTTATTTTGCCCCACTGTGCCACACACATACGAATAGAATGTTAGCCAGACGACAACGGCGAGAACGACGCGTCGTACAAATGAGCTTGAGCAAGGACGAAAGATGTATGTTTGTTTGTGTATGTGTTCCATATATATATGTATGTGTGTGTGTGTGTGTGTGTGTAGACGATGGACAGGGAAGAAGCAGATGAGGTTGGGGAAGTGGTGTGGGTTGGAGGGAACCGGACGGCGGCGGTGATGCTGCGACTGCTGTTCCTGACTTTCAATGTCCACATGTAGACATTTTGCAATTTTCAAAAATACAGTAAGCACTCGTTATAGACGAACCTGTCACAATATTTATTTTATATTTGTTTCCAATTTCGTTTGCTTTGAATGTTGCTTAATTTCTTTCGGTAATAAATTAAATTCTCACAATTTTTTGAAAAAAGCATCCAATTTCGTTTGCTTCATTTCGATAGTGAATCTGAGAGAACCACTAGAAGCGAGAGAAAAGTCAGTCGATGACGAGATCTGGACTACGGCGCACCAACCGTAAGTACATATAATATAAATCCAAAAATATTATTATATTTCGCTCTTAAAAAAATATGCATTTATACGTTAGACTCAATAGCAGAGCTGATAGAGTGTTTCATTTAACTATCTCTGAAAGCTATAAGTTCTCATTTTGTGATTGATCACTGTACATGCGCAGGCACCCACACACACTCACACATTTGCACACACACAAACACATAGACACATGAAATGCTTTCAACATTTTCTAAGATTCAAATTTCGTAAATTATCCCTTTGCGAGTTGCTGCCGTTTGTCCAATGGTAAGTGTGTGTGAGTGAGTTTGTCTTTGTGTGTGTGTCTGTGTGTGTGTGTGTGTGTGTGTGTGGGTGTAGTAGTAGGCCTTGTTGTACGCTTGGTTTATCGATGGGCGTCTCATGTTGCGTCCATTGGCCAAAAACTACACACACGAGCCACGCAATTTTCATTTTCATTCCGGGCGTTCGTTTTTCAGTTCGTTTTTGTTAGTAGTAAGTCTTAGTTTTTGAAGGCAGGGTGGTAAGATTCATGCCCCCCACTCCTCAGTTATTCACAGCGTGCATAATATCCGCTATGTTCTTTACTAAATCGATATGAAAACAGGTAGCTGCAAACTTCAAAAGCGCTCTTTTGCTTCTTTATCAAACATAAATGCCATCCATTGCATACATTTAGGCGTCGAATTACTTTCTACATATTTGAAGATTAAGCTTGAGGTAAGGTGTACTTAGACGTACTTTTAGGTTGTCTTGCACAAACATTATCTTTATTTCGAGTTTATTATTTGAATTGATTGATTAAATTTTACAGGGATTCCTATTGTAACCTTACGTATTGAATAATAATACAAATCTTAGGAAAGTTGAAAATCATGAAAAGATTTTATTGAATTCTAAGCTTTGAACAGTCTGTGATCTATATTTAAGTATCTTACGGACAGGTTCGGTTCGATATACCTTTATATTAAGTTTCCATAGAAACAAGATGTTTCTTTTCATTTGTTTCAAAACTTCAAAATAAGTAGGAAAAACTTCATCTCTCTAGATTTCGCAAAGTCCTTTGACAAAGCGAGGGCATTCACAGTATCATTGACGAATTGTTGCAACTATTAGAGTGCTTTACTATCACCTAGCAAATGCAAAACTCTGCATATTTGCATAAAGAGAACATGCAACTTTTTACTGCAATCAAGCAGCTTCACCCTGCAAAATGTAGATTCTCTCAAAACCCTTGGAATCAACATAGAAAAAAAATCTAGATGGAACAAACACATAAAGAGTCTCGCTTTGCAACTAACCAAAAGACTTCTCTGAGTAAACTCAAAACAATATATCATTCCGCTATAAGAATGGCTTTCAATTCCTTTTGCACCACACCAATTCACAACCTGCTTCATGAATACAGAACTTTATACGCTACACAAGAAAACTTCAAAACCCAAAACAAAAAACAATCGGAAGGAACGCATAAACTTCCATCCTCACTTCATGACACAATAGAATAGAACTCAAAATCCAAACATCTCACATCACATGCAAAGACCAAAGGTTAAGTAATGTTTCCAACATTAAAACCTCGCTACACAACTCCCTCAAATCAGACACCTCACTCAAAAACTCACTGACAGATAGACAATTTGTGTACACCGATGGATCCAAGTCAAATGACGAGGTATCATACAGTGTAACAACAGAAACAGAGGTAATTGCATACCCTCTGCTTCCGCAATGCACTTCAATTTTTACAGCTGAAATAGCAGCTATCCTTACCTTCATGGATTCCAGGACCCGTAGCTATATCCTTAATAAAACCACACCACCAACCTGTACCAACTGCAACACAACTCTCACCATCACCCATATTACCTTAAACAATCTATAACCGAAAGAAAACAATGGAACTCCTCAAGAAAAGAAATATCCTAAGGCATTAGCTGCTATAGCTAAGTAAACTGTTAGAAACTTAAGTTCGGCTGTTCTTTGGAAATATCTATCTTTGGTACAGAAACTTAAGTTCTTCGTTAGCTGTTCTTTGGAAATATCTATCTTTGGTACAATTTTAGTTAGTTATAGTACAATTAATCGGGCATTATTTAGTATTCAAGTCTAAGTTGGGATTCATTTGAATTTTGTTTGCGTTTGACAGTAACGGTTACTATTTGGTTTTCCCTATCAAACGACGCGACGTGACTGTTATTCTATTGCTCTGTGCGTGTGTGTGTATGTTTGCATGTATGTGAATTGTTGTAGTTCAAATTGTATTTGCATACACTCTCGCCGACTTTACGTTTGAAATTAATTTATTTTCGCCAAAGCGCTGTACCCAAACAAACACACACACACACACGCTCACACACGCACATACACACAAAATGCGCTGCCCAATTGGCAAGTGAAAGTGTTGGACGTTTGTTCCTCCTCTGGGGGGTGAGGGTTGGGAGTGGGGGTGGAGTGAGAGGGAGTCGGTTCGCGTCACTGCTATTGCTGCTGCCGTTGTCCGCGCTTTTGGTTGGCTGCCATCTGAACTTTACGCTGTCATCCGGCAATGAGCATGTGTGTGTGTGTGTGTATGTGAGTGTGTGGGTGTATGTGTGTAGTTGCCATGCGGTTAAAAAGGTATCTCAAAGATACTAAATACTTTATGCATGAATGTGCCAAATAGATTTACGAGAAACGAGAAACGAGAAAGCAGCAGCAGCCAGTACTCAAACTTTCTCTCTTTCTCTCAATCTTTCTTTCTCTTTCTCTTCCCTCCACTCTCATTAAGTACATGTGTGTGCGTGTGCTGGTCGCTCTCATTTATATGTGTGTGTGTGTGTATGTGCGCGTCGATATTAAATTTAAATTGGCGCTTGGATGTTGTAGAGTCAGCAGCATAGACTTGTGAAGGAGGTGGAGGAGGAGAAGAGATGGAGATGAACATGGAAAACGGTCACGATGGCATGCAATTAAGCTTTATGTGAGTGTGTGCATATGTATGTATATACATACACATGTACACGGTTAGTTGCCCAGCCGTTTGATATGTATGCGTGTGTGTGCTTACATATATGTAAAGCCTTTAATATTAATAACAGTTACAATTTTTAATGATTAAAAGTTGACGCATCTGTGAGAGTGTACGTGTTTGAGTTTCACAAAAGTACAGTAAGACAACAAATGCCAGTCAAGTTTTGACAAGTGACGGCCAAAACGTAAAACTCACACAAACACACACATACGCACAACAACATTTGCTTACGAATTGCTGCCTACTTTTGAGTACAGTTAAATAGAAGACCAAAAGCAGCAGCTCTCAATGACAGATCAACTACAAAGAGAGCCAATTGTATAAGAGTTGCGCTTAAGCTAAATCACAACTAACTACAACATTATAGAGCAGAATATATTGATGGATAAATGGTGGAAAATGTTAATAAGACTTACATTATAAAAGCGTTCCAGCGTTATGGAGGGATCAGCATTCAAAAGCAAGTGCTAGAAATAAATAACAGAATGTAAATGCAAACACACGAAGTAAATATAAAAAAAATTGCATGCGCATGTGGCGGCGCATCAAACAAGTCAAATGCAAATGCACTTGTTGCACATATCGATTGTTGATTTCTTTTTGTTGTTCTTTTTATCGCTGGTTTGGGTTTGTTTACATTTGCCCGCCGTCTGATTCATAATAAAATGCCAAAAGGCAAACGAAAAGCAAACACAAAACGCAATTTGCAAAATTAGAGCACAAACAGCAGACATATGTATGTATGTATGTCCTTTTATATGTACATATGTATGTGTGTATTTGGGTATGTGTCACACGTGTTGCACATGCAATGCATTTGCAAAATGCTTCCAACAACAACAAGAGGAATAGCAGGCAGCAGCAGCAGATTAGACACGCACACTGCGGGCGTATTAACAGCAGGGGTAGCGTCGCCGTCGCCGTCGCCGTCACTCTCGCTCTTCGATGTGCAATGCTCAGCATTGCTAGCCTCTCTCTCTTTCTCACGCTCATTCTGCCGTTTCAGACGTTTCATTGCCATTTTGTTGCAGTTGGCGCGCAATGCGTTGGCATGTTTTTTTTTCGAATTTTTGTATGAGTGCGTGCGAGCCTGGTTGCGTGTGTGTGTGTGCTCATGTGTGGCTGTTGCATTGTTTGCATTTCAAATTGAATTCCTTTAAAACTCAATTCCTGCGTTGCGTTGTGTGTGTTTGTGTATGTGTGTTTGCGTGCGTTGTGCATCTGCTGTTTTTTCTCTGTCCCTCTTATGTTTTGTTGTTTTTTCGTCTGTCTGTGCCACTGTTGTTGTTATTTTTGCTGTTGCTGTTGCCGACGTGAGTTTTTCAATTATGATTGAGCAGCATTTGTCGTTCGTTTTGTTGTTTTCTTTGGTTTGGCTTAGCTCCTTTGTGTTTGTATGTTTACTTATGCATACATACATACATAAATATCAATTTTCACCCCACACTCCATGGGGATTTTTACAGGCGATCAATTTACTAACATAGATCGGGAAAATTTGCGAAAAACAAATGTTTCTCCATTTTTTCTATTACATGCTACATGCAAATCAGTTAAGACGAAGCCGTGGCTTGAAAAAACAACAAGCCAAGCAGAAATTCACAAAGGGGTAATATTACAACAAAACACTGAGCGAAAGAGTTTCCCATACATCAAATTAAAATTCTTATTTTCGAAACACTTTTCCTTCTTCTTGCACCTTCTTGACAATTGTCGTCGTGTGAAGAGCAAACAGATCTTATAAGAGATGTCATGAGCGCATATACACTCCTATGCATGTAAATACATATGTACATATGTATGTACCCACACATACATACACATAGTAAGAGGCATACGCAAGTTGTCAAACAGACTTCAATAAAGTTCGAAACATGCAAATCAACGGTAAACTGGTCCATTACTTATTACTATAAGACAGCACAACGCAAAGCCGAGCTTTGAAAAGCGTCAAACAATGTTAATCAACTCGAGCCAACGAGAGCGGAATGATATTCATGTTTAGTATAAGAGTGTCATTAATTACAGTTAATCATCAAAAATGACGAGCCCAAAAGCAGTTAAATAGAAAATCAGCGAATATTTATATTGTAAATGTGTATGTGTGTACATATGTACATACATTTGTACATATGCCTTTATGTATATTTTAACGCAAACACTCACAAAAATACTTACATATGCGTACAAATATGTTTGTATGCATGTATGTACGGCGGCAAAGTCAACACCAACAATCAAAGAGAAGAAACAACAATACAGCACAGAGCAAACTCCAAGCCGGCTATAGCACGGAAAGAAAAAAAAAAACACAACAACAAACGGGCGCAGGCGTAAAG
Source organism: Scaptomyza flava (assembly GCA_030179655.1). Classification (NCBI taxonomy): domain Eukaryota; kingdom Metazoa; phylum Arthropoda; class Insecta; order Diptera; family Drosophilidae; genus Scaptomyza; species Scaptomyza flava. Next base: position 3,305,558 of record JARNME010000314.1, on the reverse strand, counting down.
AAACCACAACAAACGGCGCAGCCGCAACACAGCAAAAAAAACCAACAACAAAAAGTGTGGGGGGGGGGGGGCGGGGTGCTGTTGTGAACGAGGCAGCCAACGGCTCTGGCCCTGAGCCATTGCTAGCGTGACTCATTGGGCGTACGAAAGTCTTATATGATTGTATGTATGTATATGCAAACGTAGTACGTACATGTGTATAGTAGCGACAGCAACGCCAGCGGCGGCGCCAACGGCTTTCCAGAGTGGCGCTCGCGTTACATAAGCCGTAGTTGAGCCAAAGAAAAAAAAAAAATCAAAAAAAAAAACCAACCGAATCAAACCGACCCAGCGACGACGAAGTTCAAACTGAAGTTAAAGCTGCTGCGGCAGCGGCTTAAGCTCTTCTTTGTTGTTCTCACTCCCTCTGGCGCTCTCATACGTTCTCTGGCACAGCGGCTCGCACTCTCGCTCTAGTAATTAAAAAGTAACGGCGCTGAGAATGACAGCTGTACGCGCTCAATTAAAAAGTCATTAACTGCCGCACATACAAAAACACACGCACATGAAGAGAGTGAGAGCTAGCCAGAAAAAAAAAGGAGACTGGACACTCGGACACGCATTAAGGACTTGCAATAGCTAGCTGTGATTGATGCTGACACGCAAGGCCTCTCTGCCTCTGCCACTGCCGCTGCCGAGTCCACTGCCACTCCATGCATGTCGCTATGCACACGCACCTTATAATTAGAGTTGTGTTAGGCGACGACGAAAAGAGCTCCCTACCTGCGTCTGCGCTGCGTAAGCGTAAGCGCCCGCGCAACTGTTGCGTACCATAAATGCGCAATAAAACTGCCTAATCCCGCTGCACAATTGAGCCGGCTGCAGCAGCGATCGTAAAACGTCGCATCAGCTGCTTAAGACAAAAATTCAAGCTTTTACTTACATACATATGTTCATGTTCATTACAAGCTGTTGCTGTTATTATGATTATTGCTGCTAAGTTTACATATTTAATGCTGCTTCTTCCTTTTTTGTTTTCTGGCCTTGTCTTTGCTTCACACACACTAGCATTTGTATTTAAATAAGTTTATGTGTGCGTGTTCATGAACAGTGAAGATTCTTTTCGAAACAAATAGGCAATAGGGCAAATACCCCAGCGGATTTAGTTTTTAAATGTCGCGAAAAATACTTGAAGTATTTAGAAAAATCTTGAAACAACTACAACCGCATCACCCTTTGACCTACACCAAAGAGCTTAAATACATACTAGGTTCTATGCTCTTTGCCTACACCAGAGCTCACTGTACGTGAGCACACACATGCACGGATTTGATTTTTTTTAAGCTTGCGGCCCATTGCTTATGGTTCTGCCTCTGTCGCTGCCTGCGTTTTCGTTGCCGTCTCCCTTCCTCTTTAGTTTCAACGTCTTTCGCCGTCTTCGGCGTCGTCTTCTTTATTGTTTTATTGTCAGTTTAGGGATTTGACAATTTGCTTGCTGATTTTTTATGACAATCATGTATGTAAATTTTCGGCGTGCTTTCTTCTTCTACTTCTTCTCCTTCATCATCGTCTTTATCTTGTTCTTGTTCGTCGCTCAGCTCTCAACTCTTCCTCAAGGCCCCCGCAAAACGTATGCACGAGTGTGTGTGTGTGAGGGACTTGTATCTGTATCCGAGCGCCATTAGCTGGGCATTTGCCTTGCGAGATTTTTAAATACTTTTGGGCAGCCACAAACAAACTTTACCTCAAACCCTTTCGGCACAGCTATTTTTAGCACCCACTAAAAATGGATAGGAAATACATATAAATTTTAAAGGCAGAAGGATTGAGTAAATAAAGTGTTAGCCAAAACTTAAGCATCCCCCTTGGTCATTTTTAACATATGATAATTTTTTTATATTAAAACCCAAAAGCATTTAGGGTCGTAAATCTCTAAAAATTTTAAAGAAAAGGCTAATACACGAGTGGAATGAACAGGGTATTTCCTAGTCTGGCACTCTAACCTCGTTTTATTCCCTTCCCCTTGCCTAGTATATGTTTTAAATAATTTCGTTAGGCTTCAACGTTTTTTTTGCCCCTTTTGTTTTATTATTACATATTTTATTTTTTTGTCATAAAAGTTGGGTTTATTAATTTTAAAGCGTTGACAAGTTTTACGAGCCTCAAATTGGCAACAAAAGAAACTAGGCCAGTAGTGTGAGGTGTGTGTGTGTGTGTGCGTGTGTGTGATTTTGATTCTGAAGTTTGGTGAGTCAATCTGGCTAACTGAACAGGAATTCGGCCGTATACATATAAACAGTGATTAAGCTAATCAGTGTCTGAATGAAAAAAAAACAGCTGTTAAGAGCTTTATTTAAAGTTTCTTCGCCGTTGTGTTGAAAACTAATGCATCAAACCACTTGACAATTACAAAGTAATGCCAAACAAAGCCAAATCAATTGATTTGAGCCAACTAGCTGTGCTACAAGCCGAGTAACAATAGGTTAGTACCTTCAAGGAAGGCTTCAAACAAATCACTTTGCTGCAAATGAAATAACATTTTGGCATTTTTATATGAGTACATCAAATAAATAGATAATAAAAAGCAAATCAAATGCAAAAACACAAAAAAAAAGAACTAATGCAAAAACCGCGCTGCCCGTTGACAAAGCAAAAACAAATGCAGCCACAGAGAGTTAGAAAGAGAGAGAGAGCGAGAGAGAGAGATAGCAAAAGCGGCAGTGATGGTAACAGCGACGGTGACAGCGGCGTCAGCGAAAACACATAAACGCTCTGTTGCTGTACATAGCACACATACGCACACACACGCACAGCAGCAGCGACGTTGACAGCAACCACTGCGCTGCTGCTGGTGCTGCTTTGTGTGCGTATATGTGTATGTGTGTGTCTGCTGCCGCTGCTGCTGCTGCTGCTGCTGCTGCCAAGAATGCCGCATGCACGTCGGTCATTTGTATTTGGAAACACAATTCCGTTCCGTCATTTGTATTTGGAACGCCGTAGCAGAAAGAAGGACACGAGCGAATAAGCGACGAAGCGTGCGAACGGAGTGGAGCGGCTATTTTAGCTTTTAGCGCCCTTTTTTGTTTAATTTTCTTTGTACATGTAAAAAAACATAAAAATATATACATAAAAAAAGAACAAACAACAAAAATCTACAACAAATTTTTGGCAACATTTTCGGCAAACAAAAAACAATTTCGGACTAAAACCCACATAAAAAAAAAAAAAACGAAGGAGAAAACCTTTTAAAAGAAAAACAGAAAACACTTAACTAAATAATTTAAATTATAATTAACGCGTTTTATATTGTTTTTAAATTGTGTTCGTAAACATTTTTTTCTGTTCTTTAACCCAAAAACTAAAACGAAAATCTAAAATAAATAGTGATCGTGATCGTGCTGTTAATAAATTGTAATGTAACCAACCAAAAGAAAGAAAACGAACAAGAGAGAGAGAGATAGAGAGCGAGAACAAGTAAATAAAAGTAAAGGAAACGGTCGAAAAACTTACCGGCGAACAGCACGTGAAAACGAAAACAAAGTACACGAAAAAAAAAATCAAAATTCTAAATTCCAACAACGCGCAAAATTATAAAAAAAAAACAACATAAATCAAAAGAATCCAACATTCTCTTCCAAGTTCTTTGTTTCGGTATTTTTTTATGTTATTAATCTTGCGTTGATTTGTGTTCTCTGGTGGCAAAGACGAAGCCAGCGGCAGCATCATCAACATCAGCAGCAGCAGCAGAAGAGAGTTTTGCAGTTTGAAGCAGCAAGCCGCTAAACACAAAAACTGCACAAAGCGAAGGCGCAGATAAGTAAGCAAAAGCAACAACAATCGCAAAAGCAACAACAATAAAGCAACGACGAAGATGGCGATGGCAATGGACAGATAAATAGTTGATCAACATCATCATCATCATCATCATCATCGTCGTCGTTGTCATCTTCTTGTCTCTCTTTTTTTTTTTGCGTGCATGTGTGAGTGAATGCAAAACTACAATGTAAAGAAATGTGAAAGCAATAGCAACATCAGCAGCATTAGCAGCAGCATCAAAAGAGCAGCTGCATTTGCAAAGGAGAGAGCACTGTAAATGTTATTTAACAACAGCTGCAAAGCTACATAAAGCTTCAACTACAAATGCATTTTTGCATAACTTTTTTTTCATGTGTTTCTGTTATATTATTATATATATTTTTTTTTTAGTACAATCAGTGATAACAAAAGCTAAGAAAAAATAACTGCAAATGCTACTGCTACTACTGCTTTTGCTACTGTTAAGTGATCACGTTTTTTTTTTCTTCTTCTTTGCTGCCCATGCAAAAACAATCAAAGCTAACTGAATGAACGCAAGCCCCGTTAGCCAAAGAGTGCGTGTGAGAGTGAGTGAGTGTGTCTGTTAAATGTTTAATGCAAATTGAAATTAATTGCCAACAACAAGAATTAAAATAATTTACAAAAAAAAAAGTCAGAAACAATTAATTACAAGTTTTATCTCACATACAAACATGAACAATAATTAACACAAAAATATATTCAATGTTATTTTAAACATTAGACAAATGAATAACAACAATTTTACAACCATTTTTCACAGTACAAATACAAAAAAAAAAAAACAAGCAACAAATATTAAAACCAAAAACAAAACAAAACGAGCGGCAAATCAAGCCAACGAAAAGAAATAAAAAAAAAAACCAACAGCAACAGCAGCAGTAACAATAGCAGCAAGAGCAACAACAACAGCGAGCCACATGAGCAGCAGCAGCGCGACGCAGCCGACGCCGACGCAGACGCCATCGTCGACGCTTAATGGCGAGCATAAAAAGTGAAATGCCGCCACTGCACGCGGCCGAGACGCTCGCCGCCGCCGCAAGCAGCAGCAGCAGCAGTAGCGGCGGCCCAACGGACAGCGGCGGCGGCAGCAGCAGCAGCAACAACAGCACAGCAACAGCGATAGCAACAACATCAGCAACATCATCAACATCCTCATTGGCAGCAGCAACAACAACAGTTGCCACTGCTTCTGCTTCGCCAAATGCGAATGCAACAATCAGCGCCGCCGCCGACTCCAGTGATAATCAGCCAGGCACGCCGCAGCCAACAACCACAGCAACCTCAACAGCAGCAGCAGCAGCATCAACAACACAGCAGCAGCAGCAGCAACAACAGTCGCTCATCTCTGGTGAGACACAGCAGCAACAATTGTCGTCGGCCATAACACATCAGCCGTATGCCACACATCAAATGTATGCCGCACAGCAACAGCAGCAGCAGCAACAACAACTCTACTACAGCAGCGATATGCAACAGCAGCAGCAGCAACAACAGCCCAGCTACGCTGCCAGCAGCTACATCAACAGCTACGAGCAATTCTATCAGCAGCAGCAGCAACAACAACAACAACAAAGTTCTGCTCCTTCGGATTATGGCAGCCCTTACATTGACTACACTAAAATCTCAGCGGTGCGCTATCATCCCTATTTGCAGCAACCCACTTCAGTGTTGCCTGCATCATCAGCAGCAGCAGCAGCAGCGGCTGGCGCATCTGCACCAGGAGCCGAGGATTCGGCATCAGCAGCAGCAGTTTCTGTTAGCAGCACTGCAGCAACGGCAGCAATGAGTCCGCGTGTTGTCAGCAGCAGCAGTCCCACCTCCACCTCGTCGCACCTGCAATTGAGCAGTGCCACGCCCAGTTCGCCGGGTGGTGGGAGTGGCAACACTTGCAAGTTGCAGTGCAAAAAATGTGGCATACTCACTACCAACGAATCCGAGTTGCACGAACATATCGCCAATGTGCATGGAGAGTCGCCCTACGGCAGCAGCGGCTATGCCAGCTCGCCGTACATTAAGGAGGAGCTGCCGACAGCAGCAGCAACCGTTGCCAGTGGTGAGCTGCTCGATTTGGATTCGCAAAAGATGGTCTATCACCAGCAATTGCTACAGCAGCAGCATCAGCAGCAATTGACGCAGCAGCAACATGATCTTGTTGTTGCTGGCTTGCCGTTGGCATTGCCCGATCCTCTACACTCGATGCAATCGATGCAACAACGAGCTCTACACAGCTGGGAGCAACAACAACAGCAGCAGCAGCAGCAGCAACATCAACAGCAGCAGCAAAATCAACAGCAACAACAGCAGCAACAACAACATCTACAGCAACAACAAGGAGTAGAAGGTTTGCCAGCGTACATGCAACCATTGCTAGAGAAATCACCACATCATTATTACTCACCCAAACAATCGCCATATCATCAGCCGATCAAGCAGGAGTATCTGATTAAATCCGAATACGCTGATTCACAGCATTATGTGGACAAATCCTTTGATCCAACAGCAGCCGAAGTGACAACCAGTCCAGCCGAGTATCCCAGCACAACAACTGGCAATCCAGCTGTTGCCGTTGCAGCCATTACAACGGATTCGGCTGCTGCTGCTGCTGCTGGCACAACAGCAACACCCTATCGCAACTTTGAGCCACCCAGCTCGAGTTCGGTGCTGCCCGCAAATAGTTTAACGGCCAAGGCGGCCACCTGGAAATCGAACGAAGCACGCCGACCCAAGACCTACAATTGCACTGCCTGCAACAAGTGGTTCACCAGCTCCGGCCATCTTAAGCGACACTACAACACGACGCTGCACAAGAATGCGGTGAAGTCGAGCGGGCAACCGGATCCGGCAACGTTGCCCATCTCGGCGCATCATCATCCCGCCCGGGATCCCGTTACGAAGACCAGTCGTCGCGGTAATGCGGCCGCAGCAGCAGCAGCCGCGGCAGCCGCTGCAGCAGCAGCTGCTGCAGCAACTGTTGCTGATGTGCCAACGGCACCGGAACCGCCTCGAAGTCCGCCGGACTATGGCGGTGGTGCTTGTGGGGCGACGGGTGTGCAGGTGGGCGCCACCATGTCGCAATATTCGGCCTCGCCGTCGCCCACCAATGCTGCCCAGCAGCAACAGTTGCTGGCAAACAGCAGCAATGGCTATGCTGCTAGTAATGGTCATCATTATCATTACAACAATATGCAGCAGCAACAAGTGCAATCTACGACAAACGCTTCACCACAGCATGCTAACAGCAGCAACAACAACAGCAGCAGCAACAACAATTCCGTTATGAACGGTCACCCAAACGGGCTAGCAGGTCCCTCCGCCCCCATCAACAACAACAACAACAACTCACAAATGCCGTCCTCCCAAATGAGGGGCCTGCTGAACAAAACAACAACAACCACCACCAACACCAACAACAACAACACCCCCACAACAACAACAACAACAGCCACAATTATAAAGATCGAACAAATGGAGGACAGCAACTCAGCAATGGTCATGGAGCAGGAGCAGCAGCAGGAGGAGGAGGAGGAGGCGGCGCTACAGCAGCAGCAACAACAACAGCAGCAGCAGCAGCAGCAACACGTCTTGCACCTGCAGCAGCAAGCTCACCAAACACAGCAGCAACAGCCGCAGCAACAGCCGCAGCAGCAGCCGCAGCAGCAGCAGCAACAGCTCACTTATCACAGCAGCAACAACAACTCGCCGCTTACTATTTACCACCACCACCACCAACAGCAGCAGCAGCAGCAGCCGCAACGGCAGCAGCAGCAGGAGGTGGAGGAGTTGGAGGAGCAACATCCGCATCAGCTGCTGCCGCCGCTGCAGCAGCTGCAGCCGCCGCAGCAGCAGGAGCAGCACCACCACCACCTGGAACAAGCAATGGATTTCTCGCGCCCCACCACCACCACCACCACCCCGCCGCTGCTGCCGCAGCCGCCTATGGGAGCGCTGCTGCCGCATATGGGAATGGATTACAACATGCTGGCTTTGGATATGCAACAGCAGCAACAGCTGTCGCCGCACAGCAATATGCTGCAGTGCAGCAGCAACATCAGCATGCAGCAGCAGCTGCTGCCGGGCATTATTACCACCACCACCACGCCCACCATGCGCACCACGCCCACGCCCATGCCCATGCCCACCATGCCGCCCATCATGCCCATCAGTATGGACATGGCATGCACCACTATGGGGCACCATTACCAGCAGCTGTCACCGCCGCCGCTGCCACAACAGCACCAGCACCTGTTGCTGGTGGACAACAGCAGCAACAGCAGTATAGCCAGCAGCCATACTCCCAACAGCAGCAGCAGCAGCAACAACAACAACAACAACATCATCAGCAGCAGCAGCAGCAACAACATACGCACAGCAGCAACACCTCCGCTGCAGCAGCAGCAACAACAGCAGCCACACATCATCACCAGCAGCAGCAGCAACAGCAGCACATCTCACATCACCACCAGCAGCAGCAGCAACAGCAGCAACAACATCAGCAGCAGCAGCAGCAACAACATCACCACCAGCAACATTTGTTACCAGCAACTGCCGCCATTGCTGGAGCACACAATGAGCTATCACACTATTATTGGTAATGATGCTGGCCATTATGATGCCTACACTAGCGATGTTGGCCATCATCAGATATTGCAACTGATGCCTGCCTCGCTGTTTGCACCATATGCTGCAACGCATGCACCACCAACACATGCACCGCATGCACCACTATCGCCCTATTCGGTGGCCGCACAGCGTTCGCCACAGGAGGGAGATTTGCCGCCGGTGCACACATTGACGCATGCATTGCAGGCACAGCAGGAGGCGCAACAGCAGCAGCAGCAACAGCATCTGCAGCAAACAACAACAACACTAACACTGCTGGCCACGCCCACACCATATTCGCCCACAGTCAGCAGTTCGCGTGCAACGCCAGCCTTGGAGCTGGACATGGCAATGGCCATAGCACAACAGCAGCAACAGCAGCAGCAGCAGCAAGACTACGAACTGGAGCAGCAATATTTACAGCAGCAGCAACATCTTGAACTTGAGCAACTGCAACAATTGCAACAACAACAGCAGCAGCAACAGCAACAACAACAACAACAGCAGCAACAACAGCATCAACAACAACAGCAGCAACAACAAACTGTTGCTGTGCTCCCAAAGAAACGACGCGCTGCTGCCGTAACAACATCAAAATCAACAATCGCTCAACAACCACCAAGCAAACGAAGACGCAACAGCAACAGCGTTGGCTCAACATCGCCACATTCAACGACATTGCCATCGGGTCGAATCAAATGCTTGGAATGCGACAAGGAGTTCACCAAAAACTGTTATCTAACGCAGCACAACAAATCGTTTCATTCCGGTGAGTATCCCTTTCGTTGCCAGAAGTGTGGCAAGCGTTTCCAGAGCGAGGATGTCTATACGATACATTTGGGGCGGCATCGCACACAGGACAAGCCGCACAAATGCGAACTCTGCCCCAAGCAATTCCATCACAAGACCGATCTGAGGCGACACGTTGAAGCCATTCACACCGGTCTCAAGCAGCACATGTGCGATATTTGTGAGAAGGGCTTTTGTCGCAAGGATCATTTGCGCAAGCATCTTGAGACGCATACGCGTCCTCGTGTTGTTGGCAAGAAAGCGGCTGCTGTTGCCGCCGCCGCAAAGGCAGCAGCAGCAGCAGCAGCAACAACAGCAGCCGCAGTAGCAACACAAACAGCAGCAGCGGCAACAGTTGCTCCTTTAGCTTTGAAGCATGAGGATGTTGCTGCTGATGATGATAGTTTGCTCGATGATGACAATGACAATGATGATGATGATGATGATGATGCTAATGACGATCTTATCGAAGAGAACGATAATGATGCATTGCAACAGCAACAGCAACGGCAACGGCAACAGACACAGCAGCAACTGTTGCTGAACGCCGATCATCATTTGATTAAAAACGAATTTGTTGACATCAAGAACGAGTACGAAGAGGAATTTATCGAAGAATATCATATTATAGAGAAAGATATCGAATTGTACTAGGCGAAAGGTCATAAGAAACGGGGTTTTAGGGGGTGCTAGGGGGAGCTAGGGGAAAAGGGTATGAATTTTTTTTTTTTTTCGTTAGGAGTGACGCGTTTTTAAACTCTCGAAGCTTGCTTTAATACAAAGGAAAATAAGACGCTTCGATGAAAAGAATTTTATCTTTGAGTTTTATTTTATTTTTTTTGTTTGAATGAAGATCATTTCTATATATTTTTTTTTTTGTTCCTAAGCTTTCAGCATTTAAAGACACGCCCACTCAGCACAATTTGCTTTGCCATAAATAAAAAACCGCACATTAAGCAATTCAATAAAAAAAGAATATATAAAAAAAGTTTTTTTTTTGAATATTCGAAATTCCTAATTGTTGTAGCAGCAAATTTAATTTAGGTAAAGAAAAAAAACGACAACAAAAAATAAAACCGCATGTTAAATTGTATTATTATTATTAATTATGTATTAATATTATTGTATTATTTGTAATATTTTATAAATAATTTTTTTTTTTTAGTTTTTAATTGTTTTTGTAAAATAAGTTAAAGAAGTTTAAGCGCCGCGGCTACCTCAAAAATAAATCATAAAAACAAAAAAAACGAAACAAAAAACAATTAAAATATAGAAAAGGAAACGCTTACAAACAAACAAACACACACAAACACATGCATACATACATACATATAAAAACACAAATCAGGGCAAACAGCATCTATTTTAATATATATATATTATTGATTTTAGTTGATTGTTTTTTAATTCTTTCTTTATGCTTTGTAATTAGTTGTTGTTTTCAGTCAGCCTGTAATAAACCATATATAAAAAAAAAACGAATGCCATAAATACATATATATGTAATGCCAATATTGATATATATATATGTATATATATATTTAGCTATATACATACATATATATATATATATAGTAGTATAAAACTAGCCCACAAAACGCCAAATTGTCAGCAAACAAAACAAACGCAAAAATCAGGGATTTATTATTTAACTTTTAAACAACTTTTATAACTAAAAAAGTATTTAATTATATATATAAACTCATATATATATATATTTAATTTTTAATTTATGCACTAAATAAAACGAAATTCAATTTTAATTTTTATTTCATTTATTTTCTTTTTTTTTCATCTTTTTTATTTACCTTCTCGTAATACTCAAATTAAAAAACAAAACAAAAAACGAATCGCCATAAGCATTATGTTCCAATGTTAAATCTATATATATATATTTTATTCATAAATATATATATATATATACACATACTATATCTATCGTATATAGCGCAACAAATTTTTTACCTATATATATATATATATATATATTTAGATTCTAAAAGCATTGAAATAAAATTCGCGCAACAATGAGAAGAAAAGATCTTAAAAAAAAAAAAAACAAACCAACAATAAATCAAATAAATTATTGAAAATGTTTTAAACCAAAACTTAAATTTTATGCTTTTTTTATTTTTATTTTTCTTACAGTATTATTATTATCCATTTTCAGTTAAGCTTTACACAAACCAAGGAGATTTTGTCCTTAAATAAAGGGCATTTAAATGTCGGCTTATGATTTTAATGGTCTCTGATTTCTGCTTAATTTTGCTTAATTATTTTTTTGTTTTCTGCACGAAAGTTGTTGCTCTTTCCAGTGAAATAACGTGCGTGAGTTTTAATATATTTTTTTTTTTTTTATCTTTTCTGTCTTCTTTTTGTTAAGAAACCGAAAAAAAAAGAAAAACAAAAATCGCGACGAGGCAGAGCGACGCGTTGTTTGTCGCAAGAAAGATATGGATATATACACTAGAAAAAAAACAAAAAAAAGATGAACAAAGAAATTGTTAAGAGACAGGATAAGAGTTCGTAAGTGAGCTAAAGATACTATGCGGCTAGACAATCAATATCATATTCGATATCGCAAGATCTATTAAAAGTGCCTAGCAACAAATCATAAGCGAAAATATCTTTGTATCTCGGGCAAATGCCAAAAAAACAAAAAAAAAACCAAAGACATTGCCAGCAACATAACACGCACACATGTTAACAGCTGCCTCTAACTGTGTGTGTGTGTGTGTGTGTGTGTATATACTTTTATTTTGGCTATTTACTGCTGTTCCTACACACACACACAGACACACACGAACTGAGTAACTGAGGGGCAGCAAAGACAAAGTAGAAGAGACAAAACGAAAAGTACGCGCCACAGCAAGCGGCAGCAGCAGCAGCAGTCGAGTTGTATCTCAAAGATACGTAAACGCAAACAACAAGAAATTAACAAAAAAGACCAAAAATAAAAGAAAAAAAATAACGTTCAACGCTGAAGTTGTGCGCCTGCGCGACAGCAACAACAACAACAATAACGTCTCCGACTATGGCTATGTCATCATAACATACAACATCGTTTGTACACAGCAAGAAAAACTCATAAGAAACTTTGTTTTTGGTCAAAAACGAAGCCGTTCCGATACTGAATACCATATAGGGTCTATAAGGAGCGTATTAAAGGCAAAAACGTTTTGAAAACGTGCATAAAACGATGTTGGCTTTCTATCAATGCTTACTTCTCAAATCGATAATAATCGATAACCGATTTCAATAGTTGAGTAAGAAAAAGAGATAATTGAACCTTTTTTCTCTAATTGTTGAGGCAGGTGAAGTTTATTTCGTTGAATATTGGCTGCTGTTCACCTTTTATCGATAATAATCGATAGCCGATTAGCCAGTAAATTCGTTGTTGAGTGAGAATAGTCTCATTTTGAAGGCCTTTCAAGAAATCATGTTCAGTGCATTTAATGTCTGTGAATTTCAACATGCTGCCCTTTGGCTGTTGTTGTTGTTGCTGCCGCCGTTTGTTCTCGCTGAGCGTTTTTCTTCTTACGCGGTTTGTTTGTTGAACATCGAAAACTGGTTTCCTGTACATATGCTCATCCAGCAACAACAACAACAACAATAGCAACAACAACCATCTGTAATTTTAATTTTTTCGGCAAAGGCAGAGATTTCGATCGACGTCGCTGCCCAGGTAGAAATTGTGTACCTTTCGTATTGTTTGCTCACACTACACGCATGTCTGTGTTAGTGTGTGTGTGTCTTCAAGCTATCTGCAAGATACACACACACACACGCACTCTCTCTCTCACTCTAACGCTGTGCCTTTGTGTGATCCTTGCTGCTTTTTTTTCATGTTATATTCTTCGGCTTGCTTGCTTCGTTCGTCTCCTACTTATATACATACATACATGTGTATGTGTGTGTGTGTTTTTTGGTTGCAACAACAACAACAACAAAAGCATTAGCAGTTACCATGATTCATAGTTGTTGCCGCCAGATACATAAGTATCTGCTTATGTATCTGCAGCTCCTTTCATACATCGTACACACATATTGTACATAGGAGCCAAAAACATACATACATATATATATGTATATCCGCCACATACAATAGCTGAGCTGTCAAGGCTTTTGTCTTCTCTCTTCTCGCTGTGTGTATCTGTGCAAATATATTTTTGTGGCACATACATATATAGACAACATTCTCATAGAGCAGCCGCCGCATGTTATTTGTACTTTTTCTGTCTTTTCTTTTTTCTTTTTTTTCGGTATGATGGATGCTCGAAATGCTTGGCAGGATCGCTGTAGCTTTCAGGTTTAGTTTTAGCTGCTGCCCCAGTTCCAATTTCAACTTGAATTTGTCGTATATATGGTATATATATATATATATAGTTAGAATCGTCGCTTCTTCCTCCTCTAAAATTCTTCTTCTCCTTTTAAGCACATGTGCTGCTGCTGCTGCTGTCTTTTTGGTACTTCCTTCTTTTTTTTTGCATTGATTTTTTGTTTGCTTTTGTTTTGGGGTTTCAAGATTTTATTGCTTCCCCTACATTTGGCATAACTGTTTAACTGTTCCGTGCGGTTCTTGGGAAAAATATTACAATACCAAAGGGCAGGGAGCAGCTTTTTTATTATTACAGTCGAACTTCCATGTAACGAAACCAGAACCCTGCAATTTGATTCAGTCAAAAACCCATTCTATATAACGAAGTTTTTTCTAGTCCCCTTGAGCTTCGTTATATGGAAGTTTGACTGTAGTATGTGATATACATATGACTACTAGATACATTTATTTTGTGGCAATTTTGTTGGCATAATATTTAAGTATTTTCTTTTAAATCAATCACAGAATTTTATCTCATGTTTCGTCGACTTTTGCATATATAATTTATGCCTGCTGCCTTGACACTTGATTGACTTCTCTTGATTAACCCATGTTGCGCCATGCATTATTCTAAATTAACGAGAGAGAAAATCAAAAAACCAAAAAGAACAAATCCGAAACAAAAAACAAGCAAAATGGCCAAAATTTGCCTAATTTCGAAAAGGTCGACTGCGAAAAGCCAACAACAACAGCAACAACAACAACCCTTGACAACGAACACAAAAACTCAATCAAATTAGCGGCAAATGTGAATAATGTCAATCCACCCCCCCCTTAACAAGCCCACCCCACCCACCCTACCTTTTCCCACTGCCTAAAGTTAAGCTAACGTCTTTTTTTTTGTTTTCTTTCCAAGAAACTATAAATTTTCCTTCTCTTCATTTGGGTTTTTTGTGTAATTTTATTTTATTTTGTTTTGTGTTTTTAATTGCCAACGAACATTTGACAGCAGCAGCATCCTGATGTCTATAAAGTGTATAGATAAACACACACACACACTCGCACACACACACACACACACGCGAACGACTCGCCTCGTTAAATCTTAACCTTTTTCGATGTACAAATTCTTGGCGCGTTAGAAAAATCAACCCCCGAAAATAGCGTTAGAGATACTTATTTTTGATTTTTACAAAAAAAAAAAAACAATGAAAACAACAACAAAAAGAAGAAGAAGAAGAAGAACAACAACAACACTGCACTGCCAGCCAGGAACAGCTAACAGCATTAATAGCATGGCGGCCATGCTGCATCAACAACAACAAGAACAAGAACAACATCATCTTGAGTGTTGAACCTTGAGCATCTGCCAAATGCTGCCTCAAATTGTCTCCTCTCTGCCGCATTCTCTCTCACTCACTCTCTCGCCTGCCCGCTTTGCTCTTAGTACTTTGCTCGTACTGCAAATTATTCGTGAATATTAGATCCCATTAATTACCTTTGAAGTTACGTTTCCTGATTTATTTCATCCTTCTTTTCAAACATTTGATAAATTACCTTTTTTTTGCATAAATTTCGATTAAAAACTCTTTTTTTTTTTGGACATAAAGCATCTTAACTATGATCATATAGATATTGACAGACAAATGCGATATATATCGATTCAGTTCGTATAATAACTATCGCATCTTAAAACTGAATTCAACTTGACAAAATACCATATGCATATTATAAAAAGCTTTTATTGTGAAAAGCTCGTAGAAAATTCTCGAGCACTCGAAACAGTTCTTTAGTTTGTTCTATAGATAAAGTTGTATAATAATTGTTATGATGTATATGTATAGGATGTATATTTGTACATAGAAATATCTTCAGCCCAACCGATTCGATTATCTTATATTTTCAGTCAGTTTAAAAATCAAAAATGATAAATTCTTAATCATTTCTTTGTTTTTTTCGCTTTGCATATCGTATATATATATATAGCCAACATATAGGAAATATTTATGTGAATTTTGTTGATAAACCTTTTTAATTATTATTATTAATTATTTCAAATTAATTCCAATGAAAAAACCACCCACAAATGCAAATGCAAATGTTCGTCAGCTGGCAAACGAAAGACTTAGGCAACAAACTTGTCGTTTCACATAAGAAAAAACTAAACAAAAGAAATACACGGCGCTGGCCAAAGGCTTGAAGAGGCTTCGTTCACACACACACACACATGAATAACAATAATAAAAATTATATATAAATGTGTGTGTGTGTGTGTGGCTAAGAAGGAGCGTCAAATGGCGCACAGCTGCGACAAGCAACATGTTGTTGTTGTTGTTGGTGTCTCAGAAATTGTTGCTACATTTGTTGTGCTTGTTGTTTTTATTTCATTTCATGTGTGTCCTAATTCCAATTCAACAGAAATTTTTGGTCCCACAATCACAAAAATACAAAATAATAAACAGACAACAACAAAATACTTAAAAGTGTGCATGCATGTGTGTGTGTGTGTGTGTTCAAAGTGAAGCGAAATAAATCTTAGAGCCGAGAGGCAGGCAAAACGAGTTGAAAATAAGTTTAAAAAAAAAAATAAATGAGTTTAGGCTAAAGTTGTTGTTGTTGTTGTTGTCGGCGCTTTATCCGATTTCGTGTTTTTATGACGAGTTTCCGCTAATTGCTGATGCGCTGCAGATTAAATGAACCAGCAACAACAACAACAGCAACAACAACAGCTGTGCTCAAATGGTTTGCTAGCTTTCAAAACTGTAACAAAAATAAACATAAAAATCACTTCGAAACCTACAAAGACATTAGACAATAACGTTGCTGGCAACAGATGTGTTGGCCAGGACTTAACTTGAATGCCAAAAAAAAAAGAAACACAAAACAACAATTCCTAGCTGCCAAGAAGAAGCCTTCAAAAGTGCCTAAAAAATCCCCATTAAAACTGAATCTTCGACTTGAATTGACTTATCTTGAGCATAAGAATACTTGAATCAACAACAAAGATTGTTGAACCTGGTTTGGAGTTTCGAAGTTCTTGGATCAAAAATCACAAACAACATTCTTGACTTCACCAATTCGGTACGAAATACTTTTCGTATATGTATCTTTCAATGTCAAATTTTTACATCTTGTAATCTATTTTCCAGTTTTAGATTTTGTATTAATAATTGATAATTTCACACGCTATTCGAGGGTGAAGAGGCTGAATAGCAAGAGAAAAAAAGATGTTAAAGGATGATGCGAACTGATTATTGGTTTTGAGCGTCAGTGAAGCGTGTGGCATGCTTGTCAATCATGCGCTACATGCAACCATCTGTGGCATATTGTTCAATACAACTTTCTCAATGTCTCTCTTGTCTGTGACAGTATCTACAAGTGTGTTTGTTTCCAGTGTAGTTGTTAGCAAAATAAGTCGTAAGACAGCAAAAGAGTTTTATGCACTGAAAGAAAGTAGAGTATAAAACTATATCCCAAATAGTTTTGGCTTCTAAAGAAATCTGCTTTAATGAAATCTTTTTGTTTCTTGTTTATTTTTACTAAATGAATTCATGCTCAATACTTTTCTGCAGTGTACGCTCTGCGAACACACAAAGCAAACGAAGGGGCAAAACTGAATTAGAAATGAAAAATAAAATAGAAATTATATCAAGGCGTATCGCCGTTGTTTTTTGTTGCTGCTGCTGCTTAGATTTTGGGCCAACAACGCATTGAGAAAGAACGACAAAAGAATAAAAAAAAAAAAACAACCAACAAGAAACCAAAAACGAAAAGTGGCAGCGAATGATACAAATTATAAGAATTACGCTGAAACTGAAGTCGAAGTCGAAGCCGAAGCTGAAGAGAAAGACATCTTCTTATAGATATCGGATTATGGTGCTGCATTAGCCTAAGCTAATAATTTCTAAATCTGTGTGCGTGTGTGTGTGTGCATATGAGCATAATGAGCTATAATTGGATTAAAAACTTATTTATTGTTGTATTTTTTTTCTTTCGTACAATGAAAGATTTTTACATTCGCCCTTTGTCAGCTGCGAGAGTTGTTAAATACACTGAAAAACAAAAACCCAACCCATAAAATGGTTAAAAAAGGTGTAATGGTCTTGTGCAAAAGTGTGTAACAGGCAGAAGGAAGCATCTCCGACCCCATGAAGTAAATATATTCTTGATCAGCATCAACAGCCGAGACGATATAGCCATGTCCGTCTGTCCGTCCGTCGATCTCAGAGATTACAAGAGCTAGAGACTTCAGATTTTGTATATAAGTTCTCCTATACCATAAGCAGAACAATTTTGTTTCAAATTATCGATAACTATTCTAGTTTCCGAAATACACATGAAATCGATTACAAAAAAATATTGAATTTGGAAAATGTAAAAATGAGGGTTGACATAATGGATAGCGATTGAACTTTTCTGAAAATTTCGTCCAAATCAGTTAAGAAACACCGGAGATATCGAATTGAATCGATTGAAGTTAAGTCAGTTTACCAAAGTCTAATATAAATTAAATTTAGGTTCAGGGTATCTTCTAGTCGGGCTCTGCCGAAATTGGAGTTAAAAACTGTGAACTAAAAGAATCGCTAATGACATTGACTCAGAGTCGAATTTCTCTTTTTTCCTCTTTAATTTAATTGCCAAAAACTTATTTTAATAATCTTTCATCTTCTACTTTTCTATTCTCTCTCTCTCTCTCTCTCTCAGCAAGTAATCGCAAGCGTCAATATCAGCTGCAAAATCAAATGCAGTATTTCGACCTCAACCAGAATGCTATGCTGAACCTGAACGTGAACCGAAACCGGAACCGGAATCAAAGTCCAAACCAGCATCAGCCAGAGATGAGAATGAGGAAACGAAATGCCCCGAAACGGCTCAAAATTTAAATTAAATTGAATATTTCGGCAAACAAAAAAAGTCCGGGGCGACATAAAAATCTAGTATTTTAATTATACCAACTATCTAAATTACGTATGTATTGTACGATTTATGTATCGAATAGTTTTAATCTACAAACCCTCTTCCCCGACCCTCAAACCAATCCAATGTAACCCAAGCAAGTTCAGCAAATTCTTCCAAAACTTTTTTTTTCTTCGATTTTAAGCTCGAACCACCACATTAATGCAGTATGTAAGCCAAGAAGCGTGTGGATTGAATTTAGTACAGGCTTTGCGTAACGCTTTACTCAATTTAGTACAAGGCAGGAAGTTGTACTAAAAGCCTGCTTGTATTTAGTACATGTGCTAAAAACATGAAGCCAACACAGTGAATGTACTTGAACTAATTGTTGGTGTACTAAACAAAGAAGAAGAAGAATGAAACACATACATAAGTCAATAATAATATTAATAATAATAATAATAATAGCTAGAAATGCATTGTACATATAAAATGTGTTATTATTCGAACAGTACTAATTAGTTTTATTATTGTTTGTTTGTTTTGTTTTTTGGAACATGAACTTTTACTTACCAAACACTACTACATACATATATATATGTACTTACTTATACTTATATCAACATTGTGCATATCATTTTTTGGGCAAGTTAATACAATAATTAAGCATAAATAGCAAAGGTTAATACTATACTTAAATAGAACACAGCACAAGGCAATAATTATTTAGTGCAATTGATTTCGATTGGCAATTTGACACGTTTTTCTTATTTGTTTAAAATAATAATGTTTCAACTGTGCAATACAAAATGGATAAAATAATATATAAAAAATAACTAATTTTAAATATAATTATATAATGCATTTTTTTTTTTCTATTAAATGTAAGCGCAGCATTCCGATTACCTCAGATATACAAGGATACAATATACAAAAACAAAAAAAGTGAAACTGAACAAAAAGATCAACTGTAGCTCAAGCAAAACTACCTCGTTAACAATAATAAATAAATAAATAAATAAACCCAATGCTGACAAAGATATATATAGTACTATTTATATATCAACTTATATACACACAATATATATATAAATATATATTAAAATCAAAAAGAAAAAAAATATATATATTTAAAGCTCACGAATACGTAAAAAAACTTAAAACAAAAAACAAGTTAAATTAAATGTACATTAAATTTTAAATTGTTTACACATATATATACATAAATATAGTGTATGTATTTAGCGCACCCCCCTACACACCCCCGGCCCCGCCCACACTTGCGCGTCAGCGAATTTTTTTCGCCACGTTGTCATCGGTTTAAATTTGAATATTTACATCGTATATGTATGTATGTATGTATGTATTGCAAGACATATGTATGTATGTATACATTTTGGCCCAAACACACAATTTTGTTGCACACATATGACAACGGGCGTGCCTAAATGGGCGTGGCTGTGGCCGTGGCTGTGGCTGACGCAAGGCGTGGCATTGCCGCCCAACCGACAAAAAAAAAACCAAAATAAACCCAAAAATGTTTTCTTCATCCTTAAATGTAGTTGTAGTTGTGCATCCAGTATTTCAACAACGAAAACTAATTACAAATTATTATAAATAAATGCAAAAATCACAAAAAACAAAAACAAAAAACTATACAAAAAAAGAAACAAAGTAATCGAATTTTTTCCAATTTATTTAACAACAGCAAAAAGCAAAAAGGGACTAAAGCAACAACAAAATATATATCTTATGTCGAAAGTTTTAGAAAAGTTTTCATTTTTGATTTGGAACAGGAAGCAATATTCTTGAAACAGGCGAATTTTGTGTTGTACTTATCTCGAATTGACTTGGAAACATATTTAAATTATGTAGCAACTACATGTTAAATTTTAGCAACTAATTCAAATAAAACAAATCCATAATAAATATATATAGTATATATATATAAGTACTATATTTGAAAAAATCGAAAGAAAGAAAAAACAAATGAAAAGTCAGTCAAACTTGAGAGCACCAAGTGAAAACTTCAGTAGTACCGCAAATTGAAGAACGATAAACGATTATTCCGATTCCGATTATTCCTGTGACTGCTACACGATATAGTCATCCGATTTGGCTGGTGTCAAAATACGTAATATTTGGTCCAAGAAACGAAGAAGATGTTCCAAAAGATCTGTATTCATTAAGCAAATCGATTAAGCTTAATCGATATTAATCGATTATTACATTTTTGTATCTAAAGAGTCAAGTAAATACGAAGTATCCTACAAAACAGGCGAAACTAGCAGTTTTTAAAGATATACTCGATTAAGCTTAATCGATATTAATCGATAATTGAAGTTTAGTATCTGCAAGGACAACGTCTTCTTCCCACCCACAACCACATACATAAAGAGCTCTAACTAACGACAACATATACATATAACAATAAAGTAAATGACAAGAAAACGTGTACCTCTCAAGAAATATCACCTGGCTACGGGCACTTCGAATTTAGTATTCTGATTTCAGCTTCTAGTCGGTGTAATTGTGTGTGTGATAGAATGTTTATGATTGAATGAGGATTGAATGTATGGATGAATTTGTACATTTTTACAGACTCAAAATGCAAAATATAATAAAAACACTTAAAAACAGAGTTTCGAGTTGCGCTCTATAAGGTTTTTTAAGATCAAACATAATATAAAACAAAAACAAACAAAAAATAGAATTTAATGGAATACAGAAAAACATTTCGCATATATGTATATCAAATTTTCCTTTAAACTATATATAAATGTATTTCCGATAAATGATAAATTACCATCCCAAACGAAAATTTTGGAACAGCATTCTTAACAACAAACATGAATTTATACCAGACATAAAAGATATATGTGTGTATATGCCATATAAGTAGGTACATTCAAGTACTACTTAGGAGCGGTCATATACGATATACGATAAATAACAACAAAAAGAAACCGATAATGGGAAAGCCAACGAGAGCACAAATTATTAAAATTGTCAAAATAAAAATATTATATATACACACATATACATATGTATGTATAAAAACAAAAATAATATAAAAATCCAAAAAAAAGAGAGAACCGATTTTTTTTTTGAGCCGAAATAAAGCATAAAACAATGTAAACTAAAATAATAAACGTGTATTGAATTTTGTAATGGAATTTTTGTGAATCAGAAAATTTTGAAACAACGAGAAAATGCATCTTTCTACCCTTTTAACACATTTTAGGGTTGTTTAGGGTTGCCAAACGAGAAATAATCATCTTTGGCTTATAGATTGAAAGATGATAAGGGTACAATCATAATTTTTTTTTTAAGATGATTTAGGATTAGCATTTGGAGTCAGATTAATGTGTGTGTGGTTGAAGAAATTTTCATTTTATACAGCTTTTACTGAAATAACTTAGTATAATACCAAAATGCCCATACATTAAATATTCATAACAAACGAAAGTCGAACTCTTTACCCTTTTGGTAATGTAATCATAATCATATTGATGATGATGATGTTGAACTTGAAACTCGCTTTCCACATTCATAAGTACTTCAACACAATCATTCATATAAATGCACTCAAAACACACGTTGGTATGGCGGCAGGGGCAGGGGCAGGGGCAAGAGGAGTCGCAAGGGCAAGGGCAAAGTCAAAAAGGCCGAGCCTGCCTCGGCGCAATCACGCAGACCGTGTCCAATTAAAAGGCGCCGTACATCATTTCAAATGCAGCACCAGCAAACTAGAAAATCGAAAAAATCTACAGGTGGTGGCGACGACTTTTCCAGATTTGAGTTTCCTGCACGGCATGCCACTAAATTGAAAACACAGAGAGAAACCCAAAAAGAAATAATACAATTTTTTTTTTTTTTAGGTATATAAAGTAGTAGGCGGCTGGCTATCTGTGCCAAGAAGCACAGGATAAGCAGAAGACAGAGAGAGAGAGAGAGAAAGAAAATAGTCAAACAGACGGCATTGGCATTGTCAGCTAAACAGGTTGCGCTCACACACACACAGACACACACAAGCATACAATTGTTCTCAATTGCTCTCAGCTGCTGCAGCTAGTGCAGCCATTTTAGCTATTTAATAGCTGGATAGCTTAAGCATTTGACTTGGTGAAACAAATACAGTTAGTCAGTTATGTACATAAGGATCAGAGTATTATTTATTGTGGCAACACTGGTGCAGCACAGAAAACACTTCGATCCCTTGTTATTGTTCCATTTCGTTTCTCTCACCGAATCGCTCACACTCTCTCTCTCGCTCTCGCTCTTGACAACCGTGTTCCCCCCCAAAGGTTTTTGTGTGTCAAATTATTGTAATTTATTATTGCATGCCAAGTTAATGAGTCCTGTCTGCGATCTCTCTCTCTCTCTCTCCTTTTCTCTATATGTGTCTGTGTATATATCGTTGTCTGGTCATGGCCAACTGCTGCATGAACAATGAAAATCGAAAATTGTTGTTCGACAAGCCCAAAGAAGAAGAAGAAGAAGAAGAAAAACAAAGATATTTTAGTGCACACCTTCTTGCATTTTAAATCCAGTGGAAAATCAAGAAAAATAATGCGTCAAGCGATGGTCAGGTAGAAAACGAACAAAATAAAGGAAAAACACTGTTCAATGTTCGTGTTCTTTTGATTGCCTTTTCTTATGTGTGTGCGTATGTGTGTGTGTGTGTGTCTGTGTCCATCTGCATTGATTGAGCAAAGTTGTTTCTCGATTGCATACTCCTACGAAATGGAAAGCTGATTTGATTGAGGTTGGTCAAGAAGCAGACAAGAAATTTAGAATATATATGAAGGTATGTAAATTCAATGATCGCTAACGAACAAAAACTTTTATAAGACGTTTTAGCGCGAAGAGCATTTAATAAATTACTTAAGCAAGCACTTGACACAGTGCAAAACTTAATATGGCTGTGCCACTTGCACTCTCTTTTTCGTATGCTCAGCAAAAAATGAGCGGCTAATTGAACTGCTCGCCAGGGGTCGCTCTTCTTTTTGAGCAGGCATATGTTTTGTGCCGTTCACCCACTTTCCCACTGTTCCATCTTATTCACTCAGGCAGCACTCCATTGAATCGGAAAACCTTTTAAAGCGCTTTGCGCTGTAAGCAGCGCCTAAAAGCAGCTTACACTTACACACACAAGCACTCACACTCAGCAAACAACGCAAAACGGATGAAGAATTTTTGCATAGCAAAACAGGCAAAATCAAAAGCAAAAGTGAACGCAGATGCCCCAGAGAGAAAGTTCTTATTTTCTTGCCCTTTCAATGAGTCCGAAAAACGGGCACAGAGGCAAAAAAAAAAAAACAACCAGAGCCCAAGGGCCCACACATGCCATCCCGTTCGCCTTGCTACGACTTTAGCATATAATCACATAACTTTTCATTGTGCCAGTTGGTGTGTGTGTGTGTGTGTGTGAGCATGTGACAATTGGTATGTGTGGGTGTGAAAACTTATAGAATTTGATTACAAATAAAAGCCGATGTTTTTTGTTGTGGAAATTGAAATTGGACCAGACTAAGTGGACAAAGTAGACATGACGAATGCGCTATACAAATTTAAGGTTGCTCTATACGCAAGTAAAGGGCAACTCTGCACAATTTGTTACAGTGTAGAGTTTCGTTGGGATATTAGAAGAGCGTTCTGTCAATTAGTTAAATCTTTATTATCTTTTTTCTTTCTTTACACATATATTATGCATCTCTACACTTGTCTACACTACAACAAAAGCTAAAACACTAGTCTCCAAAATATTTTATTACCTTCTCTCTCTAACTCTACACACAACTCTACACCACATCTGATCTATGCCATACAATTTATTTAAAGCTTTGACAGCACTTAAACTTGACGTTACACTCGACAACTCTACACTACTCTCCGAGCCCCTCTCCAATTGACCACAAAAATGACCATTGCCCAACCATGATTTATGGCTATCTTCCCGTATAGCGAACAACAACAACAACTGAAATCACATATTGATCCAATACAGTATACATACATATATTTATGTATGTAAATATATCATAGATTAAACATATTTACATGCATGCATTACATATGTATGCAAACGAGACCTTGAAAGAGGCTTAGCCCGCCCCCGCTCCATCACTTCTTTCTCCTACCAGCGAACCAAAGAGAGAGAGAGCTGAAAAGCCGTATGTCGTATCTCTCTCTTTCTCTCTTTCTCACTGTATGTTTTTGTGTCCAGGAGCTTTGCTTCCGTTTAAATAAAACGCATTTTTCATATCATGAGCTAAAAATGCCAATGTTAGCAAAAGTGTGTTTGCTTGTGTGTGTGCATAAATAATGTTTATATGTATATGTTTGTTTTCATATATAATTTACGTCTGTGTGCGTGTGTGTGTTTGTGTGTGTGTGTGCTATGTGCTGTCGCTAAAGGCGTTTTTTGGGCAGTTTGCAAACAGAAACTGTTTTGGCGGCCCAAGGGCTCAAGTGCCAGTCAAACGCCCCTCTCTCTCCCCACCCCCTGCCCCCTATACCACATCCACCCCGCACGCTCTCTACTTTGTATAAAACGCCCCAGCCCTATGCCAATATTGAAACTTTCAACTAAATATGTACACACACACACACTTACACAAGTGTATCGTACAGTGTTCACTCGATTTGGTTTTTATTAACACAAGTACTGTTTCATGTATATATGTATAGGTTTGTATGTATGTTTGATGTTTAAAGCGAACTCAAAAAATTATTTGTATCATATTAACTACTACGAGGATAGCCCATAGCCAGAGAATACTGTACTCTCAAAACTTGTGTGTGGAACACTTTCATTTTTCACACACACACACACACCCACACACAGGTCCTGGCTAACTGCCTGGCTGGCTGGATAGCCTCATGGTCGAGACGATAAAAAAGCTTAGGCTTATGTTTTCGCACATTTTAAGGCAACCCACACACGGCCCCCCTTCCCCAACCCAACCCATACATAGACCCACACACACGAACACTATAAAAGTAGCATAAGGAAAGTCTAATGCAAAGCATGCGTAATTTTTTTAAGGGGTGGATTGGGTTGGGGTGGTGTGTGTGTGTGTGGGGGATGCTGTGTGTGTGTTCTAAAAGGTGGTAGGGGCAAGGCATGTAGCAAGAAGGGAATGAACACACACGCACGCATACACACTTAAACACAACGCGCACATGTGTCCGTAACCTAACTACACCCCCCCTCCCCACACCCTCCCACTCTGCGTCCACTTCTTGCCCTTGGCAAAGACTGCGGCTAAGCTGTCCAGCAAATTTTAAATGTAGCGCACGTGTGTGGATGTGTGTGTGTAGCTGATTTGATTTTAAATTAAATATATGTATGCATAGTATTTTTGAAGGAATCACTTTAAAAAGACCATAAATAAAGGCAAACGTATTAGCGTAATGCACACTGGGGGGAAAATTTTAAAACAAGTTATGACATAAATGTCAAATGTATGTGTATTAAAATACATATGCATATTCGGCAATTAATAATTTAGCCGCACAGCGTGTTGTGGTATCAACACTTTTTGCCTGGATATCGTTTGTTTACCAACAAATAAAAAATAAAGGGTCTGTTGTTAATTGTCATCTGTTTTTGTTTTCGTTTAGTCAAATTTATGTTTCAAATTTGGCGCGCTGTGGCCAATTTTAGAACATATGTCTTACCTGTGCTGCCCATACGCGCTCCTGATTAAGTGCTGCCTATCGATAAGTTGGTTTAGTTCCGCGTGAACTGAGCGGAACCATGAACAAGCACATGCCAATGTTTATGTTCATTTTAGACTCACAATAAATATGTGCGGCATTTTCTGTGCCATAAGCCATAATAATGATAATGCCAATTCCAATTGTCTTCTGTGCAAAGAACTGGAAACACTTTTGCAAAATCGTGGACCAGATGCAAGTGATAGGCTTCAAATCGACAACGTGCTGCTCGCCGGCAACGTTCTCTGGCAACAGGGCGCTGCACCCCATAAGCAGCCCATATCCGAAGGTCATCTAGTGCTCCTTTTCAATGGAGATCTGTATAATTTGGATGCACAAAAAGTAGCTGTCCAAGCGGACAGTGCCTGGCTGTTGACGCAGCTAATTGAGTGCAATGATGACGATGCACAAATTTTAAGGCTGCTGCAACGTATCGAGGGACCCTATTGTCTCATCCTTTATAACAGGTGAATAATCGTTGACAATCGTTTTAACATTAACACAACATCTTGCCAATCACACAGACGTGACAAAGTTTTATATTTTTGCCGTGATGCATTAGGCAGAAATTCGTTAATCATTGAGCGCAATTTGGAATGTTTAAGACTGACGAGCACTTCTTACCACTTGGAAAGAAGTGAAATGACGTCGCTGGAGTTGCCGCCACTTGGATTATATAAGTTACAGCTGAATGAACTGCATGAATGCATACTTTATCCATGGCAGCAGCTGAACAAGAATACAGAGCAACAGTTGGCGAATTTGGATGCAGAGATGAATTGGTGCACATTCGTTAGCCAACCCATTAAGCCAGCTTGGCTGCTGAGCGAGGGGGCAGAGGAGCAGCAGCAGCAGAGCTATAACCTATATGACTTGGCCAAAGACACTTCACTGCAACTGCCACAGAAGCAGGAGCTGGAGCTGGATCAGCTATACCAGCAAGCACTGGACAATGCCCCACTGCAGCAGGCATTGAAGACACTGGACAAGTTGCTGCGACGTTCGGTGGCAGCACGTGTTAACCAAACAGCACCCATCTGTCGCATATGTGACTGGAGTAGTGCTGGCAGCTGTTCGCATGCTAAGATTTGCATATTATTCTCTGGAGGCATAGACTGTAGCATTTTGGCGCTGTTGGCTGATAAATTTGTACCACCTTCCGAACCCATCGAGCTCATCAATGTGGCCTTTGAGCGAGTGGGCAAAGAGCAGCAGCAGCAGCAAGTGGATACACTATGGCAAGTGCCCGATCGCCAGACCTCCTTACAATCCTACGAAGAACTGCAACGTTTGTGTCCCCACAGAAACTGGCAGCTAGTCGAGGTGAATGTGAGCCGCAAGGAATTGCATGAAAAGCTCAGCCAGCACATACGTCAGCTCATCTATCCGCTACAAACGGTGCTGGATGAATGCCTTGGTGGTGCCTTTTGGTTTGCCGCCGCCACTCCAAATTCAACGGCACGTGTCGCACTTCTGGGCAGTGGTGCCGATGAGCTCTTCGGTGGCTATACACGACATAGGAATGCTTACAGACGTGCCGCCGGCGACGAGATGCGCCTGCATGCACTGCGTCACGAACTTGAGATGGATTGGCAACGCATTCCGGCACGTAATCTTGCACGCGATGATCGCATCATTGCGGACACCGGCAAAACGGCGCGTGCTCCCTTCATAGAGGAGCATGTGGCAAGATTTGTGCGCTCTTTGGCGCCAGAGCAACGTTGCTGCTATACTCTGCCCGAGGGCATCGGCGATAAGCTGCTACTCCGCTTGTATGGACACAGTTTAGGATTGCGCAATGCCTCTTTACTCAAGAAGCGGGCCATTCAATTTGGATCGCGCATTGCGGACAAAAAGCAGCAGGCGACACAGCAATCCATATACCTGAACTTTAACTCCACATACAGCAAAAGTGTAAATAGCTGAGATCGTTTAAGAAATAAAACTGTAAAGTTCTTTCATCAATATATTGTATTTAAATTGTTTTTAAAGCCATTTTGTATATTCTTATTTACTAATAAGCACTTTGTTGTGTTCTAAGGCGCTCTCAAATCAATTTTCCAAGCGATCATAATTCTCAATCAATTGAATATTATGAATATTTGCCAGACGCTGCTGTGGATGTTAACATCTTGACTCTTACTCCTTTCAATATAGTGTATGTATATATATATTTGTGTAGAATGTAGGCTATTCCAACAACGCTCTACGACTGGTTGGAAATTTTGTGTGTTTTTGGATTTGCTCACCGAAATTGCTGATTGTGAAAGAAAGATAAAAAGTGCTTGCGGTTTCAGATTTTTCAAGTTGCAAACATGTGCAAAATAGTTTGCGATGGGCAAATAGTCTACAGTAATATAACACAGTACATATTGCTCATGTTATTAGTTGGTATGTACAAATGTATATATGTACATATAAAAAACGGAATAGTGTATTTGTTTGTTTGTGTATGTATATGATTAAGTACTGAATTGGGCAATCTGGATATCTTAAGACAGAACGTGTACAATAGGAGAAAAATATGATATTTACAATAGAATTGGGCTAAATATGAAGATTTCCTAGGTTTGTTTGTGAGGTAAAACGGGGAAGAGGACATTTTCGAGGGCTATTTGCGGGTAACGCGGCCGGCGCGCTCCTTTGTTGGATCGATGAGCTCCCAGGCAGGTCGAAAGCAGGTAGAATTATTGTTCTTCAGATGGGGATTGGGCAATGTGTTCGATTTGTAGCCAATTGATGTGTAGCCTTCGGCATAGAGGCGACAATAGGGAACATCGAACATGTGAATATAATGCCAAATATCATGATAGCTCCATTCCAGCAACGGATTCAAACGCATCATGTCCGGCCAATCGCTATCCGTTTTCTGCAAAATGAACAGGATGTAATTATATGAGATAAAGAGAGACAGATACAGAAAGAGAGACAGAGACAGAGAGAGACGCACCTGCATGGACTGTAGATGCTCGCAATACGGATCTGTATTGCGACTGCCAACAAAGACAGCCTTAATGCGCGGCATATCCTCGGTCATATGCGTAAGAGCCACCTTCAGCGAGTCCTTGTACTTAATCAAATCAACATCGTACACTTGCACACAGTGCTGAACAAACTGATCAATCTCTTCGAACGAATCATCCGATTCGATATAGAGCATGGGTATTTCACGGCTGCCAATGTTATTCTGACGACAATAGCGCATCAGGAGATCCAGCAGAACAGTGCAATCCTTGCCGCCATTGAAGCAAAATATCAACTCCGTCACGTTATACAGACGCAGTGTTTGATCAAAGAAATCGTTGGCGGTTTGCAGACGTCGCTCAATGTGTGCACGTGTCTCAGCTGTGATTTGCACGGAACAGCAATGTTCATTGTTGGACATTCTCCTTTTTCTCAACCCGTTGCTGTTGCTTTTGTTGTTGCTGCTACCGTTACTGTATTTTGTTGTGTCAACAATTTTGGACGACTTTGTTATCGTTGCCTGTTGTGGTTTTTGTATGCAGCATTTATTCATGTTGATCCCTGGCCTGACACCGATCCCGATTCTTCAGCTGGTCCGCTTAATCTGCAAATTGACGGCAAACAATTAGAGGTACGCCAACTTTCCCCAAACAGAGTGCGTGTGTGTGTATTAGTTTTATATAATAAAAAAAAAATTTGCAATAACTACTTTTTTGATTTGCGTTATCTGCTTAGTAAATTACATCACATGTGGATTCTACGCACACACACACACAAGAAGTAATACCTACTTTTGAAACAGTGGGAATGTTACTGGCCTGAGAACGACCGACACGTTCGTTTTTAGTATGCAATTAACGTCAACATATCGAATTGTTTAAATTCGCGTAATTACTGCACTGCGCTGCTCCACAAGCTAAAAATGACTCAAACAGCTGGCGCTTGCGAACTAGTTCGCGAATCCAAACTTACTTATATAGTTCCGACAACATTGGTAAATTAAAGTGTATCGGAAATTTTAATGTTCTTTTTCATTCGTTCCTGTAGCTATCTAATACGCCGAGTCAATCGCTTTGTACACACTTCCACACATACGCACATACAAAAGTGTGTTTGCTCATAATTTATTTGGCAATTATTAAGCATTCATCGTAATTGTGCTGTTGGACATAATTAAAAATTAAATGAATAATAAAGCCAAATTAAAAACATCACATGAACCGAATTAACTAACTGCTTAAATATGGAAATAGAGGCCGAAAAAGGTATTGCACAAAGATTGACAAAAAAAAAACCCTCTATGTAAGCTTGCTTATGCGGTCACACTTTATTTTCTAGGCGAAACGTGCAACAAGGAACCAGAAGATGAAAAGATATTAGACACGGCTCCGACCCTAAACACAGAAATGAAAAGTCTTCAAGATAATGAAGTTGATTCAACTTGCGTTGCGGAAAATCCTTCTGTTTTGCCGCCTGCCACTGAGCCAGTCAAAGAAACATCTGGATCCCCCTCAAAGACAGGAAGTCGATCGCCCAGCGCAATCCAAAAGTCGCCTAGCCGCAGTCGTAGTGTAAACAATAGTACGCGACGCTCACGTAGTCGATCCGGATCCCGACGTTCTCGCAGCGGTTCTGGTCAGCGTTCTCGAAGTGGTTCTCGACGGTCGCGCAGTGGATCAGGATCGAGACGCTCGCGTAGTGGATCTGTGCGTAGTGGCTCCCGCCCTCGCAGTGGATCTGGCGGACGTTCTCGCTCACGTAGCGGCTCTAGGCGATCACGAAGTGGCTCCCGGCGCTCACGTAGTGGCTCAAGACGTTCTCGTAGCGGCTCCGGACGCTCGCGCAGTGGTTCTGGATCACGGCGTTCGCGTAGCGGATCAGGTGGTCGTTCTCGTAGTGGCTCGAGACGCTCACGCAGTGGATCCGGGTCTAGACGCTCGCGCAGTGGCTCCGGATCTAGGCGATCACGCAGTGGCTCGGGATCTCGTCGATCCCGTAGTGGTTCAAGACGGTCACGTAGTCGATCGGGATCAAGGCGCTCACGCAGCGGATCTGGTTCCAGACGGTCACGCAGTGGATCTGGAGCACGTTCTCGCAGTGGCTCGAGACGCTCACGTAGTGGATCAAGACGCTCACGTAGTGGCTCGAGACGTTCACGTAGTGGCTCGAGGCGCTCACGTAGTGGCTCTAGACGCTCACGTAGTGGCTCGAGGCGCTCGCGCAGTGGCTCAAGAAGATCTCGCAGTGGATCAAGACGATCGCGCAGTGGGTCGCGTCGCTCACGCAGTGGCTCCAGACGTTCTCGTAGTGGATCGCAAGCCTCTCGCGCTGGCTCAAAGACTAGGGCCACTCGTAGTCGATCCGGTAGCGCTGCCTCCACACATAGTCGTAGTAAACCTAAGAAGGACTCAGATGATGAGAAAAATATTGACGACGCTACACGCGACAAGCGATCGCGTTCCAAAAGTATTGAATCCAACACTTCTCAAGATGCATTGAATCGAAAACGCGCAATCCTTAGTGATTCTGATGGTAAGTTTAACTTCTATTGAAATTTGTGTGTTCTTGCCTTTTCCACATACTATATATACATATTTATTTAGATGATGACCTTCCTAAAAGGCAAAGAAAACGTCCCAAAATCACTGACACAGATAATGAGGATGAGGACGAAGTGAAAAAACCAAACGATGAGGGTATAGATGTAGAAAAAACTCAGGATAAAATAGTGGAAAGTTCCGATGATAAGAACACACCAATTTCAAACGAACCAGAGTAAGTACTAACTATAATTGTTTATGCTAAAGGTATTTGAACATATTTATTATTTGCAGAAACAGCAACTTCGTTTCCGATTTTGACGCAATGTTGATGCGTAAAAAGGACGAGAAGCGCGTACGACGACGCAAGCGAGATATTGATCTGATAAATGATAATGACGATCTTATTGATCAACTGATTATAAATATGAAAAATGCATCGGATGATGATAGGCAGCTAAATCTGGCTGGCAAGCCAGCAACAAAGAAAATTTCAATGCTCAAGCAAGTGATGTCACAGCTGATAAAAAAAGATCTACAGTTGGCCTTTTTGGAGCACAATATACTTAATGTATTAACTGATTGGTTGGCTCCATTGCCAAATAAAAGCTTGCCTTGTCTGCAAATACGGGAAAGCATATTGCGGCTTTTATCCGATGTAAGTAAATAGATAGACTCAAATCTATAATGACAATGGCATCAAATGTATAACATATTTTTGTGCTTCCTTCTCTTAGTTTCCTACTATTGACAAATCCTATTTGAAGCAGTCGGGCATTGGCAAAGCTGTTATGTATTTGTACAAGCATCCGCAAGAGACAAAGACAAATCGTGATCGTGCGGGCCGCTTGATTTCGGAATGGGCCCGACCCATCTTTAATTTAAGCTGTGATTTCTCTGCAATGAGCAAAGAGGAACGTCAGGAGCGTGATCTTGCGCAAATGTCGCGAAATCGCAATAAGAGCCCTGAACCCGAGCCCGCCACATCCAGCCATTCACAATCTCTGAATCACACCTTCTCAGGTGAAGATCAACAGCTTCGACCTGGCGATCCAGGCTGGGTGGCCCGCGCCCGTGTACCAATGCCTTCCAATAAAGATTATGTTATTCGCCCAAAGTCAACCGTTGAAGGCGAAGTAACAACGGTATGTTGCTATTATAATATCACTGTCACAAGAATTGTTATCTAAAATGTTCTTATTTTTGTAATGCAGTCATCTAAGAGAAAGCCCAATCGTTATGAAAAACATATGAAACGTTTTTTGGACTCGAAACGCTCGAAGGAGAGCCGTCGTGCCGTCGAAATATCTATCGAGGGGCGCAAAATGGCGCTTTAAGATTGAGAAGGAACCTCTAGTTACTTGCATTTTATATGAAGCAGCAAAAAAAAAAAAAAGAAGATGAAAATAACAACTGAACAAAATGAATCATGTATTGTATTTTAAGCCTAGATAGAAAGTAACGCCTTTCTATGGACATATTAGTATGTATGAAAGCAATTACTTAAAACTCAACCAAACAAATCTATATAATCAACTTTTCAGACCTTTATATATATGTATAAAGTATGTTCATTTGACGATTGCTGGGGGACTTAAGTTATCAAAATTCAAACACTTAAGGTCGCTCAAGTCCTGTGATATGCTTCTTCAGTGTCACAATCAAATGATATCGACTGACGACATAGTATGTATATGTCTATCTATATATAGTAAAGATACAAACAAAATTTGTGAAGTGAGGAGACGTCTCGGAATAGAAACCGAAATTATGATCAAAACCGTTTTGCACACACATTGTTCAACTAGCATCAAGTTTAACTAAACAACAACACACTTGATATATATATATATATACTATGTTTTAAGATGCTTAGAATACGATTAAATAAATGCGATGTTTGAGAACTTACAACTCATGCAATCCAATTACCAATGCAACATTCATTCATTGAAAATCCAATTTTAAAACCAAAAATATCACACAAAATTGTCGCATCCATAATAAGGAATATTTATGTACATCTGTACATATAAATATTTCACAAAAGTGTTATTATTGTTTATTGATACAATGATATAGATGATACACAAACAAGGTAAGCATATCAACTGTTGTGCAAATACACACTAGTAGATATTTGTGTGTAAGTATGCATTTATTAGGTACACATACATACATATACATACATACTATTGTGCATGCTTTCCACTTGACAATTCAAACACTCATGTTTATCTCTGACAGAGCTTATAAATTTGTTGTGATTTGTGCAAACGGATCACATACAAACATAGATACTACTATTTTGTTGGTAAACATTATAAAAAAAAAAAAAGAATTTATATTAGATGTCAAATTAAGGGCATTTTGGCTCGATTTCTACTAAACATACCCAGTTGCAAATTAACTTTAAGAATTTCATTGCCAACATTTTAAAAGTTTTAACTCAACCGGTTTTAGCAACTAACAAAAAATAAACTTAAATAATTCAGTTCGAGATTTGCTGTACAACATGCATTGCATACATGTAAACAAACACTTGCATATGTGTTGTGCTCGCTTTTCCAACGGGCACATTGCTTTGAGCAGCAATAAAAACAGTACATTTGAACTGTGTTGGAAGCGTTTTTTATTTTTATTATCTGCTGCTCAAATCAGCAGCAGCACGCATCACATATTGTGTACACATCTGGGTCGCGCTCACCTTTTGCTTGTTATCGCTTATAACAAGTACTAATAGTATTAAACCGGTTGTGCTGCACAATTCAGTGTTCAAACGCACCGAGTGCTTCGTCTAATGTGGTAGTCTCTTCAGAGCAATTAAAAAAGAAGCATCCAAATAATGGCCGATTTAAAGAAAAGCGCTAAAATTGGCATTGTTGGCAGGTAGGCAACAAGGCAGGAAGGCAGCTTTTAGTATATTTCCACTAGCACACGTATTAATGTATGAATATGTATGTGTGTAATTATTTCCAGTGGCCTCATTGGACGCTCTTGGTCAATGCTGTTCGCCTCGGTTGGCTATCGGGTGGTGCTGTACGACATCCTGCCCGAACAGGTGCAGGGAGCATTGAAGGCAACGCAAAAGGAATTGCTGGATCTGGAGGCAAAGGGTTTGCTTCGTGGCAAATTGAATGCCAAGGATCAATTTAGCTGCATTTCGGGCACCAACGATATTAAGGAGCTGGCCAAGGGCGCTATTTTTATACAGGAGTGCATACCTGAGAATTTGGCATGGAAACAGGAGCTGTTCAAAAAACTGGACGATGTCGTTGATAGCAACACCATACTATCCAGTTCCACAAGCACATTTCTACCATCGCTATTCACTGCCAATTTGAAGCACAAACACAACGTAAGTTTATAATGTTTGCATGATCTTATCTATGCGTGTCCAAATGCTAATCTTGTGCTACGCAACTTGATTGATTTATTACTTTTTTTTTGCAGACTGTCGTCTCACATCCCGTTAATCCGCCATACTATGTACCCCTTGTGGAGATTGTGCCAGCCCCATGGACTAAGCCAGAGGTGGTACAAAAGACTCGCGCCATAATGGACGAAATTGGCCAGAAGCCGGTCACTTTGTCACGTGAGATTGAGGGATTTGCTCTTAATCGCATACAATATGCCATCTTGAATGAGACATGGCGTTTGGTTGAGGCAGGCATACTCAATGTCCGGGACATCGATAGCGTTATGAGTGATGGTCTGGGCATGCGTTATGCTTTCCTTGGTCCACTGGAGACAGCACATTTGAACGCTGAAGGCATGGCAAACTATTTCGAACGCTACTCAAAGACGATCCATGCCGTCAGCGAGACAATGGGCCCCACACCCAAAATGGAGGGACCCACTGCCGCTGAAATTTCCAAGCAGCTGAACGAAATGGTACCATTGGACAAGCTCGTCGAGCGCCGAACGTATCGGGACAACTGTTTAACCCACCTCAGCATTTTGAAGAATAAGCTAAATGACAAATAAATGCAACTATAATTATTATTCGATTTAAATGTTAAAGCATATATTGATATTTAATATACTAGTTCTGATGACATGAATTTTATTTAATGCTAATTTGTTCTTAAGGACTAATTAAATTAAATCACTTTGTTACAATATTATAGTATAGTTAGTTTTAAAGTAGGTAAAACAAGAACAGAGAAACTTTGTCCAGGCAAGTGTGTCCCGGCTAGACGGATTCTGATATTAGTAAGTAGGTCACTTTTAGAACAATCACATACTGACGCGGCGCATATCTTAGTATTTATTGAGTAGATTTCTTTGCGAACGTATTGGAGTAGCTGCTCACCGGCTTCAAGGATCTGCGCGGCATCTGGCGCATTTGGGGCATTGGGGTGCTAGTGCAAAACATTTGTCCACCTGCAACTGCATTGGCCCTTGACGACATGGGCGTGTCCTGGCCATTGCAACGTGGCCTTGTTGTATTCAAATGGCTGCCCTCTGCAGACAAAAATGATGGCTTAATGATAGGCGTAACACGTTTGATAGGTACATTGGCTTTAGTGGGTACAGTGCATTTCACATTGGACTCATTTAGAGTGCCGGCTTTGCTGCGTCCACTGAGAAGGGCTCGACTCTGTGCCGCAGCAGCTGATGCAGCGTTTGCATATGTTTTGCCAGCTATTGAACCGACGGAGAAGGAGTTGCGCCGTTGTTTGAATGATGTCATTGTCATTACATTCAATTTATCACTGGTGCCTGAGAGCTCCTTATTATGAGGCACATTTTGGCTGCTGGTGTTGGTGGCGCTTTCGACGGATGATTGTTTTAACAGCGATTTTGGTCGATTCTGCTTGGATTTGTCATGAATTGATAGCGAAGAGGAACGTCGTCGCAATATGCTATCTCGATTTTCTTTACCTGCCAATTTTGTTGCTGTCGGATGCACAATGCAGCTGGGCAATTGATTGGCTGCTGCTGCTGTTGAATTAACAACTAATATAACGGTCTGACCGCCGCCGCCACCGCCCGATTTTGTCTCGTTATGCTCCGAAGTGTAATGATGCTGAACAGTGTCATTCAATTGCATTTTGGTCAAATTGTGCCGTTCCAGCAGTTCGTTTATTTGATGAGCTAAATTTTCGTTAACAACTTCTGTCAAATACGAATCGGGTTTTTTTTGCGCTACATCTGGCGATGCTTTGGGTGATGGCGCTTCAATTGATATGGAACTCGTAGGCTTATCAACTGATTCGGCGTCGTATGTAGCCGACGAACAAGTCATCAAATCTGGTAGCTCCTCTATATTTTGACTGGATCCCGTAACAAGATCTGCTTTCTTTTTCTAAAAAAAGGAATGTTTAGGATTGTTTGTTTTAACTTGTACGAATCTGTGGCATACCTGCAGCTGAAGATCCAAATCAAATGTTCCTTGCCGTTTGTAGGTGCTAGTATAGTCCTTATTGGACTGGTTGGTAGCTTCTGCATTCAATGATAATGCACGGCTGTAAATAGCAGCACTTAGCGATTCAATAAGCACATTGAACTGTTCCCTTTTAGATATTTCAACATGCTTTTGGACCAAAGACTTAAATTCCTGCAAGAGAGTTTCAACATCCCCCGGCGTCGAACTATAATTTACAGTATTCATTTGTGAGTTGGTCGGCTTCTGTTCCATTCCGGTTTTGGGAGGAGAATTTAACATAGCGATACGCAGCATCTTTAAACGTGCTTCGAACTCCATGTTGGAACATGTATCGTCACTTAGAGCGGTCAGTTCGGTTACGGAATCGGATGAACCAATCGAATTTGGCTCATCTTCTATAAGCTTGACTGGCGATTCAGCCGCAATCATTTTTAGATTTTCGGTTAGAATCGAAGTATCAATATAGGAACCAAAAGTTGTCTGATTGGCGATTGGTGCATTCAAACTTGACAACCTTGTCGCATTCAGCTTGGCCAGCTGTTGAAGTTTTAGTGGACGCGATTCACTGCCGCCGGCTGTAGCACCTTTTAAGCTATCGCCATGTTTTTGCCCCAACTCCATGGCAACGGGTGGCGTCTCATTGTTCAAATCTTGATCAACGTAGTGAGAAGGAAGAACGTCTGTGGTAGCTTTGATGTCCAATTTGTGTTCTTCATTTTTCAAATGTAAGCCCTGTTATATATATATAAGTACATACATATGTATTTAGACGCTGTTTGTGCAAACAAAGTGTACATGTGTTGCGTACGTTCGTATGTATGTGTGTAAAAGACTCACCTTGATACAAGCTTCTTTTTCCATTGAATCGAAAGGATCATAAGGCCCCTTAAATTGTTGCGATTCGATGACAACCGTCTCTTCAATAACTGTCTCGTCTTTAACAGGCTCATCCCAGCCGGTTAAATCAATAAGATTGCCCGTATCACACATTGTACGACAGTAAAAAACAACTTCACAATTGGCACAACTTTTAAAAGCACTACACAGTTTCCCGCTTTTAATTTGTTCTAGTGATGATATTTAAGCACACCTGCATTTGAATGTCATGTTTGGACGTAATATCGACATTTATTGCTTATCGCATATTTAAAATACGACCCACCTGCTTAAATGTACAAAACATACATACATAATAAACCCTTAAGCCTGCTATAGCAAATATTCATTTTAGCACAAATTTCTCTTTGCAGTAAATAAGTTAATAGGCCATATCCAAATTGATATGCAGTTATATTAATGCAAAAATACCTCTCAATGCCGCAGCCGCTCATTTGAACGGTAGATATCGCAAAAATGTGTGCAGAATTTATTGTTCTATTCCGCCTCATCCGATATACGATTAGTGCTCACAAGCATAGTTGGGTTTGGTTAACATAAACACAATGACTAATTAATTATAATAAAAAAAAAATCTACACTTACGGGTCGCATTTCAAAGTACAAGTACATAAATACCAATTTGTTGACTCTCATTAAATAACCAATTGGGGTTCTATTTCAAGGATATTCGGTTATGCTGGTCGTATGAAGATAAACAAAGATTTTTGTTTGGAATACTTTTGTTTTTTGAGCAAGCTTAATTAAATTAAATCATATAGCAAAATGAAGCTGCCAGCCATTTCCTGGATCTGGTCAATCTTAATTGCTTTCGGAATATATAAAGCGCACGCGCAATTAAATTTGGACAAACTTGACCTGCAAAGCCAAATTCCCGACGATTTGTTAAAATCCAATATGAGTTTTAAAGTGAAAGAAGTATTCCGTAATAAATGCATTGAAGTATCCGGCGAAAAACTTGGCGACCGGGCCTACAATGATATTGAGTCAGGTTTTGTTACCCTCAGTGAATGCATCAATAATATTGTTAATTACACGGCCATGCAACAAGAGATAAAGGAGGCAAGTCCACTTGGTGAACTGGATGTTGTATTTAATAAGTATTGCAAGAAGCGTTCGAATGCCATCGATTGCTTTGATGTTTTCACCAACGAACTATTGCCATGCCTGGATAAAGAGGAGCAGGAGAGTCAGGATGTTATCAAACGTATTATACAAAGTTTGTTGAACTTTGTGTGCCACAAGGATGGCGATCAAATTGCTTTGTTCATTGCCGAAGAGGGATTTGAGTGCCTTGAGTCACAAAAGGACAACATTCAGCAGTGCATAAATGGCACATTTTCTACGTACTTCAATGAAGCAGACATGCAAGACAGCAATCAAATCAAATCAATACCAAAACTAGTTGTGGGCCACAAACAGTGCGGTGACATTAAAACGCTGGAAACCTGCGTTGTCCGTCATTTGGAGCACTGTTCAAAAATCACACCGGCAAATCTTATTGAGTCTATGTTCAATTTTATAAGAAACGAGACTTTATGCCGTAACTATCAGCAAATGGCCTTAACTGGCAGCGCTAATAAGCTAGCTAATACTCAATCTACAATAAGCATTCTCATCTATACTCTCTTCGCATTCATCCTTTTTAAGATGTATTATTTTAAGTGATTTTTTGTGAATTGAATTCTTAGTTAGTCTTAGAAACGGTGCATGCTTGATATTGAAAGAAAATGAACTTTTACGCGTTCAGTCTTGTTTTCTCTCACAGAGTTTGCTGAAAAAGGAATGTTAAGTCGATTGTGAGACACAAACACTAGTTATTCACAATCTGGTGCATATTTTATAAACAACAAAAAAATCGAATAATCAAACTGAATATCTTCATACGTACATGTATATAATATAAGTTTTCGTTTTTTTTTTATAGATCATAATTATTGAACAGCATGAAATTTAAGCTGTTAATATATTTTAATTTTAAAGTAATATATTTTATCCAGTGAATATATGCATCTCCCAACAACATTATTCAACTATGAAATCTCATACGTCTATGCAATTAAATTTTTAAGGGGACAGTTAAAAATTTATAAATTTTGTAAATGAAAATGTATTAAAAAAAAGTGAAAATAAAGCAACGAATATCATATTCTTATTTGATTTGTGTACGATTTGAAGCAGAACGTATTTATTAAATTATTTGTGCTTACACTGCACATTGGTTCCACTGCGGCATCTAATCTAAAAAAATAAATATTGAAGGAAAACAAAAAATTAAATAAAGTTTAATCATTTACTTGTAGTTTTTATAATATTACTTATTGCGATTCATACAGCATCTGATTCGTTTGTAGGAGCTGGAATGATTTTGAATTTAGTGTGCATTCGTGCAGGACTTGAATTTGAACGGCAAAGTAAATGTTAATGAAAATTATTGTATGCAACACATCATTTGAATAAAGCTAAACTTTTTACGAAATAAATGCTTGCAGTATTAGTTCGCAGTATTTTTTACAAGCAAAAATTTGATACTTGTTTTTTTCTTATATTTTGAGGAAATTGTGAATTTAGTATTTCGATAACTTTTATGCGCGCGGCTTGCACATCTCGAATGCGCAGCTGGATCGCCTTCAACATACACATAAATAAGCCTTAGAGTTGGCTTAAACAAAATCTAAAATCGAAGTGACCAAAAGAAAAGATGATAATTGAATGATCATACCAAGTGCATGTCATCTCCCGAAGAGATTTCGCTAGCATGGAGTACGACTATGGCCAAACGATCGAGAACTTTGAGATTGCAGCATTATCCCATCGGATAACAACATTCAATATCGCAATGACTGCAATTTCGGCATTTATGCGCTGCGTTACAATCGTAATGAATTGGTGTCTGGCCTATGATTATTGGATAACAGAATCGTATGCTTATTGCTCTTGGACGATCCTATCAATAATACTACCCATGATTTTGACATCGTTAATATATGCAAATATGTATGTAAGAAATTGTTATTTTCTTCATAACATCTATTTATTTTTTGTATTTATGTTTTAGACTTGTAGTAAGCAATCAAGGCAAAAAACCAGTCATCTATGCGAACCTATTTTGGAAACTGGCACTCTCATATTTGTTCCGAGATGCATCTACCCTGAATTGGGCATTAAAATACAATGATGCAAAAAAGCGTGACGACAAGGTTGCCGAGATTGAGTAAGAACTTCAAAACAACGTTTTCCACTTTAATTTAAGAAGAATTTTTTGTTTTGTTGTTTTTTGTTCTGACCAACTTGAAGATGTTATCGCAGACACCTAAAGGAAGAGTGTAACGTTGGCTTTATACGGCTTTTCGATCTTTTTTTAGAAACAGCTCCCCAAAAAATATTACAACTGGCCATAGTATTGCGGTTTATAAAAAGCTTAACGTGTAATAACAATTTTCTAAAATGAATATAATTTCGAATTTACTATGCCAATTATTTTCAGATATACGTGCTCTGACATTTTTGATATATTTCGTAAGTATGGCGTATTGTCTAGTGGCCTATAACCGCTCAAATCGCTTGGTCCAGCTAGATAAATACGATATAGGAACAAAGGGACTCTTTGTGCAATTCTGGTTCCTACTCTGCCTATCGGGTAAGTTTGTAAATTGATGACTCAAAGAACAAGATATCTTAATAAGTTATTTGAATTTAGCATCTCGCACAACATGCATTGCGTTTATGGCCAGCATATATCCGACGGAGACGTGTGCTGCTTGTTGTTTACACGCATTTGCTTGTGCCAATGTGGTTTATATACTGGACACACCAAACTTTGGCAGATGTTCAATTTTAAACTATATTTTATGCCTTGCATTTGGAGTTGTATATATATTCATATTCACACCCGTTTCCGATGCACCAACAAAATACAAGTATTTAATTTATTTATCATTTTGTTTTTTACAAAACTTTCTCGTTTGTATATTTTGGATACCATTATATATTGCCATATTGATTAATTGTTTATACATAGTTGGCATTTTGCTAATGATCTTCTATTATTTAAAATGCCATCCAGGAATAACATCTGCTATATTGTAATATTTATATTTAAAAACAATTAAGAAATGTGCAATTAGATGTTGTTTTTTTTTTTTTTCATTAATAAATATTTTGTACCTGCCAAAATGCAAATGTTTAATAGCGCAGGCGCGCAATCTCTAATATCTCTTTTGGCTTTGCTGGTTGCTGGGTTTTCGTTTTGACGCGTTGGTCACACTAAAAGAAAGAAATGGCTTAGACTAGGTGGCAGTGACTTACCAACCAGCAGCAACAATTTAACTTTCACTTCAACTTAAGCCTAAAGTTCGACCGACTAACAAAACACAAAGCTATTGCCAATCAACCGATCGAAGTAATGTAAACCAGTATATATGTGTATATACATACATATATGGACAATATAAATATATAAAATATGGCATCGAAATATGAGCGAATTAGCAGTGATTGCAGAACCAAGAATCTACTGTGGGAAGATGCTGATTTCCCAGCCATACAATCATCCGTATTTTATTATCAAACGCCCCCATTTACGTTCCAATGGAAACGAATTGCCGAGTTGAACAATACGCAAGCATCGTTTTTGAATGAAAACGCCGAATTTGATGTGATCCCGGGTAAAATGGGTGATCGTTGGCTAGTATCTTGCTTGGGCGTGCTATATTCATTGCGAAATCTATTTTATCGCGTTGTGCCCGCCGATCAGAGCCTGGACAAATCAATGGGCATTTATCGATTTCGTTTGTGGTGGTGCG
The DNA here is from genome assembly GCA_030179655.1 of Scaptomyza flava. NCBI lineage: Eukaryota > Metazoa > Arthropoda > Insecta > Diptera > Drosophilidae > Scaptomyza > Scaptomyza flava. The sequence goes on along the minus strand of JARNME010000314.1, from coordinate 3,262,817 downwards.
GTGAATGGGTCGAGGTACTCGTCGACGATCGCCTGCCAACCATTAATGGACGCTTGGCCTTCATGCAGCCCCAAGTATCGAATTGCTATTGGGCAGCGCTGCTGGAGAAGGCAATTGCCAAATTGCATGGCTCGTATGAGGCTCTGAAATATGGAACACGTTCCGATGGTCTAACCGATCTGCTCGGCGGTGTTGTCAAATGTATGCCCATAATATCGGATAGCATTAGGCCACAAACATTGAAGGATCAATTGGCCACCACATGCATTGTCACCTGTATTGCGGTCAAAAATGCGGCTGTACAGAAGAAACATACAACCGAAAGGCTGGCAAATGGAATTCTCATAAATGCCAATTATAGGTATGTGAAATATGAATTTCTATTAAAGTTTTGATTGTGATGTTGGGTTTGGGTTTTTGATTGTAGACTATCGTGTTTGGATAAAGTGGAGACAGTAATGGGTGATTCGGTGCAACTGGTGCGCATTAAGGATACATTTTCATCAAAGCCCTTTGGCGATAAGACCAATTTTATTGGTGATTGGTCACCCACGTCCAAGACATGGGAGCGTGTCTCATCGTCTGAACGTTTACGTCTATTGGCCCAATTGGAGCTGGGCGAGTTTTGGATCTCGTTCTATGATTTCGTGCAATCGTTTACAATGCTCGAGATCGTTTATCTCGACTCGGATACGGCGAATGGGGAGCAAATGTTAAAGGGACGACCGCTGCATTGGAAGATGAAAATGTATCAAGGCCAATGGAAACGTGGTGTTACAGCCGGCGGTTGTCGCAACCATGAATCCTTTCACATAAATCCCCAACTAATGGTCACCATACAGGAGAAACAGGACATCGTTATAGCACTGAATCAGCATACAGCTGTTGAGCCCAAAGTAATTGGCTTCACCATGTACATGTGGAATCGAGAATACAGCCTTAACGAATGCCTGCAAAAGGACTTCTTCAAGAATCAAGTGAGCTTCCTCAATTCGGACTATGGCAACACCCGGCATGTCAGCTACCATACCCAATTGGACACGGGTCTTTATGTATTAATGCCGACCACCTATGAACCGGCTGAGGAGGCACAGTTCACTGTTCGCATACTGGGCACATCAGCATTCCGGCTATCGTGCTTGGAGACACAAACAATGATACTGCTCGATCCGTTTCCATCGCTCAAAAGCGACGACAATGTGCAAAAGATCAAGAGCGTCTGCCAATATGAGCCGGTCTATATGCAACTTGCCGATGAGAACAAGACAATCAATTGCTTTGAGCTGCACGAGCTGCTCGAAGCATGTCTGCCCAATGACTATATTAAGGGCTGTGCCAATATTGACATATGCAGGCAGGTGATTGCGCTCCAAGATAAAACTGGCAGCGGCCGCATCACGTTCCAACAGTTCAAAACATTTATGGTGAACCTCAAATCGTGGCAAGGTGTCTTCAAAATATATACTAAAGAGAAAGCTGGCATTCTACGTGCCGAAAGATTACGTGATGCATTGTATGACATCGGTTTCCAACTAAGCACGGATATTATGAACTGCCTGATTCAGCGTTATATACGCAAAGATGGCACACTCCGCCTTAGCGATTTCGTTTCCGCCGTAATGCATCTGACGACGGCATTTAATCACTTCCATTTAAAAAACTATAATCAAGTAAATGTCATTGAGGTGCATTTGCATGATTGGATTAAAAGTATTTTAAGTTGCTAATTTACAAAAACCAACAACATTTTGTAATTATTATTTTTTTTTTTAGAAAAAAAAGATACAATTTTTTCTAATTTATTCGTTATAATTATTTATTTTTACTGGGACATGTTCAACATAAATTCAAATTTATTTATGTATATTTCTACATAAGTTGTTAAAAAGCGCATTGTAAAAACAAAATTGATTGATAAACAAAGGAACAAATTATACCACAACAATTTCTTGTCATTCATTCGTTCTTACTTACTATTATTATATAGTATAAGTTGTAAATTGTTAGTTTTATGTACTTAAATTCATATGATAGGATATTTTAGTATACAATATTAATAGTTTATAAGCAGTTGGCGAAATTGAAATCGTATTTAATTGTCGTTGATGGTGGTGTGCACTCAGAGAAAAAATTATTATTCATTGCAGATTTTTTCTTCCAAAGTTAATTGAAACTGTTATTTAGTTGAATTAAAAGACTTTAGCTTGCTTTACATATATCTTCATATATGTATGTTTTTCTGAGTGTATGTTTAGTATTTAAGCTGTATGTTTGTATGCATTGCACTATACCAAGTTTGTTTGTTGTTTTGTTTGTCTATTCGTGTTTAAATACTGTATGAATAGTTTATTTGATTTTTGACTAATTCTGCTTTCACCACAACAAGCACAAAATTTTACCTGTTTAGTATTGTGTTTTAGCGAACTTTACAAAAAAAAAAGTCTGTATGATGATTGCGCTTTACACTGGGCGAGGCTAATATCAATAATAATAATAATAATTATATACTCTATTCTGTAGGTTATAAAGATTACATTGATGTACCGTTATGCGAGGAAGCGTCACTGATGCGGCGAGATAACGTTGTCTTGCGGCTTATCGAAAGTGAATTGGGCAGCTGAGCTTGTGGATTTGTGCTTATGCTTGGTCCCACACTACCGTTATAATTGATCGATGGCACATTCGTAATGGTGTTACCAGTATCATTATGCGTTATTGTTGGTGACGATGCAAGTGCACCGCCTCCGGCTCCAGCATTTCCATAGCCGCGCATTGGTGAGCGCTTGAGGGAGCCGGTAACCTCATGGGGTTCCTGATAGCCCGAGTCCATGTCATCGTGATATGAGTCCATCAACGGTGTAGGATCCTCATAATCATAATCAACGAAGCCATTATTATCAAACGACTACAACACAAACAAACAAAAGGCAATTGTTAGAAATCTTCGAAATGTCAAATCTCTTTCGAATTACCTTAACGAATGATTGCGATTGTTTGGCATAGCCTCGGAATACTTGATTGTGCGCCTTGCCGCGATAATCGACCGATTCATAGTGACCATCTTGTGAGTTCTCGATAATGAAGTGCCTTGTGCCGTGCGGTGTTAACGTGGCCCAAAGCAGGCGACTATCATTCACCAGCTGACTCTGCAACAGATCTCGACTGTTCGCCGTCGCACACGGATAAAGTATTCCCCCGGATGTGAATGCATTCGATTTTGTTGCCTCTCCCAATGCATTAATGGCCGTCTGCTTGATATTTGCATCATGATACGAGAAAAATGTGCTGCAAGTACAGCAAGCATTCATAAAAGAGGATATAAAACTTTTATGTTAATATTAGAAATTATTAAAAAAAAAGAAGATTCAAATATACAATAATGAATTTATTGATCCTAAATAGATGCTATTAAATGAACTTACTCTTTGCAACGGATGACGATTAATGCGAGGAAACATCCAAGGACAAAGATGCCAATGCATGATGAGACAAAAAACCAAACGTGCTCCAAATTTTTTGTATCGGTCCGGACGAGCTCCATTAACTCGTTGCCACTATCGTTGTGCTGATTGTTTTGGCCACACATGAAGGTCGCAAAACATGGCTGAGACTCGTTCGATGGCAGCATTATATCGATGGTCTTTGGCTTGGAGATCAGAAATGATGGCAACGGTGGCGGTGGCATCGATAATATAAAATCGGGTGGTGGACCAGCCAACTGGTCACAACCGCCCACACAATTTCCCAGAAAAAAGTTCATCTTTCCGAAAAAATAAAAATAAAAAATTAGCTTCAATGTAAATATTCCAAAATCGCATAATCATAAACCCTTACCAACATTATTTCTAAGCAAATACCTATGTACATATGTATGTATGTCTGATATGTATGTATATACTAAGACATCTTATACAACTTCCCCATGCAACACACAAAATAGTATTTCAATAACAGACGTTTGGGGTTGTTTTTTTAATATATTTATTTGAAATAACTATAAGATGCGCGTAGATAAAGATTATTTTAACTTTCGAAAAGGTGTTTTGTTTTTTCTTTAGCTGTGTATACGAACCCAAAACTATCATTACAAACATTAAACGCGATATTGAACAAAAACATTTTGACATTTGACTAACAAAATATATTAATGGAGATGGAGTTTAAGCACCAAGACAACACAATCGTCTACAAACAAAACATTGCCATACCTTAATTCCAATAACGTCCTGTACCGATGAAATTCCACCTTGAACTGAGTTGCAGAAGCAATTGCCATACTTTTGGCGCACACAAACAACTCCAAGAGCAAAATATGCGCGCGCATCTCCAAGCTCAACTCCACGGTGTGGGGATGTGGTGGGTGTGACAATGTAACCCTTGTATAAGCTTAGCCACACCCATCCAATACACATAAAATAGCCGAGTATTTAATGTTTTGTCGACCCCCAGGCCCATTACAAATATTATTTCAAAAGCTCTTAACATTCGAATACATGTCCTTAAGAGAAAAATTGAAAATTCAATTCATGAACTAAAATTCGTATGCGCTAGGAATGGAAAGGGTATTGACTGCCGCGAAAATAATTTAAATAAGACAAAGTTTCTTAAACAATAGTTCAAAATAAATCTAAAGTGAACAAAAAATAGCTTAAGACAAGGTTCCGAAATCAAGACTAATTAAGTAACTGTTGATTGAAGAAAACAAAAAATTCCTTCAAATTTTCATAATATATGGGAAATATGTAATTGCGAATAACCGTTGATCGAATAAAGTGCATTTTAGACCCTTTTATTGCAAATATCGCCTTAATATTTTTGTATGTTTTAACTAAGTATTATAATGGCATACAGTTATCATATGTCGATTTCAACAAATCTTAAAAGCCTTACAACAATTTTTGTGCATTTTGTTTAGTGCAATATATGTATGTACATATGTAAATATATCAATTGTGGGTTTATATATGCGTTTTTAATTTATGCTTAGTGGTAACAGACACATGTGTAAACAACGATTTGAATTAATTTTTGATTATTTCTTTTTCTCGCCGTATGTCATTACAACGCCCACGATCAATGCAAAAACAGTGAATCCTTGTGCCGCAATGCGAGTACGCATCATAAACTGCGACATTTTACGGTTGCCGGTGCGGAAATTGTATAGACCAGCTGTTAGGGCAGCAGTTGTGGCCAAGCACCCTGTATACCGCGCAAAGTGAAAAATATTTGTTAGTGTATTAGTGTTTGGCAATGTTTACATAATAAAAAATTGTTGGGAATTTTCCACATATATTACTTACCAATTGGCACAACAGGGTTTTCCTTAATTTTCCGCACAAACCTCTCTTTAGTGGTTTCAATTTCGACAACTGGTCCAAGCTCCTGCCGTAACTGTATCCACTCCAAGTCTTCAGCTGACAGCGGCACCTGCGAATTGTTTGCCATCTCAAAAGTTATTGAAAAGTTCTTCTGCAATTAAACAACAATTTAGATCTAATAACAACAATTCATAACAACACAATGTGTTACACACACACACATTTAAGCAAAAACAAACGCACAGATGACTGTCCAAATGCGGAACGATGCAATGAAACAGGGATGTTAACAGTATATGACAAATGAACGATAAGAATATCGAAAATATCTATGTTTACACTATTTTGATTTTTATTTCAAACTGTTTTGTTGTTTTTTTGTTATCTATAATTTAATTTCAAATTGCTTGTTTTTATTGAAGTTTTAAGCCATTGGACACTTGATAAATATCTTTCTCAATATCAATATCAATTTAAAACAAATAAAATAAGTCTTAAATCATATATTAAATGCATTTTTGTTGCATTTGTTTCGGACCAATGCTACGAACTTGATTTTACAGTTCATTGAATCGTTTATTTTCTATTGTTCTTGGGTCATTTGCCATCCCTCGAAGTGGTCAGCGGATTCAATCTAAAATTTGCCTCTCCCAGCTTCTCCGATACATGCGCGTTAATCGAATAGTTTTACTGTAAAAATAAAAAAAAAAAATAAATATATGCATGTGTGCGTACCCGTGATTATTTGTTTAATTTGATTTAGACATTATATTATATAAATCCATAACGTGCTTTTAAAACATGGAGGAACATTAAAACTATAGGAAATTTTCTTGCATGTTTGCTTAAAATTATTATTTATATAATTTATTTTTTATTTATTTTACTTATGCATACATATACTGCAATAAAAACACCCTTGGGATGATCAAATAAAATCGAAGAAAATTTGTGTGTTGGGTATTTCTGACCTCACTAACACGTTCACACACAGCTGCATTATTCCAACAATGTTGCTCTCTTTATAAAGTGAGAGAGTTGGGAAGTACAGTCAGACGAGGAACGCAAAATGAAACATGTGTATGTAGCAAGAATAACATAGTGTGTGTATATCAAATAAAATACATGCATTTTTGTGTTTGTGTAAAGGCGAAAAACAAACGAATACATTCATACAAATGTGGATGTATTGTTGGAGTGGGATGGGGATGGAGATGCATACGTACATACATTCATATGTTTGTATGAACGTTGAGAAGTATGTGCATAGCTAAATGTACATATGTATGTAAATGTATATGCACAAAAATGTACATAATAATACAAACAAACATGTACGAAATATATGTGTGTATGTAGGTACACACAAACTTACATACTTACATATGTATTTACATAGCTGGTTTGAATGTGCGTTTTAACTCGTTTATTTGTTGTAATTGGATTCTTGTATTGATAGATTGTTAATAAAAATGGTATTCTGTATGCACGTACATATGTATGTATGTACATAAATACATTCAATGTGCATATACACAAAATTGGATTGTTTTTGTGCACATTTTTGAAAAAGCTATGTACATACAAACATTTGTACATACATACGTACATACATTGCATGATTGAATTTATATGCGTATGTGCACATACAAACATACAAAAAATATATATTTACGTTCATACACAATGTATGTATGTATGTACATACAGTTTGCTTGAACCTTAGTATGAAAAGTAACAAGCCAAAAATTTTATAAGGCCTGTTTTCCTCCACCACGTGTATACACACACACACATACTCAAACACACTCATTGGGCAGCAGGAGAGAAAGTGTGCTCAGTAAACTGTACTCAGAGCACGCCGCTGGCCGCCTTATTGCCTGGTTGCCTTGCTGCCTGACTGCTTGCTGTTCGAACCCGCTCTCTCTCTCTCTCATTGTGTCTCTCATTCTCCAACACACACGCACACACAGACAACACACACTTGCGCACTCAACGCATACAAAAGTCTGGCGCTAGCCCAGGCTGGGCTATGAAGCACAGTAAGGCAGAGACGGCTATTCAATTCAATAGCCTTTGCATTCGTTGTTGGTACTCTCTCTGTGTGTGTTTTCAACCAAGCGAGCGGCGCGCGAACCTCATCTTTTCCGCATTGTGATACCAACAAAAACACATTTACTGCAATAAAGCTGCGTTTTGTGGCGTCGTTTGTTTATTTTTTACTAACTAAAAACAAACAAACAACAATAATAGCAACATTAGGAAGCTGAAACTCGCGTTACGTTACGTTTACCGTTCCGTTCGCTATTACGCCGATTCGCCGTAAGAATCGTTAACATTCTGTGGCGTCTGATGTTGTACATATGTATGTACATACATATGTATTAAAATAATCAATATAACGTACATACATACGTAGAATAAAACGAATGCAAGTTGGAACAGGCTTTCAACTTATTTTAACCATTGTATTTGTGTTGTGTGCAGTGCAAGAAGAAAAATAAGAACAATAGAAGAGGATATAACTGCGAATACATATAAAACTATTAAATAAACACTTTAAAACACATCTGATCGGACCACCTCCACAGACGTAGCCCCAAACCATGGAACACTTTCATCAAATACAGGTAAGCTTAAGTGCACATACAAACATACATTCATACATACACACACACCAAAACATATATTTATATATATGTATGTATATTTGCACGAACTATTCTGGCGTTAAGCGTTTAGCTTTGTTGCTTACTTTGCTTCTAGTTGGTGTCGCACGTTAAAGATATTTTTTCCCGCCAACAACAAATAAAATTGGCAAAGACGCACAACTTCAATTGTTATATGAATATCTGCACATGTATAAATATAAATTCGAAACATATGTCGGAACATAATGATGTACGTATGTATGTACATTGGTATTATGTGAGACGCATGAAAGAGTATGGAAAATTTACAATGGCCGAGTTGAAACCTCAGTGCATACACATGTATGAGCATATGCACAGTACATACACGCAAACGTAAAGTGTATGTAGCATTTTGCCAAGTTTTCTGTGCATACATAAAAACAAATGTACATCTAGGAAGCATACATACGTTTAAAAACGTATTTACGCTCATACATCCATGCATATGACGACGCTATGCGTACATACAAGCAAAAATTGTATTTTGCGTGCGCATTTATGGTCGCCATTTTTTATTTTATTTTGTTACACATTCTGTGTTAACTTATGTACGATTATGTTGCCAAATCAGAGCACGGACGAAATTGTATCGCTCATTTTGCATACAAATATATATAGAGATACATATATATATATATTAACATTATAAAATTGGAAATGACATGTGCCTCGATTTTATAAATGGTGAGCAAAAACGAAACACTTCCATTAGTATGTGTGTGTATGCAATACATACAAATGTACCTTCAAATGTACATTGGCTATGAAAAGCAAAAATACAGATGTATGTACATAAATACGTACATACATACATTTGTATGTGCATACGCAACATCGGGGCTTGCGTAATCTGAAATTAGCTTTATGTCTATATAAGTGTATGTATGTACATATACATGCATGTATGCGTAATTCGCCCCATGTGAATTTATTTCTTTGTATACTGTCTCTTTCTATAAGAAGACAACTATAACTTGTATATTTGTATGTATGTACATATATTTGTATGTACATACATACGTTTGTGTAGAAACTCGAAATGCTTTGTTAGTTCTCTCTCTCATCGTACAAAAAGTTTTTTTCTTCATTTCCAAGAGAGCGGTTTCATACGTATTTACATCGCAGTGCTTTTTCGTATTTTCTCAGTCAAACCCACACATTCATACATACATACGAATACATGTGTTTGTATGTTTTGACTTTATTTGCTGTTTTTTTTTTGTTTTTTTGCATGAGTTGTCAAGACACCCCTGGTATGAAAAGAATAAAAGAAGAGTCGATAAATTGGTTCATGAACCGTATGAACCTGCTCGTTATTCAAAAACGTGACTTATTCATGTATAAGCCCCCTCCACTCTGAGTTGCGTCGTTTGGTTACTAGGAAAAACCGCGAACAGCTGATGTGTTTGACAAAATACAATGCAATTTGTTGTTGTTTTTATTGTCGTGCAGATACATACATACATACATATTAATGCACACACGAACAAATGTATGTGCACGCTCTAATACATACAACAGCTTGTTTACATTTTCTACGCATTAATTGCTAATAAGATACATATGTTCGTGTGGACAAAAGTGAATGGAACCATTGAGATTTGGAACGTGCATCGCAGATGTTTGCTCCAACCATTTGGAACTCATGCTCATGCGCGTTTTTACTGTATACTTACATAAATAGGCACGTGTTAGTGTGCGTGCGATGCTGTTTATGTGTATGCATGCTTGCGTGCATGTGTGCTGCTGAGCGTGACAGCCGCTAGCGTCATCAGCCGCCCCAGCCAGAGATGATCGTTTTTGGCGCCAAACGCCAACATAAACTTAACAAAGATCTTCAACTTGCAATCTTTCTATGCTGATTATTAGTATTGCAACGTTTTTGTAATCGTTTTTTTTTTTGTTAATGTATTTAGTTTTAGTATTTTGTATTATATTGCTAATAGTTCTGTGCAAATATGCTTACATATATAGATATATTGATTTGCTATAAATTGTATAGTTATATTTTAAAAATCGTTAAAACTCAAATTCGTATTTTTAATTTCATATCAATTGACGATATTGATGAGATTATAGATTGATACTTATTGATTTTAGATGTTAAATTTTTAACTTTCTCAATTTGAATGAATGTTGGTATTTGTACATATATATCCAAGTTTGTGTCAAGTGCGACTCCAGCGCGATAGTTTTTTTTTTTCATATTTTGTTTCTGCTATTCGCATTGGCCTCGCACTCACACTTACACACTTCCCTTTCACGCCCTCCACCGGCCCGCAAAAAAAAAAAAAAAAACCAAAAAATCAAACAAACAAACAAACAACACACACACCTATTCATAACAAAAAAAACCACAACAACAAACTATTGATTAGCAAACAATTCAACACTATCAGCAGCAACTGGCTGCGCAGCAACAACAACAAGCGGCTGCAGTACAACAGCAACAGTTGCAACAGCACCAAGTGGTTGTACAGCAAAATCAACAGCAGGCGCATCAGAATAGCTCCAATACCACTGCCGGCGTTGGCACCCAACAGCTATTCACATACAAAATGGCCAGTAGTTTCCCCAATCCAGCCACGACAATGGCACAGGTTGTTGCCACCTCAAATGCGGGCACTACCGGCTACGATTACCGTCTAAATATGGCACAGGCCGCAGCCGCTGCTGCGGTGCCCGGCTCTCAGTGGTGGTACTCGGCTGCCAATCAGGGGCAAGTGGATGCCAATACAGCTGCACAATTGCAACAGCAACAACAGCAGCAGCAACAGCAACAACAACAGCAGCAACAACAACAGCAGCAACAACAACAGCAACAACAACAGATGCAACAACAGCAACAACAACAGAATGTCATCAATTCAGCCGTAAGTACCAATAGCAACAGCAAAAGCGCCAATCAAAACGAATAATAATATTTTGTTTGTTATTTGTTTATTATTATAAAAGAGCCCTATGGTCCGAGGAGGCAAAGCTGATGCAAAACCCAGAGGTCGAATGACTGCTTACGCATACTTTGTACAGACTTGCAGAGAGGAGCACAAAAAGAAGCATCCCGACGAGACGGTCATTTTCGCCGAGTTCTCACGTAAATGCGCTGAGCGATGGAAGGTAATACATTAAAAAGAAATATATCTACATGCTCGAAATTAGAATCTTATATCTTTTCTATTTATTTTAGACAATGGTCGATAAGGAAAAGAAACGCTTTCATGAAATGGCTGAAAAAGACAAGCAACGGTACGAGCAGGAAATGCAAAACTATGTGCCGCCCAAGGGCACAGTTGTGGGACGTGGCAAGAAAAGAAAACAAATCAAGGATCCGAATGCGCCAAAACGTTCATTGTGAGTTCGTAGAAAAATTTATTATACTAACATTAACAAGAAAAAAATATTTTATTATTGCACTCGAATGCAATAAATAATACCATTATAATTTGTTTAATCATTATCTATAATATTTGATTTAAGGTCTGCGTTCTTCTGGTTCTGCAATGACGAAAGAAATAAGGTGAAGGCTCTCAATCCGGAATTCGGTGTTGGCGATATTGCCAAAGAGCTGGGCCGCAAATGGTCCGATGTCGATCCTGAAGTCAAACAAAAGTACGAATCGATGGCCGAAAGGGATAAGGCACGATATGAGCGAGTAAGTCAATATCAAAACCACATATTGTATTCTTATTGTAGTAAGAGTTTATTAATACATTGTGTGTTTTGTGCAGGAAATGACCGAGTACAAGACAAGCGGGAAAATTGCCATGTCAGCACCCTCGATGCAAGCGTCGATCCAGGCGCAGGCACAAGCAGTACAGAAAGCCGCGTTACTTGCTGCAGCTGCCCAACAGCAGCACCAGCAGCTGGATGAGCAACATGACGACGATGATGGCGATGGTGATGATGATGAGAATCAATAGGTTTAGCAGTAAAATACTCTTCACTATTTATACACTATCGTTGGTCATCACGAACAAGGAATCATGATATCGTTGGTTAATCTATTATCAGGTTAACTCATGTGTGTTGCATATATACAAATATGTTTATATATATGTATGTATATATATATACACAAAAGTATATATTGATAAAAAAAAAAGAAAGCAAAACAAACCACATATATGAAATATACATATATGAATATAATATTAATTTTTTTTTTTTAATAATAATAAGTAATCAAATTTCCATGAATTACTAAAGGAGAAAATCACAAAGAAACCTTTTATAAGTTTTATTTTAAGAACATAATATTTAAGTATATGGTTAGATTAAAATGGCATTCATTTGTCTGCAAATCTTATTTTTTGTGCTTCAATAATAAGTTTCTCCTAAAATACTAAGATCGAATTATTTTATAACTTGAAGAAAAATCCATTATGTCATTCTCAGCAAAAAACAAAACGTTACCACTAAAACAAAAAACCACAAATGAAAACAAAAAACCATACAAACATATGTAAATACATATTAACGTATATATATATATATATATATATTGGTACATATTTCCCATTTATTAAAGTTAGATGATTCACCAATAATGAAACTAAATAATGATGCGTTTACTCATTCGAGTTGCAAACTACTCAATGAAGCGTGATAATCTGAAATACTTAACTCAGTGGCGGGTGATATCTCTCTACATATTTATGTATATATATAAATACATATTAACACACACAAGCACACACACACACACACACACATACGTATATATGTATATGGATATATATGTATTTATCATTAAAACTTCTGAAAACAAACCAAACAGCAAATATATTACTAAATTACTGCTACGGATATTATACGATCAGCATTTAAAAAATAACTTCTTATTAATATCATCAAAGAAAAGACAAGTGGAAAACAAATTTTTTTAAACGTGAAATTTCCGAACATTTTCAATTGCGAAACCCTCTTGAAGGTTTTTTTTTTTGTTTATTTTTTGTTTTGAATATACTTGTATATGTAATTCAATTTTTGGTAAAACACTTTCTCCACGTAAAGGATTTGTTGGAGTTTGTTTTTCTGTGTAAATACATATGTATACATAATTTGATGTTAGATTTCCGATAGTCGCTGGTATGAACTAATAATAAAAATAAAAACAAAAACAAAATGCAACACTCAGATGTATTATGAATATAAAAATTATATGATTTAGGCTGTTAAACATATTCAAGTACGTACTACTTACCACTACTTGCATAAATGCGTTATAATGAAATCACAATAAGAAATGAGGCGCTTGACAAAGCAATCGGCTTTTGTTTGTCTTGGCCATGTACATACATACATACATACATACATATTGAAGTATTATTTAAACCATTTAGCCTATGCTTATACCAGATTGATTCTGAACAAGTATATAGCTTTCAGAAAGAACATACTATGTAAACTAGGAAAGTATTGCCAGTTGCTTGAGAAGGTTAATTTTGGATACCATCATCCTGATGATCCTTTAAGGCAGGCCAATTATCTCAGTTACACACACACACACACACTAACACAAATATATGTATGTATACACATATAGATATACATAAACATATGTATATACGATAGAGTGAAATTATGCTTTTTTGATATCGGTAAAGTGTGCACAAAAAAAAAAAAAAAAAATAGACAAAAAATAAGAAGAAAAATCTCTTGATGCGGCATCCACCCATAAATACTGGATAAAAATATATATCGGGCGAGATCTATAATATATATATATAGTACATGCGAAAACTATAATAGACTTCCCAAGCAAAAATTTAACTCACACATAATTCGTATGTGAATATTATATAGACACTATTTGGATATTAGATAGACTACGGCGTGACAAAAAATGATTAACATGCAAGAGAATAGTAGCAACAGCAACAAGTGACATTAAATGTTGCTACTTTGTTAAGAATACCGTACACCTGATGATGGTCACGTTATATACCTCAAATGTATGTACAGATATTATTTTCATACCGTTAGTACACTTATTATTGCTATTTTTTTTTTTTTTTGCCAGAGAAAAACTCGCCACCGAGAAGATATTCATAGAAGTGTAGAATACTAATACTGCTATACATATGTATATATATATATACATTAATAAAAATAAATTTATTTTTTTTTTTTTACATAATTTACTATACAAATTCCAGTTCCCCGTGCTTGTTATAAGAAATTCAACTAATACTAATAAACTTTTAGAAAAGTGATGCTTTGTTTTTAGTGTTTTTTCAAACTACAATTACACGTCCTGATTAGTGGCACTGCTCCAAAAAGATCGGTTCTGTATATATAAGTTTATTCATTCATATTTTCTTTAAAGCTCTCCCAAATCTAAAAACAAAAACCCTTACCATAATACCGTAAAAATATGATATATGAAAAATAAAAAGACAAAAAAAATATATATATACAAAGGAAATGCATTACAAAAGTTCTTGGATTACATTTTATGTATGTGTGTACATATGTAAGTGTGAATTACATTAGCAATACTATGCTAGCAACTAAGGTATTTTTTATTTAATTTTTTCTATGAATTTACAACAATCCTGTAAAAATAGTTGAAAATAAATATGAATTAGCTAGATGTACGCTTATGAAGGCAAATTCGAGAGATGTCGTTGTTCGGTTATTTTACGAACCCCTCACCACACATTTTAGAAAAGAAAAGACAACAAAATAAAACATCAAATTATAATTTTCACATTAATATTACAATCAATTAATAACAAGCATTGCTAATGCATATATGTACGTACATTGTGTATATTTTTACATATACATTTATAGAAGAGAACAATCATGAAGTTTAGCTTTGACCTGATAGTCCAGAGAGTTTTGGTATAATGGTATGGTAAAATATTTACTTTTTGAGGTAAGGACAGGCATTAGTATTCATAGACAACACTTTGTCACAGCTGTACTGATTTTTCAAATATGATGTACAATATCATTTCTAAAACATAGTGGCGCATAGTTAATTTTGGCTATGCCAAGACTATGATACCCTTCACACAGCCAATCCAATACTCCCCCCTCTTATGTTTCTGTGCAGTTGTTGGTAATCTTTCGCTAATATTTTTACTCTTGAGCGTCATTTACTTGTTTGTGTGCGACAACAACAACAATTTGACATGTAGGTACTTGAAAGTGCACGACAGAGACAACAATAGATAGAACGGTATGGTAAATTTTTATGGTAGAATGCTCCGATCGGGATGAAATTTCATAGTGAACAAACCCGACATGATGTAAGCAATCTGTGAAAGTTTCATCAAGATCGGTTCAGCAGTTTGGCCGGAAATCGTGTTGAAACAGACAGACGGACGGACAGACGGAAATCAATTTCTGAGCTCGTCCTGATCATTTTGGTATATAGTTTATGGGGTCTCCCATCATTCCTTTAAGGCGTTACAGATTCATGACAAAGTCAATATACCCTGTGAAGGAGGGTATAAAAATTTGTAGACAAATTTAAGAAGTGTTTTCGTTGCAGATAATGGAGGAACACAAAAACAAATTAAATTATTCCAACTTTACAACTATAAAAAGCTTTAATATTTGATTAGTCCTGTTGCGTCGCGTATTACGTATTACGTTACCAGCAATCACTTTAAAGTTTTAACGTTCAAAACAAATTACTGTAAATTATTACTATCAAAAATGCAGCCATGAAATCGAAACAAGATCGGTTGTCTTGCGACTTTTTCCCAGCCCTGGTCCCCCCAAACCAGAAGTCAATCAGGTAAGTGTTTCTTAGAAGTTGTTCGCCTGTTTCAATTATTATTGGCTGATCCATGTCTGCCTTCCAGATTGTAAGCTGTTTGTTGCGTGTTATGTATTCAGCGAACATGCAGCTGAAGACGCCACAGTCGTTGTCATTTGTTTGGTGTATCGCATCTTGGACATTTTCAAGTTTTTTTTTCGAGAGCATAGTTTTGAAAAAATTTTGTTTTTCATTTTTATCATTTGCCATGGACCAATTGACGAAGCGCAAATACACCGCAACCGGAATGATCTCTTTGCTGGATATATCAACCTTGCAAGTCAAGCATGGCACATTGCTATTTACATAGGTACATATGTACATATATCCTAACAGTACGAGCGGAACGAAAAATGTATTCTTGCGTTCCAGCCGATCGGTAACGTGGTTCATATAAAAGCTTAGCGCTCAGTAGACAAATGTGTTTGATAGCGCCAAAAATCAGCTGACAATACTGCTTCGTTGAATGGTATACATTCTGGAATGTTTTCTCACACTACAATTAATATCCAGCTGGCACTTAAACGATATTAAATATCGATGTTTTAACAGAGGAACACATCTGAACGCATTTTCAAATACTTGCCGGCTTCGGAATGGTGGTAAGTGTCAATTTTGGGTTGTGAATGTGACAGGAAAAAACATAAAAAAGAGTGAGAAAACCAACATTTCTGTTGCTTGATGTTAATCGCTATTAAACAACTTTATTATTGTTTTTATAGCTTATGAACAGCCCCATGGCAAATAAACAGCAGCGTGTGCGCAGTGCACAAAGTACCGTTAATTTCGATCTATCCGACACTGAGGAGCAGCAAATTGAAAGCAATTTGTATCAATCCTCTCTTTTCGGGACGGCAACCAAACTGACCTACTCGGAAACAGTACGGTATGGCACACGTTCGAATGGACATGGTGGCCATTTGTACGATACAGAGTTCAGGCGCACCAGTGTGCATATGTTGGAGCATCAGCACTCCGAGCCAAACCAATACGATCATCCCATCGACCTGTCCCTGAACGATGGTGATCGTATGATCCGCCCTACCGCATCTCGTGGCAGTGAGAAGCCAATGCCACCAAGGGGCACACAGCACATCGGTTCACGTGGCGACGAATGGCTGCGCGATGTCATTCACTACGAGATAAAGCCACAAGAGCAAATCGCCTCTGAGCGCGATGAGATTGCCGAGCTGCCAGAACAAGAACTGGGTGGCGATATCATCGATCTAAGCACAAGCAGTATTGTGTCAAGGAGCGTGGCCGAAGAGTGAGTTAATTTATGCCTCAATATGCAATAAATCACTCTAAATCTTTCCTTTCATGTTTACAGTTTGACAGTGCAGCCTCCATCTTTACCGAAAACTGAAGCGATCCAGCAAAATCAGCGCTCATGCATCTATTATGCTGAAAACTATGTGGATCTTTTCAAGGAGAAATGCGAGCGTAGAAATCAGGAGGCTAATTATAGAAAGAAACTAGTCCTTCAAGAGTAAGCTATCAGCACAATTGTTGTTAGATACAAATAGAATTTGATAGTCTAATCACACAATATCCGACAGACTTGATGAAATAGTCAAGGAGCGACGAGCCTGTGAGCAAGTGCTGCGAGAAGCCCAATCCAAGCGGTTTGTGATAGCACCAACTTTGTTTGTGTTAGAGGAGTACCCCACGGAGTGCGATGAAGACAGCGTGCCAGAGTTAATACCACTTTCTGAGGATCATATTAGGCAGTATGATGAGCTGGTCCACGGCAGGCCGGATATGGTAAACAATCCATGTCGTTATTAATTTATAACTTTATATATTAACTGGATGTCAATATTTCCTCGCTAGGTGCTTGTGTCCAAGTTCAACCTTAACGTTGCACGCAAGGATATTCGCACACTGATGGACAACTGCTGGCTCAATGATGAAGTGATAAATTTCTACATGAATCTTCTGACCGATCGCTCGGAGCACAAGGACACACTTCCTAGCGTATATGCAATGAATACATTTTTTGTGCCGCGCCTACTCCAGGGTTATAACAATGTCCGACGCTGGACACGCAGGGTGGATATTTTCAGCAAGGATATTATTCCAGTGCCGGTGCATGTGAGCAACGTCCATTGGTGCATGGCCATCATTCATATGAAGAACAAGACTATTCGCTACTACGACTCGATGGGCAAGCCAAATTCGGAGGTTTTGCACGCTCTCGAGAAATATCTGCAGGAGGAGTCGCTGGACAAGCGCAATACCCCGTTTGACACCAGCGATTTTGTCATTGAAAGTATGCTAAATGTTCCTCATCAAACAAACGGCAGCGACTGTGGCGTGTTTAGTTGCATGTTCGCCGAGTTCATAACTCGCGACAAACAGCTCACATTCTCGCAGGCGGACATGGAGTACTACCGCAAGAAAATGGTGCTTGAGATTTGTGGCGGTGAACTTTGGAATTGAGGAGTAAAGTATTAATAAAAATTTATAATTCCAAAACAGAACACACATATTTTTATTTTCGCTAAAAAATATGAACAACGGTCGGAGTGTCTATGTGACGTGTTGTTTAGTTATAAAACAAAACCTGTCAGGTTTCCAATTCGCTGGCACATATCCTGGGGACCTTTGCCAGCCCAAGAGAGCCTATTTGAATTGATTCTAAAAGGACTAGTGTCAAATTGCAGTTTGAAAACAATTTAACAAACTGGTGCAGAATCCAACCAACCAACAAAGCTGCTAAACCAGAAAATTTCGATAAAAATCAGAAGTCTTGGTGGCATTTGGTTTTCCTTGAACGCCAAATCACACTTAAAAAGATTCACCTGGGCAAATAACAGCACCCAGTTCACAACCACGGACTATGAGATGACTAGCATTGTGGAGGGAGCAAGACTTAAATCTGCTTATACTGCCCGCAAGCATTACTCTAGTTGTTCCTGGTTTTTAAAAGTATAACACAACGCCTTCGCCTCATCTCATTTATTTATTTTTATTGCGATGAATGAAATACAAGCATTGCTAATTTAACGTAGTAGTTAATTATCACGTAACTAAATTTTATTCATCTAGTTTATAATTTCCTCATGAATATGTACACATGTTTAAGGATCATTATAATTTAAAAAATACTTGGCCATCCATAGGCAACGAATATGTATATCAATTTGGGGGTCATTATAATATAGAAATTACTTACTGCACCAATTATCGTAAGTACATAAATCCGTTTATTACTTCAATACGGAAACCCGATTTATTCATATTAAAACTATATGCAGCTAAATTTAAACAGTTTTACTAATTTTCTTACTTACGATAAGAAAATATAAATTATTATTGTTGTAAGTATCTTTATTTATTATACGCGTTGTTTTTGCATTATGAGATACAATAGTAAAGATTTGTTGTTGCTGTAGTGTTACTGTGTCTCCTGGGAAGTTTGCCTCAGTTGACGTCTTAAATGTTACATTTAATGTTTAACTCAATCTCTTAAATAAGAAGCGTTTGGACTCAAAAAAAAAAAAACGTAATTCGTGCTCTTCTTAATTGTGTGTTAATGTGTATGGGAGTATGTTTGTATATAGATGACGGAAGAACATAAGAACAATTTAAAAAAGCAGGCGTTCAATGCCAAAAGAATAATAAAAAAAAAAAATATAATAAATAAATTGTTTCAAAATATCTTATCTATACAGATGGAGTTCATTTTGTTTTTGTTTTACTTTGAAGTTTTTGTCCTTTTGCATTAAACGCTTTGATTATCAGAACTCTACATCCAGAGTTCACCGCCACAAATCTCAAGCACCATTTTCTTGCGGAAGTACTCCATGTCCGCCTGCGAGAATGTGAGCTGTTTGTTGCGAGTTATATATTCGGCGAACATGCAACTAAACACGCCACAGTCGCTGCCGTTTGTTTGATGAGGAACATTTTGCACATTTTCAATGACAAAATCGCTGGTGTCAAACGGCTTCTTGCGCTTATCCAGCGACTCCTCCTGCAGATATTTCTCGAGAGCGTGCAAAACCTCCGA
Source organism: Scaptomyza flava (assembly GCA_030179655.1). NCBI lineage: Eukaryota > Metazoa > Arthropoda > Insecta > Diptera > Drosophilidae > Scaptomyza > Scaptomyza flava. The sequence goes on along the minus strand of JARNME010000314.1, from coordinate 3,243,017 downwards.
ATTTGGCTTGCCCATCGAGTCGTAGTAGCGAATAGTCTTGTTCTTCATATGAATGATGGCCATGCACCAATGGACGTTGCTCACATGCACCGGCACTGGAATAATATCCTTGCTGAAAATATCCACCCTGCGTGTCCAGCGTCGGACATTGCTATAACCCTGGAGTAGGCGCGGCACAAAAAATGTATTCATAGCATATACGCTAGGAAGTGTATCCTTTTGCTCCGAGCGATCGGTCAGAAGATTCATGTAGAAATTTATCACTTCATCATTGAGCCAGCAGCTGCCAATCAGTGTGCGAATGTCCTTACGTGTAATGCTAAGGCTAAACTTGGACACAAGCACCTAGAGAGAAAATATTGACATCCAGTTAATTTAAATTTGTAAATACATTGATAATGAATGCGGGGATATTTACCTTATCCGGCTTGCCGAACACCAGCTCATTATACTGCTTTATATGATCCTCAGTAAGTTGTACAAACTCTGGTACGCTGTCTTCATCTGACTCCTTAGGGTACTTCTCTAACACAAACATAGTTTGTGCTAGAACACGCCGCTTGGATAGGGCTTCTCGCAGCATTTGCTCATAGGCTCGTCGCTCCTTGGTTATCTGATCAACTCTATCGGATATTGTTTGGTTAGACTATCAAATTAAATTTTTATCTTACTGATGGCTTACTCTTGAAGGACTAGTTTCTTTGTATGATTCGCCTCCTGATTCATGCGCTCGCGTTTCTCCTTGAAATGATCCTCAAAGTTTTCAGCGAAATAGATGGATGAGCTCTGACGTTCCTGGACCGCCTTAGTCCGCAATAAAGGTAGAGGCTGCATTTTCAAACTTTAAACGTGGAAGGAAAGATTGAGGACAATTTTATGTATATTGAGGCATGAATTAACTCACTCTTTGGCTATGCCCTTTGAGTCATTACTGATTGTGCTTAGATCGGTGATATCGCCACCCAGTTCGTAGCTGTGAAAGTTATATGGAGGCCCTTTCTTAATGAGTGGATTAGGCTTTCGTTGTTCTTGTTGTAGCAGCTTTGCATACTCATCGCGCTCAGAGGCGATTGGCTCTTGTGGCTTGATCTTGTTGTGAATGACACCGCGCAGCCATTCGCCGCCACGTGAACCGATGTGCTGTATGTCCTTTGGTGGCATAGGCTTCTCACTGCCACGAGATGTGGTAGGGCGAATCATACGATCGCCATCGTGCAGGGACATAGTGTTGATAAGATTAATGTATTGGTTTTTCTCGGAGCGCTGATGCTCCAGAGTAATCATACTGGTGCGCCTGGTCCCTGTATTGAACATGTTGCCGGCATGTCCATTCAAACGTGCATCAGATGACGAGGAGCTGCTGGAGGGGCGTAGATAATTCAGATCGGCTGCAAAGCCATTTGTGCCATACCGTACTGCATCCGAGTAGGTCGGTTTTGTTGCCGACCCGGCAAAACGATCAGCAAATGCTTGATACATATTGCTTTCAATATGATGCTGCTCCTCAGTGTCGGAGAGATCGACATTAACGGGACTTTGTGTATTTCGCACACGCGTCTGACGCGTCTGTGGTTCACTGAATATGGAGAGACGCTTCTGCGTCTGATTAGTGTTATTCTCTTGCTGGCCATTGCGCTGCTGTTTATTTGCCATGTGGCTGTAATCGTCATCTGGAAAAACAATGATAATAACTTTTTTAAATATTATTTTCGAAATCATTTAGAATGAGCGATTAGCATCAAGCAACAGAATTGTTTGTTTATGTTTTTTCTCACTCTATTCTATGTACTTTTCTTTCCCTCCCCAGAGCCCAACATTGTTACTTACCGTCATTCGGCATAAATTTAGGAAATGTATTATCCACTCGACGATACTTGAATATGCGATCAGATGTGTCCTCTTTGTTGGAACTTTGATGGTTGGAATGAACAGTCAAACAAACGGTTGTGTTAATATTTGCAAAATATTTGAACAGGTTTCGATTAGGTTAAAGAAAATGTTAATGTTAATAATGTTTACCTGCGTTTGAGTTTGTTGGCGCGTTCGCTGCTGTCGCCAACAGTGTTGGCTGGATCCTTGGCTTTGCTCTGGCGGCCCGCAAGCCATTGAAATACCTTACTTAACAAATCAAAGCCCATTGGACCTCGATTATCGACATCAACTTCGTTAACTCTTTTGATTCTAGACAACAAATCGCGAATTCGATTATCGATGTCCCGAGGTACTATGGGATCGGAAGATGAAACTGATGTTGTTGTAGCTGTTGTTGTTGCTGAGACAGATGTTTTTGATGCTGTTATGCTTTGCAAAGATTCGTGCGCATTGTTGATCTTACGCTCCACCCCATCAGTGCCAAAGATCTGGTTAAGGGAGTCTTTGATTTCAAGGCGATAGCCTGATAGATCTTCTGCCTCTACCGGCTCTGCTCCTTTCTCAGGTGCTGTGAAGTTTGAATTAATTTGTTCTGTCTCTGTAGCTTGACAATATATTGGAATATCGTATTGTAGTTGCTGCTGAGGCAGCACATCAGCTGAAAATGGGATGTCTTGCTGCAGCGTATAAGCTGGATATGGTGATTGTGGTTGAATTATTTCTAAAGCGCCAGCGCCAGCGCCATTTGTCACAAGGGCTGCATTCCAATCAAACCCGTTTAGTGACAATGCCTGCTCCGGACTCCAAATGGCTCCGCTGGCCGCCACTGTTGCTCGACCGATTGGCAGTATGTTGAATATATGTCAAGCACACTGTCTCAGCAGCGTGCTATCCTTTTTAAGCTGCAAAAATTAACAAAAAAGAAAAACTATTAAAATTAAGAAGAAGAACTTTAGTTGTCAATTGTCCAATTGTATGGCCGCCATTTGATGTTTGCTGCGGCATCCAATGGAAAATTTCGCGCGCCAGACGTGTTTGCATAAAAATCGACAACGCCAAGCAAAGGGCAGCAATATCATGCAGCGCTTTGGTTTTTGCCAAATAAAAGTACTCAAAGCTGTAGTCTAGTAATTACATTTACACAAAAAATACACCAACTTTACAAATTTATTGCCGGCTGACGCCGCTTTTTATAGTTGCCACCGCAAATGGTAGCGATTACAATATCTTATATGGCGTTGAACATTGCACGTAGAAAAAAGCTAAACTCACCAGTTTTCTCGTTACTTGCGTTTAATGACAATACAATTGAATCAATAAATAATACAACAATTAACAACTTCACTGCCAAAAAACGTAGCGTGCTGGCGGACCTTCCGACAAATCGAAACAAGGCAAATATATCGATGTATCATCGAAAGTAACAAAAAAAAAACCAAGTAAAAATACTAAAAGTATTTATTTTTAATTTTATTTTTAAACAAATTTTCGTAGGCATATATTTTACATAGATATATTATTTATATTGTATTGCATTTACTTTGCATGCTAAAAAACTTATTTTTGGAAAGTATGCGTTTTGAAGTACTACACTTTCGCCTATCGATACTCGATTATTAGCACTAATTTGCCGTGTAAAATCAAAAACCAAAAATGGCGGCTTTTTGCTTATAAAAGAGCTTATAATACAGCTACAGAGTTAATAAATTCTTTATTTTACCATTTTTAAAAAAGGCTTTGCTTATCAGCGTATTTCAATCTTTGCCCTGACAGCAAACAAACAAAAAGTTCCACAGCAATGTTGTGAGACCATATAAAGCGCCCGCCAGGCCTACAGTTGCCTGAAAAGAATAGTTCACAACGACCCAATGGGCTAGGGCACCCCAAATGAGTATCAACAGACCATTGGTAAAGTGGACAGGTCTTCGAATCGCCGTCCAATTGGCGCGCGTCATGCCCAACTGAAAGACCATCTCCTGCAGAAAGGCGGTGACCACCTGGCCAAAGCCCAATAGCACAGCTGAAACGCTCAGCAGTAGCTTCGACGTGGAGAAGCTAATAACTAAAGGATATGTTATGTTGGAGGTGAGTTGGAAATAAACACGAATTATTTAAACAGTACTTACAAATTAGTGCTAAAAACTTGCAAATGCTGCCCAATGTGTACCATTCGAGTTTACGGTTGTACAGACTCGACCCGAAGCGCGGTGTCATCAGCGAGAAGCACATCCACGGAAAGGCCAGCAGCGAAAAAAGAAATGGTATTTCGGCATTCTTCAGCGCATGATGGCTTACCGCCAATCCTGGCAGCACTGTCAGGCACATTACATAGCTAAAGATGTCCGCAGAGAGAAGCAGCGTACTCGCATATAGCTGCGGCACCATAAGCGCCTGCTGCAGCGGCATCGCAATCTTATCCAGAAGATTCGACCACAGGTGTGATGTAACCGCTCGGGACATGCGGCGGATGCGATGCTGTCAGCAAAATAATATTCAACGAATATGCAGATATTCACATACATACATATACAGACATCAATAAGGCTCAGGAAGTGTAATGCAAGAGCGAAAAGAAATAACGGTAAATAAAACCAGATGAGAGAACCAAAGAGAGCGCGGAGCGATCCAGTTCCATTCCAAAGCCAATTGTTATTTTGGCGTGGGTGTGTTTGAATGGATATTACATAAGAAATAACTTAATAAGGATTAATATATTGCTGCGGCTACCGATATTCTTTGATTCAATTCGCAGTGCAATTACACATCCAAGTTAGTCGGACAAATAAACAGAGGAGTTACATATGTTTCACTTACCAAATTAGCATACGCCTCAGGCAGAGGTGATGAGCTCCTGGTACCGACGGGATTTGGAGGACTTTGCGGATGGAGTCGACCATTTGACTGGGACTTATGGAGCATTTGCGACTGTGACATGCTGTAATTATCGATTGTGGCATTACTGGAACGCATTATGGAAACGGTCTCATCCTCTTCGGGTATGATCTCCATTATTTCAACGCCATTGGGATTCATGTAGGTAACATATGCCTCATCCGTAGCTAGCATATAATTGCTGTGCGTATCGACAACCGCGGCGGCAACAGCTGCCACTGGCCCCGACGAGCCAGACTGACCTGTGCCGATCATCTCTGTGGACGGATTACGCCAAGACAACGCCATTGTATCAAGTCCATCCAACTGGTCGGCCACAAAGTTGGCTGCCAGTGCACCACGTAATGGCAGCGCACCGAAACCGGTCTCCGCCTTAATCACCGATATGCGCTTGGTAGTGAAGGCATCCTGGCGATGCTTGGTTATGATGAGGCTTAATGGTATAAGATTCACCAGCATTGCTGACATAAGGACTATTGACTGTGCGGTCCCATAAAGTGTCCGCAGACTAGTAAACACGAACGAGAGGAACAACTGGCAGAAGGCCTCGCCACACAGATGTATCGTTTTGCGAACATACTTGTCCTCGCGCGGCCGCACTGCCTCCAATATGACGTGCGTCTTCCACAGGTACAAGCTGGACCCAATACCTGAAAGAAAAAAAAAAATACAAAACACATAATTTTCAATTGCAAACGATATCGAATGCTAAAGGCAACTTACCAGCAAAACAGCCGTAGAAGACAATCGCTACGATTTGAGTGGTGTTGGTGACTACCACCCAGGCGGATGAGAAAAATATGCCGCTGATCATCAGCGAGAGGCATGCAATCAATGTGGCCAGCAAAAAGATTCGCCTGTATTGATTTGTTTCGCGCGCTCGCCCACTGTACTCTGTGTCCAGATGCTCCATGATGGAGCGGCATAGTTCTCCGGTTGCCTGATAGACGATCGCTGGCCAAATGCGCAGCACTAGATCCTTGTCCGATTCGACAACGTTGCCATACAGATATGCTGGAGTTGCCAGAAAGGCCTAAGAGCGCACACAGAGAAAAAGAGAAGAACAGAGAGAGAGAGGGAGAGAGAGAGACTAAGTACACTAAAGAGAGCGCTTGCTTGAGTAAGAGAAATGGTTGGATAGACACGAGCGGGCAAGAGTTTACTATTTACGTGTATGGCAAAGCCGCATAGCATATACTTCTGTTGGATGTGCTTCTTGACCACACGACGCCGTTGGACACCGGCTGTGGCCCGAGCAGCGGCTCGACGAACGGGAGTGCCACCAGCTGCTGCGACTATCGCTGCCATGCTCCGTGCTCCCTACAAAGTGCTAAAAATAACAAGGAGCTTCCTTCGTCGCTATGCGTCCCTCCTCTTTCAGATCAATTGGGGACCCGTTTTGCTATTCGTAAGGAATGTACTGTGTGTGGTGCTGTTTGTGGTGCTGTGCTGTGAGGTGCGTCGTCTGGCCGTTAGCATTCATAATTTCACCAAACCAAAAACGTTTAGATAATGGCAAAAAAAAAAACCTGTGATAATAATCGTGCTTATCACTTGGAAGATATCTACATACGCACATGCAAAGACTGTTGCACTAAGTCTCTTAACATGTGTGTGTGTGCGTGTGTGGGTGTGTGTATGTGTGGGTGTATCTAGCTGTCTATCTCTGTGGTTGTATGTCAGAGATTAACGTCAGATACAAACATACAAATGAGAATATGTAGAACGTTTTGTTTTCCCGTTGACGCTGTTGTCGTCCCGGAGTTGATTATGTTTATGACCATACTACAAACTACAGCTGATCATCAGACATCAACGCACTCTGATAACGCGTTCCATACAATTCGGTTATTTGGAGATGCTTCAAGTGAATATAAACCATACATATATTATAAGTTTTGTGTTATTTAATTGTGGTGTATCAACTACTTTAGTAGGTTGGCTCACAAATCGGTGACTTTATCCTAACGTCTTGATTGAATCTCATAATCCAATAACTCATTCCGAATTCCTTTTACAACGTTCACTTGAAGACTAATTAAAAAAGTCCTGAGGGCTGAGCTAACAGACACAGAAATGAAATTCAAACTGACAATCTCCCATTTCTTTAAAGTCGGTGAATAAAGCTATATAGTCGAAGATCTAGGACAGCAGTAAAATCTTACAAATAATGTTCATTTTACCACTAAATGCATATTGTTAACAAAGTGATTCATACTTGTTGTTTGATGCCTCTAGATAGTCCGGATATGTGGACCCGCCCTGTCCAATTGGCGTTCATCCGAATTATCATCACATCAAAACATTTAAGTAACACGTCTGTCGCCTGACCCCTCCTATCGCGCCTACCATCAACGCCATATCTTTACACACTTCCGTTTCACATCCGCGGATACAGACAGCATGAGATTGAGATTGGAAGGCGAGGACGTGGCAGGTGGGCATTCGCACAGCTGATTTTATTGTTGTACAACGTGACGTAAAAGCAGCAGAAAAATATTTTTATTTGCGCTGTATATTTATATACTATATGCTAAGTTAGCCTAGAGATGGAGAGATAGGGCCATCTTTGTAATTTAGGTGTTAGGGTTGGTGATAAGCCTCAGCATCCGGTGTCGAGAATCTGCTATATAATAAGGTGTGGGTAATGCCAGTAGCTCATACAACGATCGACCGAAGTTAGCCACTGGCAACACGATGACGACGACAACAACAACCAGAAGAACAACAAAAACATCAACAACAACAACAACAATGACAGGCAACTCGATGCTATTATTTTGTGCGGCCCTGGTGAGTCCTAGATGCAGGCTGCAAACCAAGAATGTGGAATAAAATAATGCTTGCAAAATTAATTCCAGCTAATGAGCATGTCCTGCAGCATACTAGCCCAATCGGATGCCTGGAGCGAAACAACAACCGTTAGCGAAGGCAGCGGCGGCTGGGAAGTAACAATCATTACGACCTTACCCGACGATCCAACAACGCCGGCCGTTGAAGAACTTGATGCAACAACGCCAACGAACTCGGGAGATAGCGGCGACGAGACCACTTTAAGTCCCAACGAGCCAGAGCCGGAGACAACTGCTCAACCCAATGTTGATCCACCGTCAAGCAGTCCTAGTGGCACAGAGGAAGGATCTGGTGGTTCCGTGGGTCCCAGCGAGCAGGAGTCTTCTCCCAGCCCCAACGAGCAGTCCTCAACTTCAAGCCCGATCGAACAGGAGTCTTCATCTAGCCCTAACGATCTTGCATCTTCTCCTAGCCCTAATGAGCAAGAGTCTTCACACAACCCCAACGAGCAGTCGTCCACTGCCGGCCCAAGCGAGAATGTGCCTACGACCACTGAACCCGAAACAACTATAACCACCATTGCCCCAACGCCTCCTGCACCGCCTGTATTCGAGTGCCCGACAGCGGGTCTGTTCCCACACATAAGTGGCGATTGTGAACGCTTCCACAATTGTCTGATGGATCCGCTAACCGGTGAGCTGCTGTCCTTTGAAATGGTCTGTTCACCTTTGCTGGCCTTTTCGCCCACACACGGTCGCTGTGTGCATGATGTGTCCGCATGTAAGATCGATGATTTTACCTGTTCGAGCCCCGGACGTTTTGCTGGCATCGACAATAGTTTCTACTATTATTGCGTGGCGGGGCTGCAAGGTGGCTTCCACAAGTATATTGTGCGCTGCTCGGCGGGACAACGTTTTGAGCCGTTGCTTAAACGTTGCTGGCGTTACGATTGGACCCAGCTTCATCCCGGACAGGCACTGGAGGACATCGATTTGGCGGCCATTAAGCGTGAACAGAAGGAGTTTAAGGTGGAGGAGAAGTTGCGCTTGAAGGCGGCAAAGATTGCGGAGAAAGAGGCGCTCAAGCAGAAGAAACTAGAGGAGAAACTGGCCAAGAAGGCGGCCAAGGAGCAAGCCAAGAAGGCAGCCAAGGAAGCCAAGGAGCAGGCCAAGGCAAACAAGCCGGCTTCGTTGGAGAGCGCCGAATCTCCCGAACAGGCCAGCCTTGAAAACTAATCCTTCCTAAGTTCCAGTCCAGAAATCTATGTTGGTGCATTATAGTCCTAGTCTCATTTTAGTTATGCTTGTTAAAGTTTTTTTTTTTGTTTTCCTCACTTTGCATAAATAAAGACGTAGAGTTCTTTAATAAATATGTTGTTATTGTATACTTTTCCCTCAAAATGCTGAAGCGCTTCGTTTATCAGCTAATCGGAAGCAATCTAAACGATTGTCAAAATGTTGTTTGTGGCTGACTATAAAAGAACCCATCCAAGTGCCTATCCAGTTAGTATGTTGGAACAAGTAACGAGTAACAAACGAATCATTTAAAGTTTTTGTCCGACAAGGAAGCAACCACATACAAAAATAAAGCGTCCGAAAATGTTTAACTTTCAATTGGCATTCGGCGCAACCTGCTTCTTACTGATCGCTGTTGCCCAAGAGGAAATCAGCCATCCCTGCAGTCCAACCGGCTTCATTGCGCTCGTGGATGATGCGCAGGCATACTTCAAATGCGATCCAAGCTCAAATGGTGACTACGATCTAAAACTATTAAGATGCCAGGACAATATGGTGTTTAGCTCGGAGTTGACAAAATGCGTTGAGTTGCAACGTGATTCTGTCCCAGCTGACAGCGCTGAAATTGAGAACCCTACTGAACCAACCAGAAATCCAACCGATGGACCCAAGCCCACTGATGGACCCGAAACCACCGGAAATCCTAGAGAAGGACCTGAAACCACCGCAAAGCCCACTGATGGACCTGAAACCACCGAAAAGCCAACAGATAACCCTCAAACCACCGGAAATTCTACAGAAGAACCTGAAACCACCGCAAAGCCCACTGATGGACCTGCAACCACCGAAAAGCAAACAGATAGACCTGAAACCACCGCAAAACCTACAGAAGAACCTGAAACCACCGCAAAGCCCACAGATGGAACTGAAACCACCGGAACGCAAACAGATAGACCTGAAACCACCGGAAATTCTACAGAAGAACCTGAAACCACCGCAAAGCCCACTGATGGACCTGAAACCACCGAAAAGCCAACAGATAACCCTCAAACCACCGGAAATTCTACAGAAGAACCTGAAACCACCGCAAAGCCCACAGATGGAACTGAAACCACCGGAACGCAAACAGATAGACCTGAAACCACTGCAAATCCTACGGAAGGACCTAAAACCACCGAAAAGCCAACTGATGGACCTACAACCACCGGAAAACCCACAGATGGACCTGCAACCACCGCAAAGCCAACAGATGGACCTGAAACCACCGAAAAGACAACAGATAGACCTGAAACCACCGGAAAGCCCACAGATGGAACTGAAACCACCGGAAATCCTACAGGTGAACCTGAAACCACCGGAAAGCCCACAGATGGACCTGAAACCACCGAAAAGACAACAGATAGACCAGAAACCACCGGAAATCCTACGGAAGGACCTGAAACCACCGGAAAACCGACCAATGAGCCCACCAAAGCACCTGAAACTTCAACCACTCAACAAAATATGTGCCCCACTACAGGCTTTCTGCCCAAAACTGGCAACTGTTCCCAATACGTACTGTGCTATGAAGACGAAAATGGTGATGTACAGATGAAATTCATGGAATGTCCCGGAACTATGCAGTTTAATCCAAAGGAAAGATATTGCATTGCGGGCTATGATTGCAATAAGAATTGAGCCAAAAGCATTTAATATGGTGCAGCAAGACAGAAGAAATAAAGTTTCAATATTTTTTTTTGTCTTTCCCCATGGATATATATTTTTTTTTTTTGAATAAATTGTAGTTTAACTGATTATAATTGGTTAAAAAAGTATCTCAAATAGAACTAAAAATCACTTTGATTTGGGTTTTAGTTAGAAATATTCATTCGATAAGATGACAAATTCGTTTTCGCTGGTCCGTTATTTTTGTTTTGTATATATCTTATCTGTGGCACTTCAAGTTTTTCAACATTTAAGTGTTTAATCAAACATATAGAGAAGTGATTAAGTGAGAATTCCTTTGACGCATTCCGTGCCAATTACGCCACGTTGCGAGTAATTATTATTATTTAGACAGATAAATAAAAAACTTTTTATTCTAATCCAGTTCTTCCAGTTTTCCATAAGGTTTTTCTATGTTAATGCAACTATTGAAATCATGGTACATAAAACAATCTAATAAATACAGAGATTAGGCCCATCAAATATTTGTGTGTTGAACTGTTTACTGAATATTTATTATTGCATTCAGAAGGTTAACATTATCTTGCACACATTTTCTGAGTAAAAAGATCTTGTTTAAGATAAACTTAATTGTAAAAAATAAAAGACAATTGCGTTTGTTGTAATCTTATCTGCGTGCATGACGCATTATAGTTTTAGTAGAGCTTACGCTTGCACACTATGCAAAACATCCAATAATTTTAAAGGAGAAGGCCTTTTTTGTTGATGTTTTAAAAACTATCTAATCTTTTTTGGTATCACCTGCCATAGACCTTGTGTCATGTTGAGCCAAAACAGCCCTATTGCAAATTATCGTACGAAAAAGGTGTCAAACTACTTTCTAATCCTTTTTCGGTTTTGAAACTTTGCCAAACCTTTTCCTGAAAACCCAATGAATCAAACTTTTTTAAGCTATGATAGATGAGAAGCCTGCTTAATGTGTTTAGTATTTGCCAAAAAATCGGAAATCGTTACGAACATTAAATGTGAAAGAAAATCGCACACTGGCCCCAACTCAATGAATTCTCAAATGAGTGAAAGTCGACGAAAAGACGCGCGCGCCGATTGCATAAGCAGCATGAGGGGGCAGGTGGCGTTAGAGATGGGGAAGTGCCAACGAAGACGAAGCGACGAACTTCGTCGCTTGGTTGGACAATTGCGCATGCGCGTAACTCGTTAAAAATTATTTAAGCTCTGGCGACAATTAAAGCAGGCCGCGTCAGCTCCCTCAATCCCTCAAATGCTTTTCGCTTCTAATGCAAAACGGTATGCCGGCATTTGGACGCAGTCCAGGCACGTAGTCATCAACCCCCCCCCGTCCCTGACTAGCCAGCTGCAGATGATGTGATAAGAGCAGCGCTACAAATGAGACGAGCTACGTGAACAGTTAGCGATTGTGCCATTTGGCCCTAAACGATCATCATACATATATAGTACTACGACATCTACAACATCTGCTTGCATCCACATAAAAAACGGCTAAATATTGTAACACGAACAGTGATGGCGTTTTGTTCCTCACTTTCTTTGGGCAGGTGTTGCGTAGCTGACCCAGCAAACAAGTCAACTAGCAGTAAACAGTAAACAAATCACAAACATTTCGTGCGAACCTTATTTTCGTTGTTATTATAATATTATTTTGGGGACACAAACAGCGCCCATTGGTGACCTACCCCCTGCTGTTTAGATAAATTGCTTACCAGATACAATTGTTACTTAATTTTTGAATGTTGCTCAGACTTGCACTTGTTATGTATTAACACGAAACATCAAATAATTTGGAGAGGAAAGACAAAAAATGTCAACCAAGATCATCATTTAAATGTTGGACAATTATGCGATCCGCCATCTTAATCGCACCACCGACAACATTTCCGCAGTTGTTTTTATTTTCATAAAGGTTTTGGGAAATATGCAAAGAACTGCGAGCATCAAGTTGATAGTTAATACCTAATGTCAAATATTTGGTAATCTAAATGGCCTTACTTTGAAATTCTTATTTACATAGTCTTGAATTTAATTGAATATCATTTTTTGAGCTCAGAATGCAATGGAAACTATGAGTTAAAGATACTTAAATACTATCTCGACCAAAGTCACTTCATCAGTTTTAATACCAGTAGGTTTATTATATCGTGAACCCTTTACTTAAGTTATCTAGATGAAGGATCTCCGATCCCATAAGAGGTTAAGTTAGTGAACATCTGTGAAAATCTTCTCAAGATCGTTTGGAAAACAATTTAGATATCCTCACTGAAGGAACGAAAATAAAAGATTTCAAGCATTCTTACTTGACTTTTGTTAAATGTAATCAAGAAACTTATTTGTTAGCAAAGCCTATTTAAGGATGCCCTGCCACTGTCCCTGCATCACTATGAGTTCCAATCTCAGTTTTTGGTTTTTGCTAGCTGCTTTTGCTGTTGCTGTCACAGATATTTGCAACATTTTGCATGCTGCCTTTGAGCAGAAACCGCCCGCGAGCGCTCACGTAGCAGCGTTTTTGCTTGAGACAAGACCACAATTCGACTCTCCATTTCCATCTCACTCGCTCTCTCTCTCTCTCTCTCTCTATCTTTCTCTTTTATGCTGCTGCTTTCGTTGTTGTCTCACGGTGCGACGTTGTCTTTCTGTTTGTTTGGTTTGTTTTTTTGCCACTGTCGTTTGCCGCTTTACCTGCCGCATTTTCCATGCGCGCGACTCAGTTTGTGGGCGCCTGCGCGCATGTGCAGTTTGTTTTGGTCTTGGGCTTCGATCGCTTGGTTAACGATATAACGAGAAAGATACAAACTCCAAGATCCCAGATACAAATCCGTGGGTGAGCATCGAGCATTAATCCGTGCCGTCTCTGTCGACAACCTACAAAATAAATACGCTAATCAAGTGCGAAAATTTAACTAAATATTTTTTTGGTTTGGTGCAAGTTCTTTTTTTTTTTTGTTTGTTTTTTGAAACGAATCTAACAAAAAGTGATTTAAATCCATTTGTGAGTGACGCAAAAGTTAAAGAAAAAAGCGAAGAAATAACAAAACAACAAAAATTATTTAATTTTGTTTTTTCCTTACGTGTTGGACACGCAGGATCAATTAAATTCCACAAACATAACCAGCAACTGGATAACATATTTCGAGAGCGAGGCGCTGCAGCAAACTCGCACTTAAGAGTTTTTCCCGGTACAAAATGGTAAGTGTGGAAAACACAAACAATGACGCATTGGTACGCCCATATACTGAGAATTTTCACACACACATATACAAATACAAATGTACCATGTACACACATACATACATGTACAAGCATCACAAGATGAGTTTAGGGGCTAGGTCAGGTTTTTCCATGTTCGCAATGATTGTACAGATTTTCAAGGGCTCATTTCGAATAAGGTTTTATGGTGTTGCCCATTTGCTCACTCTCTACTCTTCGCTTTTCACTACTAAAACTCGATTTAGTTTATCTTAAAATTATAGCGACGAATTATACAGTCCAATTTCCGTATAACAAATCTCGAGGGGACAGAAGAAACGTTCGCTATAGAGAAAATTTGTAATATTTAACGGGTTTTCTTTTTTTGACTCAAACTAATTTGTTATAGAATAGAATATGAGATTGTTTGACGGTAAAAGTTAAGAATATTTCGTCAAATTGAATTAGATTTTATTACATTTTATTTGAAAACCATCTTTTCTTCGACTCTCCGGCACTCTGCCATCTTGGTTCTTTCTTCTAATCGGACCTCTCTCAACTGGCGGATATTAACCCTATAAATATCCTGTCTTTTATTCATGCCACGGACTGGGACCACAAGCCCTCGAAAACGGTTAGACACACTCTTGGTCTGGGTTAGACGGGTTGCTTCTATGGAGGTAGTCCATATGCGGCATCACAACGGGCGAGGTGGTCTTTCGTACCTCTCACTACCGCCCTAACCTAACCTAATCTTACCTACTTGAAAACCAAAACTTTTATTTCTGAATTCTTCAATAGTTTAAGTTGGTTTTTGAAGAGAGATAGCTTTTTAGTTTTTAACTTGAACTTGTCTTCAATTATGGTTTATATTTTCCCTTACCCTCAAGTGGTTTGCTTGCCTTTGGGCCATTTTGTTGCGTTTAAGTGTCTAAATAACAATTGTTGGCCGCATCGTTTTGGCCCATGTGTTTAATGAAAAGGGTAAAATGAAAAGAAAATCCAACTACTTTCCACCGACAATCCCGACAAGCATCTTGCAATGGATTTAGCAATTAAATGAATTATCACATCAACACGTTTTCATGCCTCTCTCTCTCTTCTCGCTCTCTCTCTCGAGTGTACACTCTCCTTAAGCCTTAGCTAAGCTGGCAAAGAGGTTTTCGACGTTTTCCACCAGCTGAAGCCGTTGACAGCACTAGAGTCGGGAAGCACTAGAGTCGATTGAAGTCGCATCCATTGTGATTGCAGTCAATGGCATCAGCTTCTTATCGCTTCTAACGGCATCCGTTGGCCATCCCCAAGCCCATTTGGTTGCAACGCTTTTTTAGGCATTACGCAAGTGCTACAATTATTTTATACGTGTTGGCATTATCCATTAGCCGTATGAGACGATGATGATATGAGGCACTTGTTATGCGTGTCGCACACTATCTACCCACCCTGCACACCTCTTATTATGTGTGTGTTTTTGTGGTGCTCTTCGAATTTTGGTGTGTTTCACTTTTCAATTGAAATGCACTGCGCCGGCCAATGAGGTGCGCCCCGCACCTGTTACGCACGCTCAAAAGCCCAAAGCAGCCGCAAATGTTGGCCAAAAACAATAACATTAACTTTAACAATACCAACAATGCCACCATACAAACAAATGTAATATAGTATTTAAACATTTCTTATACTAAACTTATTTTTTTTGGCTTTTATGTAACATTTTTTCGCTGCGCTTTTCGCATGCCAAACAAACCGAAGCAAACCGAAGCAAAGCAAAGAAAGAAATGCCAAATCAATATTTCTTCGTCTTGAGGCTAAAAATAAAGTAAAAGCCAAGACATAATGCTACAAAGCAAATACAATTGGCAGATCACTCAAAACGTTGATCCTAAATTGGGTCAACTGTTGACCCATTTTGGGTTAAGAGAGCATTTGCCTAACGATCTAACAATTTGCCTAATTGCCGCATAGCTGAATAATAATAATTGTTTTTACTTAAGTCACACTCAATCAATTTAACTATATGTTTATTAGACCAAAAGTCTTTGGTTTCTTCGGTTCATGTCTGAAGTTTGAAGTTTGAAGTTTGAGTTCGAAGTTATAACTAATTCCTATTTAGCACTTAATGATGTTTTAACCTATTTACATACATTTGTTAATTGTCGTTAACGCTTTCAATTAGTTGATATGATGTGAAATTTGTTGGGTAGTTTGAAATCATTTCCTTGTTGGATGCCAATTTCCGGTCTATATGGATACATAACCTTATTAGAAAACCATATTTAGAAAGCTTTTTGGCATATCTGTAGCATTTATCACTTCCCCCCCCCCCAAAAAAAAATTCGGATTATATAATGTAATTGAAGACTGGATTACGCATGTGTTGTTCAACTCGTATGAGTTTTATTAACGCTTTTAGTTGACACGCTTTTGACTTTTGAGTTGATTAAGCCAAAAAATGTTAACACTTTCATGAACTCAACGGATAAATAAACAATGCCATCAACAAATATGCATAACAATAGCATAATCTAATTAATATTTCTTTATGCCATTTATTTATTTGTTAGCGCTCTAGCGTCGCGCCATTTAATTGTAACTCAAATGCTATTATGGCTAGCTTTTTTTTCTTTCTATCTTTTAATGGGCCAAAAAAAAGAAGAAGAAGAGTAACTCAAATAATCAGTTGCAATTTCACTTCAGTGTCAGTTATTTATGGTGGACACGACTCGTCCGGTTTCATAATTGAGGCCTGTCCAAGTGCCAAAGTTTTCTCACCGAAAAGACAAACAACAATTTTTGGGCATAGTGCTAGTATTTCGCTTGAATTTAGCAGAACTTGCATAACTCGATTTGTTGCAGCGAGTGAGAAATGTGGCACAGTATTTGCTTGGCAATTGGTCAGCTTTGGGAGACGCCTCTGCTCAGCGGCCCATGAAAAAATATATAGCTTAATTGGCGTCACTTAGGCCGAGCAACAAGATCTTAATTACCAAAAGGGCGGTTGCTTGCCACACACACACACACACACACCACACACACACACACACACACACACACACACACACACACACACACACACACAACATTTGACCCCAAAAAGAAATGGTCACAAAAGGGAAAAACGCAACAAAGTTCAACAACAATAGTCGTAGTAGAAAGAAAAAAACTTAGAAACAACGAGCGAGTACAACAACAACTTTTACTTTTTTTTTTTTTTTTAATTCAAATTTTTCAACACTCAAGTTCAGCCTGCACAGTGGGCGAAATCAAAGATTTTAGACCTTTATTTATTTATTTTTTTTCAATCCCAACACTAAAAAGTAATTCGAAATACTTTCAAACAATGATTTTTATTATTCATGGCTTTAGAGCCAATATCTTCTTATTCGTTTCAATGTGCCAAGTTCCAAGCCTCCACTCCCTCCACCCACTCGCCCATATCAGCTGAGTGTACGTGCATTTCTGCTCATGCGCTCAAACGCCTGGAAAACTAAAGCAAAAACCTGAAAGATCCACCGAACGAACACTCCCGACCGGTTCCTACGACTACGCAAAAAAAGCTTTTCCAAACAAAGTCAACGGCGCACGTTGTCACACGTCTCAAGAAACAACAAAAAACATTAAAAAAATATATAAGTTTATAAACAAGTGCTGCTGCGCGTGTGAAAAGCGCATAATTTTTGGACGCGGACAAATTTTCACTTTTTTTTTTTTTTTTTTTGCTTGAGCTGAGCGAATGTGGCGGCTGCGGCGGCGGCGTCTTTGGCATCACCTTTTGCCGGCCGTGGCCTTACGTGCCGTGCCGGCATACTGTTGTTGTTGTTGTAGTTATTTTAATTTTGTTGTTATTGTTGTTGGATGCGGCACTGACTTAAAGTAATTGTGCTGGTGGGAGGTGGAGCTCTGTTTGGCTCTGAAATCCCAGCTTGTTAAGTGAAGCTGCTGATCTGCAGCTACTTGTGCGCTTGTGGGCTGTGGGTGACTGGAGCGCCATCTGACAATGGATATACATATGTACAAACATCTATATACAGTCGGACTTCCATATAACGAAGCTGAAGGGAACAAGAAAAAGCTTCGTTATAGAGAAAATTCGTTATATAGAATGGGTTTTTGACTGAACCAAATTGCAAGGTTCTGATTTTTGACTTTGTTGTATAGAAAATTCGTTATACGGAAGTTCGTTACATGGAAGTCCGACTGTAATATACTATATAAGAATCCACAATGTTAGCAATCTTATTATTATTATTATCAATATTTCGTATTTGTGTTTGAAGTATATTGAAATCGTGTGTGAAAGCCTCAAACTGTTTGCCCTTTCTTGGGTCTTGGCCACATTATGTGTCCATCATTGTCAGCTTATTGCGAGGCAATTGAGTCTCCAGAAAGCTGGCTTTATTCGAAAGAAACTTTTGCTATGACATTGTCCGGAGCTATAGTTTATCACATACAGTCGAACTTCCATGTAACGAATTTTCTATACAACGAAGTCCAAAATCAGAACCCTGCAATTTGATTCAGTCAAAAACCCATTCTCTATAACGAAGCTTTTTCTTGTCCCCTTGAGATTCGTTATATGGTAGTTCGACTGTATTATTAGCATACTATGGCAACTCGTTTAATCTTCAAACCTTTAAGAATACGAAGGCGATAGAATGTTTGTTTGTTCTGGCGTCCTTAAGGTAACTTGTAATTATTCCTTTTTTTGCATAAAATAACAAATTATTAATGTTAAGTTAATAGATTGTCATATTATGTCTATAAGATCGAGCAATAAATAGAACATAAGAAAGGTTTAGGTTAGGATCTCTCCTCGTATGGTTTGGTTGTTGTTTCTGTTTGAATTTTTTCTTCCTTGTCTGGGCATAATATCTGTATATATTCATAATTGTAATTGATAGCCAAACAAATACCACACAACACACAACTGAAATAGTAAATGTTTCACCAGATTGCGGTCTTCCGGGAGCTAAATAAAAGCATCGATTGATATGCAAAAGATTATGCGAATTCACTGGATTACATCGGCAGCGGCGATGGCGCCATAGTTTTTGATGTTTCGCTAATCGATGGATTGTTGGGAACATAACAACAACGCTCTGCTCTTACGCCAGTCCAATAATTTGTTTATAATGCGATTACGCGACAAATCAAAAGAAAAACTTAGTTAATTACTCGCGTGCTGTCACAATTTTCTGGCTCTGCTTCTTCTCCATATACATACATATATGATTCCGCATTTCTATCTATCAGTATGTACATTGTACATTGTACAATATTAGCGCATTGCTCACAAATTACCCGCAACACGCAAAAAAACTAACGAAAAATTGCGCAAAATGTCTTTAGTTTTATTTGTTCATCAGCAAAGCAAAGAGCCAAACGACAAGCGACAACTAATCAAATTAGGCAGCATTCAAAAATTTGCCACATTCGAGTGGCTCGTTTGGGTTGGTTGCCTTGTGGCAAGGCCACAACTGTCTTAAGAAACCTATTGCAGATAGCCTTTGTATGTAATAATCCTTGTCATTAACTGGATGTCCCTGAGTCAAAGGGACTCTCTGTGATTCTTGGCTTGATAGCTCGCTCATCAGACATTCTGCAAGAAGAATCATAATTTCTGAAGCATTTAGTACTTCAATAAAGAAAGAAAGTTGACTTTGTTTGCTTTGCCTAAGTGTTTATAGGGAATTACGAAACGTTCTCTAAACATCATCGTCAGCAACAACAACAAACGACGATTGGCCAATATCGTGCCAGTATCTCTTGCCATATCCATTGACCATCCATCATTGAGTCAAGCATTGTTCAGTTTTGTTTTTTGTGCCAGATAAGGGGGAGTCAAGTTGTAGGTATCATTATACATTCTGTTCAGCTGTCATATATTTGTATATATTATTTTTATTGGGAATTCTGCGCCAAAGGCTGGCGCTCTCAGTGTCATGTGATCTGTTTTGCTAATGGCCCAGATTCTGGTGCATAATTTCAGTTTGTTTATAATTCATTTCTTCATTTCTTGAGTCTGGTTTGTTTTCCAGCAAATTTTGTGCAAAGTCATTTGGAAAAGTTGCCCAGACGCTGGTTGCAAAACACAAACATCCGCTCAAACTCTTTCCGCACGAGACCCCTAAAAGCTTTCGATGTCCTACTGACTACAGACTATATATATATATAGTATATTACATAGCGAAATATCAAATGAAAGTGTTGATTTCTTAGTTCCCATTATTGTTGTCAAATCAAAGTCATTTGCGAGCCAAGAATCTTAACAGTCTTCCAGGTTATTTAAAATATCTAGCAAAAAAACATAATAATATTTTTTAGTTTCTTCACTTTGGTTCAGAGACCTAATTAATTGTAATGCGAATTTTTGTTGTTCGTTTTTTTTTATTCAATGGGTCATATTTTTTCCAAACTTAATAATCATTAGCACTTCCACATATGACAGACAGTAAAAAGCTATTGGTTTTCGTCATTGTTGGCTGTTGCAGTTGCAGTTGGCTGTTGCAAGGCGTTGCTCGCCTTGTTTACAGGCCATGCGATGAATATTTTCATAATTAATTTCTTTTAGCTTCGTTTTTTTTTTTCAGCAAAAGGAAAATTATGCGCGGCGCCTAATGTGAATTATTGCAACTGCAATTGTTGCTGTTGCATGGAAAACGTTATGCCGTTATTGTAGTATTTTGTGCTTTTCATGTGCTTGTGACAGTTTTTGTTTGTTGCCTTTTGCATTTGCCGCCTCTTTTCACATTTTTGATCGACAATTTCACTTTTCGTTGCCGCCACAAACTTGAGGAAGACTCTCATATATGTATGTACTATATACTCATATATAGTCGAACATATTCGCATACACTGAGAGAATAAAATAAAATAAGTTATTAGCTTGAGATAAGAACTTTGCATTGGAACGAAACAAAGTTGTAGAAAATGAAAAAAGAATAATAATTTTGTGACTTTTGAAAATATGAAATCGAGAATGTCGCCACGTTTTTTTTTGCTGTGTATGTTATATAGACATATGACTACGAGGGTCGTCGACAAACAATTGCGGTTTGATGCAGCATCGCTGCCGGCATTAAAAGATTCCCAGGCGCATTGTTGGATCGCGTGCAACTTGGCTTGGATACATACAAACAAACAAACAAACAAACATACATGTATGTATGTATGTACATTGTCTGCCTGCCTGGGGTCGTTTGTCAAACCTTATGGCGTTTTCAAGTGCAAAGCCAAGGTTGCATGCGAAGGAGTTGAGTGTTGCAGTTGCAGCAGCAACAGTTGCAGTTGCCTCTCCATTATCGACACGAAACGGGTTTGCAAGACCCAACGAGAGAGAGAGAGAGGCTCTATTCATCTATCAGCTGTAGTTGGCAACAGTTGCAGAATTTCACTTTCTTTCGAAATTGCGCTGACCCCAATCTATTACCAATGACAACAGCAACAACAACAACAACAGTTTTTGGCCATAAGCCCAACAACCCCCGCCGATTATGGACGCTGCCTTTGTTTTGATATATCTAATTGAATTACGTTGAATCTCTCTGCGCCTCCCACATGCCGAGACGACGATGATGATGATGATGATGATGATGACGATGAATTGAAGTCGGCAGCAATCCTCTTTCACCCCACCGCTCTCCAAAAATTAAACAATTATGAGAAACTCAACGCCCATTGTTAGTTGTTATGTTGACTGCTTTTTTTTATTTGGCTGCTTACCCACTTTGCCACTGCCACTGCCACTGCCACAGCCACTGCCACTGCCATTGATATTTTAAAGCTCAATGTTGAGGCATGTGTTTTTTCTTCTTCTTCACATAATTAGCTTTGCTCAGTTGGCAACTTCAACAAAAACTAAGTAGCAATGGGTCAAAGTTGACACCAACTCCCCTAACTCATTGTGTGAAAACATAAAACATCAAAAAAACAACAACATCAAAATTTTCAACCTTGTATCAAAACTTTTCAGTCTTGTTTCTCGATTAGCAACGTAATCGCACGTTCTTAAATTTAGTTCGTTTCGAGAGTATTGAAATATATTTGGCATTGAACCAAGATTTTTAACCTAAAATTGCTTATAAAGTAGGTTTTAGACTTGTTATAAGATTTCTTCGCGTACGAATCGGGATGATTCTAGAATAAAAATCTTAAATAGACTGCCAGAGAGAGAGAGAGAGAGAGAGAAATTGAATCAGAATTTTCATAATTTTGCGATTGTGACTCAGACAATAACTCAATATGTATATGGAGACATCGAACGTTTGAACCAATTTCTTTATTTAATACATCTTCGTTTAAGTTAAAGTCAAAGCGAAGTTTTCTTACTTGTTTCAATCAAAAAACCATTTTATGATTAAAATTTTCTCCAAAACGAAACATTATTTTTGTCTCCTTGATGTTCGCTATATGGAATCTGCCTGCATTAGATATTCCTTTCTTTAGAATAATCCTGAGTTGAAAACATAATTCTTATAAACAATCTTAATCATACATTCATTAACTATCAAATTAGTATAGCATACAAAACAGATTGTGAAAATATTATTATGTATAGTACAGTCAAACTTCCATATAACGAATCTCAAGGGGACAAAAAAAAATTTCGTCATAGAGAAAATACGTTATATTGAAAGGGTTTTTGGCTTGTGATCCAAATAACAGGGTTCTGAACGGAAGTTCGTTATATCGAAGTTCGACTGTATATCTGTTTCTCTCTAAATCTGTCTATTCATATCCATTGTTGTTTGTCCTAGCTTCTAATGGTATAAACCTTAAGTGCTCCGTTTAATTTGCGCTGTAAATAAAAAAATCATTTGTTTAGCTCGAAGCGCAATTTGTTTGGGATTGTTTTGCAGTTTGCAGTTTGCAGCAGCAGTTGCTGACCACAGCGGGGAATTACCGCAAAAGAAAAAAACAAGTAAATAACGACATAAAGCAGAGACATACATACATACATAGACATATGCATGAAGACGTTGTGAGGGAGAAAAAGAGAGGTTGAATGAGCGGTTCGGATGTCAATGAGCGAGGCAAATTTTCAAAACTAACCATAAATAATAGCAAATTCGACGACGCACACCTAAAAAAAAAAAGGAAGTTCAACATTTTTGTGGGTTCGTCGTATGTGCAGTGTTTGCTGTTGTTTTTTGTTGTGGTTGAGGAAAACAGTAAATGCAATGGCAAAAAAAAGTTCGTTTGCTTACTAAGTTAATTGATGGTTAATAGTGCCGCCATCTGGCGGTCGGTAGCTGTCAATTGGCGTTGGGTCAATTAACAATTTGGGCTGCGACGACCTTCGCCTTGCAAGTGCAGTGAAAGCAAAAACAACAAAAGTATACATTATTATTATATGTTTTTCGTTTTTTTAACTTGATTTTATTGGCCAGTCAGAGTGCTATCAATTGTTTGCTTTATCTTCGACGTGTGCGTGGCTTTGAAGTTAATTGATTTTTAATCTAAAATAGCCTCGTCAATGTCGTCTTCAGTGTCTGGTTGGGGCGAAAGATTAGCTTGAAGATTCACATCCAAACCATTTTTGTTTCATTTTGTTTTACAAATGACCAGAAATAGCTTAAATAGAGGTAATTGTGTTTTGCCTTATCGTTAAACATTTGTTCGAATATTTGTAATCAATTTGAGGAACGTTTTCAGTTATCACATAGTAATATGAACGGGAAACAGATAATCAGTTTTTTTTTCATTTACTATCATTGTCTTTCGATTTATCGGCACAATTAAAAATTCGTCCAACAATGCTTTAAAAAATATTTAATTAAAAAAGAAACATTTCAAGCTGCTCCAATTTTGAAATCACATTGGGTGGCGCCTCAAGCTCAAGCTTAACAGCTGGACAGACAGACCTTGGCCGTGAAACCGAGTCGCATAACCGGTTCGCGGATGCAATGCATGTACATATAACCGCATAACGAACCGGCTTAAAAGTGTCAATCATTAATGAATGGCCTGCTCCAATTTGGCGTAAAAACAAAATTTATAGCTCTCATTTCTCAGTGCGAGTTTATCGATTGAAAAGTGAAATGTGAAATTGTTGTTTCGCTCTCTTAGTCCTTACTCTCACTCTCACTCCCGCTCTCACTCTCACTCCCGCTCTCACTCTCACTCTCAGTGAATAACTGTGCTTTTTGGTATTATTTTCAGGCATTTAGCAGGCAGTTGACAAGTTTTTATTTGATGCTGGCAACGCTGCTATTTTCGGCAGCAACAACATCGCTGGCAATATCGCCGCCACCGCAGCCAGCTGATCATTTGGTGCCGCCACCAGCACCGCCCAGACCACAAAAACAACAACAACAACAACAGCTTCATCTTCCCATTGCGCAGCGTCTTACACATGCGGGTTTTTCGGCTCCAGCTCCAGCTCCAGCTCCGGCTCCAAGTGGCTTTATGACACGCGTTGCACGCTGGTTTGGTTTGGGTGGCGGTGGAGCAGCTGCATCATTGCCACGGGATCAGCAGCTGAGTACCAGTTCGCACAACTATGCATATCCAAAGCCGGCGCAGCACTTTGATGCCGCCGGCAAGCCATGCGGTCTGTGCAATAAATATCCCTGGGTGCCCATGATGGGGCAACAACTACAACAACAACAGTTACCATATCAGCAGCAGCAGCAACAACAGGTTTTAGCCTGGCAACAGCCAGTGGGCCAAGCATCGCAGCAACGTCAGCGCGCTGTTCAGTTCCATGCCCCATCGCTACAAGCGGCACAAAGTGTCTTTCTGCCCATCTCGGTGACGCGGGGACTCATGACTCATGTGGCCATGCCTCCACTCTATAATCCACAACCATTTCGTCCGCTCGAGAATGTTGTTGGCGGCCATTCGGAATTACGCCCGGTTCCCATTGTCCCCACAACACAATCCCCACAACCATTCAAGCCTGTTCCGAACAGCAGCAGCTTTGAGATTGTGCAGAGCCATCAAGTGACGGATTTTGTTACCTCCGTTGAATATCCGGCTACATTTGTGCAATCGCATAACATTGAACTTGACAAGACAATCAATCATCATCATCATCATCCGCAGCAGCAGCAATCAGAGCCAGTTCCTCCTTCGTTAGAGGATATAAGCACGGTGCGGTACCAGCTGGAGGATTTAAGCAGTGGAGCAGTGCATCAACATTTGCCAGCTTCACAGCTGCTCACGGAACTGGGCCATTTGGAGGCACAGACTACAGTCTTGCCGCCAGCGGATAATTATCCCGCAGCATCCTCGCAACAGCAACAGCAGCAGCAGCAGGAAGATGAGGAACAGGAGCAACATTTATACTATGCCGAACAGTATCAGGAGCTCGCCAGCGAGCCCAGCACAACGGGCGAGACGCCAATCTATACCACAGAGCTAGCGACACCAGCTACTGCCGTGGAGCTAAACAATCATTTAATGCTCCCAATTCATACGCGAGATGCACGGCAACGGAATACGCCCAAACGTCTGCTTGACTCGCCCATCAATCATGTTCAGAGCGGCGCACGTCCATTTACACGCGATCCCGCTGATCTTCACATACGACCCATGCAGCCGACACAGCCGACAGAGGAGCCAACTCCAACGTCCACATATGGCGCGATCGATGCTAGCGGCCAGTTTGCGGGCATGTCACCGCCAGGACCACAGCAGGTTATCATACCGTATACGACAAAACAGAAGCCGCGACCCTTCGAGCCAGCCAAATGGACAACCAACTGGCTGGGACTGCGACCAGCTTACGACCATCAGCAGAAGCAACAGGATAACGATGTTGAGCTGCACGAGCAACAGGAATCGAAGCTGGTGAGCACGGCAACAGCGGCCCCATTGCCACCAAATACCCGACGTACCACCAAATATCTAACCAAAATACTCGCCTCAAATCTGCGCGAGCTGCTTAAGCGGGAACGCGAGACAAAGCGACGTCCAACGATGCCACATTTTGGTGTGGACATTTCAAAGTTGCAGCACAACATCGATGGCTGGACGGAACAGGAGTACAATTCGTTGTCCCATCGACCCAGTACACCAACAATACGCGGCCGTTCCAAGCACATACCCAGCGAATATCTAACCACAACGACGCCAGCGACACCAACTGCATCGAGATCAGTCGTCAATCGACAATCGAAGACAACGCGCGGCGGCTTTGAGTTGGGTGGTGGCGGTAGCACCGCACTCAATGCCGGCGGCGATCTATCGACTTCCATTAACAATCTAGAGCAATTGCATCTAAAGCGTTTCCAGCCCGTCGATGATAATCGTTTGCTGTTGCTCGATTACTATGATTCACAGCATCATCGGCATCAACCCACAACAACACCAATAACACCAGCAACACCAACAACAACAACCTCGACCATAATCCCATCCACAACGATGGCTACAGTGACGCCACTCTATGTTCGCAGCACAATTGCACAAACGCCAGCACCAATGGAATTATGGAAACAGGCAAAGGTTGCCATTTTGCCTCAGACCAATGAGAAGGTCTATGTCGTCACACCACAGCCCAGACATCAGCATCAACATCATCACATCGAACTATCCGCATCGGCATCGATGCCCGAGCCAGTTTATCAAATGCCAGCTGCACGATTTCCCAATGCACGAATGCGACCAACGCCAGCGTCCTTAGTGTCAGGTAATCATCCAGGTCATCCGCAACCAAAATATTTATTAATATTCAACTCTTTAGATGTGGAAAGTGCAGCAACTGTTGAGCTGATGGCAGCTGCCACGCCCACTCCGGCAACGGAACAGCTGCGCAACTATACGCCGGACATATTTGGTTTGATGGGTCTCTCCGCCTATGTTCCGGCCGAACCTGTCGAAATCATTGATGGCAATTCCAAAGTAAATCGCAATCCTCACTTCGATATGTAATTTGTTTGTATATGTATGTATTTCTTTCTCTTCACACACACACACACATTCACATTCATATTCACCCACTTCCGCATCCGCTCACACGCACACACACACACAAACAAATGCAGGTAAACACAATTGTGACATCGGCGCCATCTGCGGCTGCGCTACAGCGATTCACCACAAGATCCACAATACCGCCAAGGCCCAGATAGACTAACAGTAAGACAGACATTGAACCCTTTTAAGAGGCAAAGCCAAACTCAACAGATCCGAGAGCAGCGGAAATACAGACGCATCTATTGTAATATATACATATATATTTCTCCATTGACCGATTGGATCGTCGTTTTATTATGACTTATCGCGTGTGTGTTACGACTTTATTTAATAAGCCTTAAACAATTTTTAGAGTATTCTTGCATTTGGTAGCTTTACACCTAAACCTAGTTGAATACAAACAGACAGACATAGATACAAACATGCATATGTATGTGTTGGTTTATTGTTTTAAATATTTTTTTTTTATTTGTGCCTAACATAAAATGTATACAAAAAAATATATGTAGTATATGTTTTAAGCAGTATAAAAAGTCTAGTTGGCATGGTCACGCCCCCTTGTCAGGAGTGTGTGGTATGTGGGCGGAAAAAATGTGCAATGTGAAAAGTGTGTATCTATGCATCAATATAATTAATTAAGTATATATATATATTAAAATGCAACGATACCAATCAAAGTCACTTTTATGTATTTAAGTCGAAAAAATTTGCAATTTTTTCATTGTTTAATAAATAAAATATATAAATATACAATTACAACACAACAGGTGGATTTATTTTTATTGGTTGCCTAAAAGTATGCAACACAATATTGGTCTTTGAAAACTATTTTTAAACTTTTCGCTAAATTATGTGTTTTAGCAGCCCTTGCTGGCGCTGCCAGACAGCAAATAAAATGTAAGCACTGTGGCAAAGCTGCCACTACCAGCTGTGTGTACGCAACAAGATTGTTACGTCTTGTGCAACTATCGATACGTAAGTATATATATATTATTGAATTTAAATAAAAATAGACAAATGTGGCGAGACATTGAAAAATATACAAAACTCAAGAAACAAAAAACATCGTTCATGTCAGTTACAATCTGAACTTCAGTCATCGCATAATGATGCGATAATGTTATGACCACATCATGTGTTGGCCGCATTCTTGAAGGCAACAACCCTATTATTGTGTTTTGTGTTGATGTTTTTTGTTTTGTTACCTGTATTGATGAGTTGTTTGTTGATTATAATGCAACATTAAAACTCTGTTAGTGTTTTTTTTTTTTATATATATATTTATCTTGGCAATATAAACACAATGTACACATTGCTACATGGCTTCTACAAATATCTAACCCAAAAAGATGAGTACTGCGTCGTTATACTGGGCCTCGACAATGCGGGCAAAACGGTAAGCAACTCCTGCATAATATATGTACATTCTTATATAGCCGTCACGACACTTCTGCAAATGGTTAAAATAATTTACCGACAGACTTATCTGGAGGCGGCCAAGACCAAGTTTACAAAGAACTATAAGGGCCTAAATCCTGCAAAGATTACCACGACAGTGGGCCTAAACATTGGCACCATCGATGTACAAGGCGTGCGTTTGAATTTCTGGGATTTGGGCGGACAACAGGAGCTGCAATCGCTGTGGGATAAATACTACCAAGAATCGCATGGTGTCATCTATGTTATAGACTCGAACGACCGTGAAAGAATGGACGAGTCCAAACTAATATTCGGTAAAAGGCACTTTTAATCAATTTAATTTTCATCTCCTGCTGACTAAATTTCGACGTTGTTACAGACAAGATGATTAAAAATGAGCTGCTGTCGGGAGTGCCGCTGCTTATATTGGCCAACAAACAAGATCTGCCCGATGTGATGGGTGTACGCGAAATTAAACCGGTGTTTCAACAAGCTGGTGCCTTGATCGGTCGTCGAGATTGCCTCACAATACCCGTATCGGCGCTAACGGGTGAAGGTGTCGACGAGGGCATCAAGTGGCTTGTGGAGGCAATTAAGCGGCATGCTTTAGTGCGACCACCACGTGAAAATGATTGAGATGCTGTTGCGAATGGATACAACAAAAGTTTCAAAATCACTGACAATGTTGTACACTAAAGGCTTCCCGGCTTAAGGTTGGCCTTACCCTTAAGCATGTAGCATACAATACAAAACACAAACACATTCAAATTCTAATGAAGGACAACGATTTGCAATTTAATACGTACAATTGATGGATATATGGGAGCCATGCAATTCAAAATTGAAAGGTTATTTAAATGAAATTAGTTATATTCTGTTACAAGTAGGAGCTAGGATATTAGCAGGCTAAAAGGAATCGTAATATAGTAAATTTAAGATATTCTCGTCTATGTGCAGTATTTAAACTCGAATGTGGATTTGTTTAAAAGTAATTTATTTCTGTATGCTGTTAAATTTAATAAATGTGTCGCTTTACTACATTCCATAACATTTTAAGTTATGCATAACTTGGTTTTGAAAACAGTTAATAATTTTATATGAAAAACTCTGATTTATTTGTTATACAATGACATGCAATAATTTTTTTTCTCTGCTTTTCGCCTATACTTGACAATGCATAGATAAGCTTTATATATCGAAAGTTAAGAACATTTTTTCACATGGTGATCCTTTCAGTTGAAATACCCATATGTAAATAAGAAGAAAAACACTGTAAGCGTTGGCTTTTACCTGTCATTGACAAGCGTTGAGGCTTATCAGCTTGCAGACATCAAGCACCTTCGGTGACGACTTCGCTTATCCATAACAAACTGTTCTCACGGTTGATATTATTTGTTATCAGTGCTGGCATACTCTGTACAGAGATAAGTTAATATAGTTTTAGTGTGTATTCAACAAACGATGATGGTATGCCATGTCTATGGCAGCTATGCCACCACCAATACGATAACACACTGCCCATTTAAGTTGGTGTGGAGCAGCCGTCGATGAAGTCTAGAGGATTCCGACATAATGATTTCAGTCTATTGCTAGAGTTTCAATTGCGCGGATTGCTTATTTTAAGTGTATATACTTTGTGTGTTGTCAATCCGCGTCGCCCTGAAAAACCGCAACTGGGTAATCACAATGAAATGATAGAGTATCGTTCTCGCCGTTTTTATATAGCATCCGTGAGTATGGTTAGCCAGCTGGGCTAAACTTAAAAAAAAAAAAAAAAACAACTGAAAAAAGCGCGTCGCGTTAGTTTTTGTGTGTGTTTGTATGTACGGGGATTGAAATCGTAATTACTTATAAATGTACATTAGATAACACGTACGTACGCTCGCTGCATATGTGGAGCACCGTTACCGCTTATCATTCATTATTCCAGTGTCAGTACCTGTACGGGGTTCGTGTTTGGGCGTGTGCATTAAGTTAGTGTCCACTGTTGATTTTTAGTGGGCAGAAGCGAGAAAGTTACGCCCTAATCATGTATCCGTATTATGAGCAGGATTGGAGTGTTCTGCCACCAGAAAACAATCGCAGGTAAGTTGTAAACAAAGGTAATATTTTGCCCTATTTTGTATTTCAAAACTTACGTTTTGCGCGAAATCCAACGTCATCTTCGAGTCGGCTTACAAAACTATCGATAGGTGCATGCTGCGATAGCAGTGCTGCTTGTGTCAAAAAGAAATGTCAACCGCTTACTTGCGCTCTCTCGCTCTCACTGCTGGCGACAACTACTATTACTACTACTGTTGCGCTCATCATCAACATTCTACGAGCATTTTTGTCGCGTTGTTAAAATTTGCATTGAAAGTCGGAGGCGGCAGGTGGCTATAAATCCAACGCTAAAATTTAGTGCAATTGGCAGTTTGGAAAAGAAAGAACAGCGACAAACTGTGTTTGTGACAAACATACAATTAATTAATGTTTAGTTTTTCTTGTGACCAAAAAGGAGCATACGCTTAACTCAGTGGCTGCTTGTGTGCGTTCTGTGTACACATGTGTGTGTGTGCGTGTGTATGTGTGTGCTTGGGCTTTCCAATGAAATCACGTCAATCAACAAGAGCAGAAAGTAAAAAAGTTTTTAACAATAATATATGCTCAGTGACAATGTGAGTGCATGCAGACACGTAAGAACACATATGTCTGTTTCCTGTGATTTATAATTTTTTTGCAACGCATGCAATGCACTCGATAGACTGTCCATTATGCCATATCGACATCGAATATCGATAAAAGCAAGCAATGACGGCAGCTGTTTTGGTTTTAGCCATGACTGGTGACTGTGACTGCCTTTTTTTAGGCCTTTAAACAAAAGTTGACTCAGTTGTAAGCGAATTATGTGGCAACTTGAACTACATTGTTTATCAGTTGCATAGAGCAACGTACAAAGGAGCATGTAATAAGAATCTTTACTGATTCCAATTCCAATGGGACTCGAGTACGCCTCTTGCTGTTTGTGTTTGTGTGGGAAATTGTGTGTGTGTGTGTGTGTGTGTGGGCCGCTGTCAACTCAATGCGCGCTAATCGTCTATTCGACTCGGCTCATGCTTCAAGTGCGGTTTTGGCATTATTCACACAACTGAATTAATCATTTCATTTTCATCAGAGCAAGAGCAGTAGCCTCAAACTGTTTTGCATTTGTGTGAGCCTTCCACTTTTTGTCGTCTTAATTAACACCCCACACACCTAGCCCAGTTTTTTCTTCTTTTTTTCGTTGTGCTGCGCTTCGTTGGCCAGCACTGGCAACAATATACAAAAAAAAAAAAAAATCATATACACGTATATTTCAACAAATGTAACTGATGCCGTTTAAAAGGTACTTCAATATCTACACATATGTATGTATGTGTGCATGTGAGCAAGTATAGAGCATTTTGTTTGCATTGAACGACGACAGATCATGTGTATGTTTGTGCATATGTTGTATATTTGTTTAAGCCTCGGCATACGCACAGTCACACATACTAGATAGCTATGCATACATATGCACATAAAGTTTCATAACAGCAGCAAGTTGATTAATAATATTGTTTGGGCACTGTGAGATTCGCGTTAGTAACAATATAAAATTGAGCAGCATCTAAAGTGCTAAGTTAACAGTTCTGCGAAGAGAGTGTGTTTGTGAAAGAGTGCAAGAGCACTAGAAATAACAAAGAGCGCGACGGCCGAGCAAACTGCAGTCAAATAGCGGCCGGCTGTCAACGTTGTTGTTGTTATTATTGTGCTAAACAGCGAGTTTTGCAAAGTTTGCAAAACTTGAGATTGGCAATGTTTGTTGTTGTTGTTGTTGTTGCCGCCTTGACAACGCAGCTGTAATAATAGTAATAATAATAACAACAGTAACAACAACGATTTAAATAAACATAAAAACATAGGCCGGCAATTTGTCGAAGAAGAAGCAGAACAAAGTAAAGAGTCATCAACAGCAGCAGCAGCAGTAGCAGCAGCAGCAAAACATCAGCAGTTAGTCTGCTTGCCACAACCAAAGTGCTTCAGAGCCGCCGAAGCAACAGCCACATCGCCATCGCCTCACAATGAATTCCGAGCATGGGTATGCCTCTTAAATATACAGTGATCACTTGATATGTTTAACGTTATTTTAAAAATACATTTGCAAAACGCTTTGCCATAAGTAAAATGAAATGTTTCACAGACAATGGAAGGAACGTCTATGAAAACGAATATGTTTAAATTTTCAAGCGTCCACTGTACATGTTTGATTTGCCTTCACTTAATATTGATGTATACATCCATATCACATTATTGTTCAATATTGTTTGCCCAACAGATTCAATCCAGCCTTCAATATGGCCACAATACGGCAGGCATTCACAGAGGCAGTGGAAAGAGGTAAGAGCAGCAATTGCATTTGCTTGAGCTTTTAAATACTAACTGACTTGTTGTTGTTCGCCCACATGCAGTCAGAATGCCAACGCCCACACGGCTGCGTGATCTTATACGACAGATACGAGCCGCCCGCACCGCGGCCGAGGAGCGTGCCGTCGTTAACAAAGAGTGCGCCTACATACGCAGTACATTCCGCGAGGAGGATTCCGTCTGGCGGTGAGTGGGAGGGGAAATATGTAAATGTCTCAAATAAATTTTATACGTTTTCTTTAAACATTTACACTTGCAGTTGTCGAAACATTGCCAAGCTGCTGTATATACATATGCTTGGATATCCGGCGCATTTTGGCCAACTTGAGTGCCTAAAATTGACGGCCAGCACGCGTTTTACAGATAAACGTATTGGCTACCTGGGTGCCATGCTGTTGCTGGACGAGCGTCAGGATGTCCATTTGCTGATAACGAATTGTCTGAAAAAGTATGTATTTTAAGAAAAGTTAACTTTATATACAGTGTTTAATCAATTTGTTCATTTGCAGCGATTTGAATAGCTCGACACAATTTGTGGTTGGATTGGCGCTGTGTACACTCGGTGCAATTGCATCGCCGGAGATGGCGCGTGATTTGGCCAGCGAAGTTGAGCGCCTTATGAAATCGCCCAATACATATATACGCAAAAAAGCAACACTTTGCGCATTCCGAGTCATTCGCCGCGTGCCTGAGCTTATGGAGATATTTTTGCCAGCAACGCGTTCGCTTCTCAGCGAAAAGAATCACGGTGAGTGTGTGTGTGTGTGTGTGTGTGTGTTTTAACAAAAACCTTTGTCTATATGTCTGACAATTTTAGGCATACTTATTACTGGCGTAACGCTCATTACGGAAATGTGCGAGAACAGCGCGGATACGTTGATGCATTTCAAAAAGGTAAGTAATTGGCCAGCAAGACGAGGCAGGCAGGCAGGCAGACAGACAGATAGATTCTCAGCTAACAGTGTTTAAAGAAAGCAAACAAAAAAGTTAACCTTCAACCCGCTGCCATGCCAGCAGGCATCGTTTGTGATCCAAGACGAACCCCCATTTCATATAACTGGGCGGCCGTTTTTAGTGTATGTTGTGATGTAGTTTCATATATTTATTATGATTTTGTGCTCTCGTTTTTATTTGCGGCTTAAGAAATCCGTATATCGTTCTTGACTCGCTTCACATTGTACTAAACTTTTATTTTTGTTTTTTTTGTAAACACTTAACGACATTTTGTAATTACAAATTAACGCTTGTTTGTTTTTGATCGAATACCGCGCAAACGCAAAATGAAATTTGTTGTAATTTGCTTGCCAGGATAGCGGAAATCGAGAGGTATGATTGTGATTTGTGCCTTAAACTAAAATTAAACAATGTATTCTCCAGTTGATTATTTTAATTGTTGTACTCGTATTTGTTGTGTTTAGTTTTTTTCAAAACTCTCTTCTTCCCCCTATTATAGTAAAGAGCGCTTTTTTGTGTGCTAAGCTCCGATAGTTGCGCCAATCTCAAGGGCCGTTTTTGTTTAGTTTTTGTGTTTTTTGCACTTTCCACCTATTATTCCTTGCTTCCTTCTCTTTTTTGCACACGCACCAAATAAATGCACAAGCTGATGCTGACTCGCTTTAGCACACACACGCACACACACACATTAGAATGTTTATTCTCTTTCCCTTTCTCTCTTTATCTTTCTCCCACTCTTATCTATTGCACTCTTATGGTAAACTATATACTTACTGTTCGTCTTGCTTTTGCCATAGATCGTACCGAATCTGGTGCGCATTTTGAAGAGCCTTATCTTGGGCGGCTATTCGCCTGAGCACGACGTCAGCGGCGTCAGTGATCCGTTCCTGCAGGTGAAAATCTTGCGACTTTTGCGCATTCTTGGCCATAACGATCCGGATGCCTCGGAGGCAATGAACGATATATTGGCGCAGGTTGCCACAAACACGGAGACCAGCAAGAATGTCGGAAATACCATTTTGTATGAGACGGTGCTATCCATAATGGATATACGGTAAGTACTTAACCAACCAAGCACGGAACAAACAGTCCTATAAATACCTTTTGGGGCAACTTTATGATTTGCAGTTCGGAAGGTGGCCTGCGTGTTTTGGCTGTCAACATTCTGGGACGCTTTCTACTCAATTCGGACAAGAATATACGTTATGTGGCGCTAAACACGCTGCTGCGAACGGTTCATGCTGACACGTCAGCGGTGCAACGTCATCGCACCACCATATTGGAGTGCCTCAAGGATCCGGATGTGTCGATACGGCGACGTGCAATGGAGTTATCGTTTGCGCTAATCAATGCACAAAATATACGTACGATGACCAAGGAGCTGCTGCTGTTTCTCGAGAAGGCTGACGCCGAATTCAAAGCACAATGCAGCTCGGGCATGATACTGGCCGCCGAACGCTATTCGCCCAACTCGCGCTGGCATCTGGATACACAGTTGAGCGTTTTAATAGCGGCTGGCAATTATGTGCGCGATGATGTTGTCTCCTCCACCATACAGCTGGTGTCGAGCAGTCCCGTGCCGGAGCAAACGTATATCACGAATCGATTCTGGGAATCACTGCAAGTGTCCAATCATTGTGAGGACAAGCAGCCACTGCTGCAAGTCGCCGTCTGGGCCATAGGCGAGTACGGTGATCTGTTTATGTATGGCGCCAACGAAGATGGTTAGTTGCATAGCTTCTCATACATAACAGTTTAAGCTCTAATCCAATATCGTTTCATTTGCACGCATAGAGTTTGAGCGTCCAACGGAGAGCGATCTGATCGCTGTGTATCATAAGTTTTTAACTTCTGCTCAAGTGTCTACCACAAGCAAGCAATATGCGCTCGTCTCACTCGCCAAGTTGAGTACGCGACTGCAGCAATGCGTTGAGTAAGTTATATTCATTTGTTAGCATTTGTTCGGCGTTTAATTGGGGGGGTTGTTTTTTTTTTGCCTGATTACAGAGAAATTCAAGCGTTGATAACGTCATTTGGCAGCCATCTAAATGTGGATCTTCAACAGCGTGGCGTTGAGTTTACGCAACTCTTTGGCAGCTATAAGCATCTGCGTCCGCCGCTTCTAGAGAAGATGCCGGCCATGCAGATTAGTCGGATCAGTTCACAGAATGGCGAAAGCGGCTCCTTCGATGACAATAGTCCGGATGTCATCGAGAATGGCATCGACTTGGGCGGCAGTGGTACGCATCATTTAATCGAAAGCAATATGAACACATTGGGTGACAATACGGTGAGTGACAGAGCAGTCTTAGAGCATATTCAGCAGCAGCTTTGTTATTCATATTTCTATTCACCTTTTGCAGAATATCCTATTGGACTTATTAGGTAGCACAGATATGTCGTCGGGCACCAGTGATTTAGCAATGGCCACAGATCTATCGAACTCGGTGCATAAAAAGAACACTCGCAACGCAAACAACGATGTGTCAGCGAATGCGACGGTGTCCAACAATCAGGATTTGCTTGATTTGCTCGATCTGGACATGACGGCTGCGGCATCGATGACGAGCGTTATGGGTGCCAATTTGGCAACTGATCATAGCAGTGCCGCCAACATGAACACCATGCTCGGTGGCCTCGATCTGAGCGGTTTTGGTGGCTTGGATTCAATTCAGCCCAGTAGCATACCCACGAATGGCAACGATCTGGCCAGCATGCTTGGTGGCCTAAACGTTGGCGTTGCATCGAACGCTGTGCCGTCCATTGGCGCTGATATCAACAGCAGCAGTCTGCTGGGTGAACTAAATCCAACGACAGTATCAAACAATGTGACAGTGGTGCGTATATTCGACTGATTGATTGACTCATAATGTTAATAAAATGTCTTAAAGCCTCTGCAGCGCGCCAAACTGACGGCCCTGGACAAGAATGGACTGCTGGTGCAACTGTTGCCGGTGCCAGGCAGTGACTGTATGAAGATTTGTATCACAACCACAAATAGCTCAGACAATACATTGGAGCAGTATTTGCTGCAGGTGCGTCGTCTATCTCTTAATATTAGTTAGGGGAGACTTTGATTTGTCATTCATGTTTTTATATGTAAATATTTTTTGATTGAATTTACAGGCGGCGGTGCAGAAGAGTTTTAAACTGCAAATGCTGACACCGTCGGACTCGGTGCTGCCGCCAGGTGGAGTCATCACACAGGAAATGCGGGTTGTGGCTACTTCCAATGTAAGTTTGTAAGAATATAAGTGTTGATCAACTGATTGTTAATGAATCGCCTTCTCCTGCTACTTTTTATAGGCTGTACTGCGCATGCGACTTCGCATTCAGTATACGCTTGATGGACAACAGCTGGTGGAGCAGACGGAAGTTAGCGGATTCCCAGAACAGCAGCCATCGAACGAATAAAAGTGTATTAAAGCCAGCGTACAGTAAGCGAAGCTTAAAGTCAACACACACTTC
Organism: Scaptomyza flava; assembly: GCA_030179655.1. Classification (NCBI taxonomy): domain Eukaryota; kingdom Metazoa; phylum Arthropoda; class Insecta; order Diptera; family Drosophilidae; genus Scaptomyza; species Scaptomyza flava. The sequence continues at coordinate 3,206,157 of JARNME010000314.1, read as the reverse complement.
AACAGACACTACAGACACACACACAGATACATACAGAGCACAGCTTAAGACAGACGTTGGCACAAGCATATATTGTAAAATAAGTTAACATACCACTCAAACCCACACACACACACACACACACAATCACTCATATTAGAAAACGCCAACAGAGTCCGTTTTGCCGAGGATGATATATGGAAAACAGAGCAGCAGCGCACAGCGTTGCCAGACTATCTTCTAGCGTCTGGTAGAGATGTGTGTGCGCGTATTAACTGCTATACAAAAAAAATGAGAAAAAAAAACAACCACAAAGCATAATTTATAGTTTATATAGTATATACTTATATGTATACCCTAATCCCCCGATGATTTATGTGAAAAAAAAAAACATCTTTGATTAGTGACCGCCTTGCGTGTATGCAATTGATACCCATTACTATTACTATTATTAATTTTATTATTATTATTGTGCACTACTACTATTTGCCTTTTTGTGCGTGTAATAGTTTTTTTTGTGTAAAAGACAACATTCAGTTTTAATGTAAGACAATAAAGTCATTTGAAAGCGTCAAGCAACCTTTTATAGCCACTCCACAACTCAAAATTGTAAATTTCAACAGTTAACAAAAATACCAACAACAACAACATATGTATTTCGTTATACGTTTTAACAGACAAACACGCAACTAAAAATGTGGCAAATTGTGTATAGCAAGGAAGCGCAGAGCATTTATTCAAGCTTACGAGTTTTCGGCTTGAAAGCGGCAGCTTATCGATTGTTACACTAACTATCGATTGAGATAGCAGATTGGAGGAGCGCATAGTTATTATTATATAAATGAAACCTAATTTGTTATATTTATGTATGTGTGTAATTAATGTATTTAAAAGGTTTTTTTTTATATTACTATCAATTAAGGCTTCAAGCGCTGACACCAGTTTGTGTGACGTCACACAACGGCCGCTTAAGGACAATTACACACAGACAGACACACAAAAAAAAAAAAAAAAAACAGACCGATAGATCGATAAACAGAGTCCTCAAGACAAGCGCAGTGTTAGAAGCCGGCACATTAGCTCAGCACACCGTGTGGCCTACATTATTTCCACAAACTATCCAATCACCCGATTAATTGTTATTTCCTGTGCGAACGTACTTAAAAGCGATTCAACAAAACAAAATACAAAATCATCTGCGACAGCAAATAAAGAACTGCAACAGCAGACAGCACTGTGGAAAACTAGATAATTATAAAAGTACATATATATATATATATAATTAATAAATTTAACAAAATATATTACTAAAAAAAGAAAGAAAAAATCAACAAAAAATACTATGTAATTGATAACTGATAACATTTAGTTGCGGTTCAATGCGTATTATGTTTAATATTTTTTGGGGGGGTTAACAAAACAGAGCAACACTTATTATACTATTATTATTATTATGTATGATTATACAGCAATTTTGAATATGCCTTGCAACCGATTGAGAAACAAAAATAGGCACCAATAACAACAACCACTTAAAATATTATTAAAACAAGATAATCAATGTACTATATCTTATATATAAATATATTTTTTTTTTTGTATTCATCAATCCTTTGAGCTGAAATAAACACCAACATTTTGTTTTATCAAATGGCAAGACACATCTGCAATTTGCTTTTATTGTCAAAAATTATAGAAAGAGAAAAAGAAAAAGCAATATGCACTCATCTGCAAACCCTAAAAAGTATGCTATGCATATGTGTGTATAAGGCGCGAATGTTTGTTTTTATAAGTTGAGACAGCTTTAATTAAAACGCCAAGTAGTTTTTTTTAGTTGTTTCATACACATGATTCAAATTTTATTGCACTTGTTAAGCAAAAGAGTTAAATTTTGTTCTTTTAAGATCGTTTTCCAATGTACATTTGTGACGAAAGATGAAATACTAGATATATACTATAGATATATATATATATATACGACCGTACAACGGTACACATACTATGCTATGTGAATATAAGGCATATTGGTAATATAGGTGCGAGTGACAAGAATGTTTGCTCATCGACGTTGAACATACACACTTGCATGATTTAATTTGTGCCGGTGGGCGCATCATCTTCTTGGTTGGGTTCTTGATTTTGTACTTGCTCAACAGAATCGGACACCGCCAGGTCTTCGGGATTCGGGGTCCAATACAAGGCAGCACAGAACTTGTTGAAGTCAATCAGTCCGGTGCCATCAGTGTCAACCTCATTGATCAAGCGCTGAATATCCTCCACACTGTTGTCATAGCCAAAGACACGCATCATGCGGCTCAGCTCGGTGGCAGTTAGATATCCGCTTCCGGTCACATCCAATATGTTGAAGATGTATTGAATCTCTTGTTTCTTAGCATCGCTTATATTTTCCATTTTACTAATCGTTGTTGGTATCTTTTAATTGTTGATTTTTACAAAAATATGCACGAAAACGAGCTTATTTTCCGTTTGCCAAAAAAAAATAAAATAATTTTATGTTTTGTATTTATTTTGATTTTTCTGTTTTGTTTTGAAGTCTGTTTGTTTCTAGGAAAATATACGTACTGAATAAATATACATTCCCCCTTTGCCTCTACCAAGTTGAACTTCAAAGCTTACTTGGACCCAAGCAAAAGTGTTTCATTTCGATATGTGCAGTCGAACTTCCATATAACGAACTTCCGTATAACGAATTTTCTATACAACGAAGTCAAAAATTAGAACCCTGCAATTTGATTCGATGTTCCCCCGAGCTTCGTTATATGGAAGTTCGACTGTATTAAGATAACAGCTGTGTTCTCGAGAACACGCAGATATTTGAGAGTCAAAATCAATGCAGGATGTCTTTTCCACCTATTAGTTTGAAGTGATTTTAATAAGCTAAAGTACAAATATTATTTGAAGAACTGAAAATATGTGTTTGCTCGGCCATATCCTTGCAGAATCCTGTGTCCTCTTTGCTTTAACCAGGGCTGGGCGACAAGTATTTTTGCTTACTCATTTTCGGGATCCTAGATAAAGCAATGCTGCAACAATATTTTAAATAAATTCATCCTGTAAGTATTAGAGCGTGACCTTAAGGTGCCAAGAGATAAAATCCAGGAAGTGGCCTGGAAGTATAAGGAAAGGCTGGCATCTCATCCGAACAGCCTTGCTAGGCGCCTTAGCTGAGCAGCCCAAACAGCTGTTTATGTATTTTTTTATATTAACTTTATAGTTTGATGTTCTTTACAAAGCCGCCCTGAAAGTATGCTTTAAAGAAAAACCGCAATAAAAGATTATTAGTATTTATTTCATGTTTTTTATGTGCAATTCTGTCTGTTTCGTAAAGAAATCGTTAAGCTGCATCATAAAATAATTCTGAAAATATAATGCTCATACACTATACGTCAAGGGCTTAAGCTTAAGCTCAAGCTTAAGCGACTGAATTGTATAAGCTTACGTAACAAGCATACTTACCTACGTACGTACATACATACGTATACACCAAAACCAAAAGTTAACCCACAAATCCGCCGTGTGATTGATTGTCAGTTAAGAATGCAGTGATATATACTTATTGTATATAAGTATGTATGTATGTATGTATGTATGTATATGAATCCATACGAATGCTATTTAAAAATCACTTGTCAGAGCTTAAGAGGGCAACTGTCGATTGGAAGTTGGCTCTGCCGAGCTGCTTGGCAATTGCTTAAAGGAGATTAACAATGACACATGCCCCCCTCCCTTCATACTATACCAAAAGACCCAAAAATCAAGTGTAACGCAAAGCGAATTAGATAAAATCTCCAAATATACAATGCTTCGACTGCTTGTGTCGTTGTTTTTGTATTTGTTTTTTGTGCGCTATATCAACATGTTACCGCCCGTCACAGCTGTCAATTGCAATGGCAACGGCAACGGCATCGGCACCCAAGAGCCATTCGAATTAGAAGAGCCAAACCAGCCAATCTACTGTATACCGAGTATCAGCTCATCATCATCTCCATATCTATACAGACAGCTGTGACGGGGCAAAAGCTTCAATAGCGAACGATTCGGTAAACGCCAGCTGTCGTCGGCTTACCTCGTCGTCATCGTCGTCGTCTTTAGCTCTTGCGCGTTCTCCGCGTATAACCTTTGGTAAGGTTAAATGTGAGCGCAGTGTACGCGAATTGTGCCAAGCAAAGAGTATGGCAGCGGGCAGCGGGTAGCAGCAGCAGCGGCAGCAGCATAAGCATCATCATCAAGAGCATGGCAAAAGCCAAAAGGCTGCTCATTGTGTTGTGCTTGTTGTTGTTGTTGTTGCTGTTGTTGTTGCTGCCTGTTTCCTGCCCATTGTGTGCACAGCGAGGTGAGGCGATGCGAGGCGAGGCGCCGACGCAGTGCAAAGCTATTGGGGATATGGATATGTTTATCCTTTGCATCGAACATAGCGCCGTTGACTCCGCGGAGCCTTCGAACATGTTTGGCCTTGTCATGTGCAACCGACCCAGCGACAGCTCTGTCTTTCATTCTTTTTATCTGTCTCTATGTGTGTGTGTTTGTGTGTTTGCTTGTGGAACAGCTATAAACAGCATAAGCATCTCTATATTGTGTATGTATATATATATGTATATATATGTAGGTACTGTGTGCATATGTATCTATGGCAGCAGCGCGCTGTGTGTTGTATATCAATCGCCCTTTGGTCGGCTGCCTGTTCCCGACTACTCCGCCCCACCCCCCACCACACCCTACGTTACCACTTCAGTCAGAAAAAATACACCTATTGCTGCCGCCGCCTTCCTGCGCCACCCACAAACAAAACACAGCGCCGCTAGCGTTGAGAGCGCGACGCAGCAGCAGCAGCAGCTGAAGCACCAAAAAACAAAATAAGAAAGAAGTAATTTTGTGCAACGATGCGACCCTTGGACAAAAAAACAATGTACAAAATTGTAATGTGAAACCTTTTATGGCACAAACACATACTTGCCTTTTTTGTCTTCCTCTTGTTCTCGCTCATTTGCTTTCAGCTTTCAGCTTTCTTCTTCTCCCGCCGCCGCCCCCTTTCCAACCCAACAGCTAGTGTCTAGCATAGAATTTCGCTTGCTTTGAGTTTTGTAGTCTAATTTTATTTGGTTTTTAGTTGCCTTTTTTTTAGCATCTTATCGTTTTGGTTTAGTTTTTTGTTTATCGTTTTGTCTACTTAAAGTTAATAATTTGAGTTGTTGTTTTTGTTGTAATACAATATGTTTGTTGTAGGTACGCGCTATATGCTTTTCGGTTTTTGTTTTTGTTTTTGTCAACTTTGAAATTTTTCATCTTTACATTTTTATAGTATATTTTATATATGTGTGTATGTTTATATATTAATATCATTATCTATTTTGTACAAAACAAAATCGAAAAGCAACAATGTAAACAAAATGAATTCAAGCTGTAATCCTTGTTTTAAAGGCTGATAATAATTTAAAAAAAAAAAAACGAGAGTAGAAATTCCCTTAGGGAAATAAAAAAAAAAAAAATGTCCAAGACATCAAGCATCAGGCATCGAATTGCCCATAACATTGTAATTGCTTTTTGATAAATGAAGCACGCGCTGCACAGCTGACAGGCGACAACGACAACAACAACAACGAGTATCACAAACAAACATTTGAAGAAGTTCAAGGGGGCGGGGGGATGAGTTGGAGGCTGTCGCATAAAACGACTTACTCAAGTGCTGTGTATAAAATGGGAAAACGAGAGAGCGAGAGCGAGAGAGCGGGAGAGCTGGGGCCACGCACTCGGCAAGACAATTTAAAATGTTGAAAAATGCTCAGCTAATTGGCAGTTGACAGCGCTGAGAGCATGGGAATGGGTATGGAAATGGGAATGGTAATGGGAAAGGGAATGGGGTATATTGTATGGGTGATGCAGTAAGAGCACCGTTGGTTGGCGGGGGGCTCAAGCATATAAATTTAATTTGGTTTATAAAAAGTGCTTGAGAGAACGAGTAGAGAATGGCGAGTAGCAAAGCTAAAAAGCCAAGTGGCCAGCCTTCCAGGCAAACCCAACAAACAAAATGCCAGGCTTCAGCCAAGTGCTTTATAGTCAACATCACAACCGTTGAGTTGAGCGATGAGCGATGAGAGTTGAGAGATGAGATTGGATTGGAGCGACCTCGAGCGCTTTTCTAGTAGTTGGAAGAAGCCCAACCCCTTTTTTGGCTAACTTCAAATGAAGAACTTGAGATAATGAAACTTGAGATTTGTTTTTTTATTTTTACTTCTTTCTTCTTCTTCTCTGGTTTAATGTGGGTGCTATGTTGTCGTACCTTAAGTTGCCCTACCTCTACTGCTCCCCTTCTTGTGTCATCGTATTGAAATTCAAAACAAATCCTCAAGTGGGTAAAATCTGTAACGAAGTTGAGGCTTTTGTAACGGCATCTCAAGATCAAAAAATAATAATGCCGTAAAGAAGAAAAGAAAAGTGTTACATTGGTAAATAAATCAAGTAATTGCGCTACATATCTATATCTACATTTACATAGACATACATACATACGTGCGTGCGTACATACAAACATGAGCTTAGTGTCTGTAGGAATATTTGTTGAGCACTTGAAAAGGAATGCCGAAATTGTAACCCGATGAGCGCCACATTCCACACAAATGAAACGCATATGTACATATTTGTATAGAAGTGTGGTCGCCCATACACTGAGCGAAAATGCGGATCTTGAAAATAGTTTAGTTAGAAATTAAACTAAATAAAGATTGAACCTCTCAAATATTAAAAAAATAACTAAATCTAATCTTAATATAAGATTAAAATGGTCTTGAGTCTTAAATAGAGGTCGACATATTCAAGAATTGCAAAAAACAATTCTCAAATCTTTAATCAAGAACAAAAAGTCTTAACATAAGATAATATAGTATTGAAACAAGTTAAACTCAACTGGAATGAAGCTTAACCTAAAATCTATAAAACTCTTCTGCCTGAATCAAGTCAAAATGTACTTGAATTAAGTACAACTCTGCTTGGACACAAAGAAAGGTTGGCAAGTACAATGTACTTGATTTTATCGCTAAGTGCACGCTGGCTTAAGTAAATAGAAATGGCATTTAGGCAAATGAAAACTGTCGAAGCGCTTTTTGGATATTCAAATCCATTAGGAATCTTAAAAAACTATTATGGTCTAATTAAAGACATCTTGTCAACGTTGAATTTCAATGATGATGATGAAAAACGACACAAGAGAGTTTTTTTTTGGGTTAAGTAAACAAAAGTTTCTTGTTGTTGTTCTTCGTTTCGTTTCGTTTCGTTTTCACGAAGAAGAGCCAAATTATGCTACGTACTCGAGAGAATAGTGAAAAATATTCGAAAAAGCACACACAAATGTACATAAATGTATGTAAAAGTATGTAAATTTTGTTGCAACACAATAAGTGGGGGGGGGGGAGGGGTGGCATCGTCAAATCCCTGCTCTACTATAACTAGGTGAAAGCAGTAAAAATGAAGGGCGGGTAGGGCGGGTTGTATGGATAAAGGACAAACAGCACACCCTCAAAACAAAAAAAAAAAGCTGTTTCTCTTTAGGATTTTTTTTTTTTTTTTTTTGTATTCTTATTTTTATCGCTGGCATATTTTGCGGCTCCAATTTATATGGTAAGTGGTTATCCATTTTGTTTTTATCAACATCAACATGAAAAACCGCCGAAAAAAATCGATGGATGTTTGCTGCGGCTTAGTTGGTAAAAGTATATAAGTTTATATTTATATATGTATATTCCCATGCCAACCCCCAACAAATGCGACTAATAATAATAACAAATCAAATTATATTTACATAATCGTATCAAAATAATAGTAAACAATAAATATTTATATCTTCGTAAAGAAACATAGGAAAAAAAAATGTATTTAACTAGCTTAATTAATGCTAAGACAAGAAATATATCAGATACTTTATGTATGTATGTATATTTGTTAGTAATTTCGGTATGCACCGAATCTTGTATGCTCTTTTCCGGTACTTTACATTATTTAGTTTGATTTGTAGTACTTATTATGACAAGCTATAATTAATCTAAGCATCAGACTCAAACAAAAGCTTCTTCTTCTTCTTCTAGCTATAAGAGAACTGCAACGAGTCAAACATGCTTCATGCACAATGCATCGAACCGTTCGTCTGCGACTGCAGCGTCGACGATCAAGTTCGAAGTTCACTAGCAAACAGCTGAGTTTGATTGTCTTTTTTTTGGCAAGCGTGTTTGATCATACCTCGTTGCACTTCTCTCGTATGTTATCCATCGTTCCAGTATCTATCTATAGTAGCTACATACATTCAGTTGGGGCATTCAATTTGGCCAACTGTTGTTGTATTTGTTTGTGTATGTCAGTCAATAACGAAAAAACAACAACTTGCAAGTTGGTCCGATTCTTAAAAGCATTCAGTTTGCTAGTCTTAGATACAATATATATATGTATATGCGTTCTATATAATAATGCAAACATTTAGCTGATTATCATTATGTTTATGTATGTGTGTGTGTGTATTTATATATCAGACAAACAGATGAAAAACATTTTGTATGTTTTTTTTTTTGGTTTTGGTTTCTTTTCATTTGATGAATGCCCGATCCAGTTTGATTTGTTAGCCTCTGCTGCTTTTTTTTTATTCTGGTTGACTTAAAATGTATAGGATACTTGTGACCTGGAAAAGAGCTCAATACGATAAACAGTCGAGCTTCCGTATAACGAATTTTCTATACAACAAAGTCAGAAACCAGTCAAAAACCCCAATTCTATCTAACGAATTTTCGTTATATGGAAGTTTGACTGTATATGTACGTTTGTATTAGTATGTTCTTAACTCATTGACGCTTAAATATTTACAGGCATTTTGCGTAGCGAAGCTTAATTTTCTTTTTTGTTTTTGTTATTATTTTGCTTTCATTATATCATTATGAAGTTTAGTTATGTAATTTGTAATGCATTTTAGCTAGTTATAAACATTTTAAAAATCGGAAAAATATTTTTTTTTTTTTTTTTTTTGATTTTGGTTTATCGTATACTTATATATATATATATAGTTTATATAGACGACGAATTGAAAATTTAAGATTTGTTTAATTCTTTTGTTAAGATATATATTTATGAAAAAGCGACGCGATGAGTGTTAAAAAAAAAAAAACATTGTTGTTGCATGTTGCATTAAAAAATTTGTAGCAATTTGTTGCATTTAGTTTGGTGTATGTAGTTCGTTGGCCAAGGCCCCTAGATTATTCCTATTATTCATATATATATGTTATATATAGTTTATGTATATATGTATATATAACTATGATATATGTATGTATGTATATATATGTAATAGTTTTAGTATATATGTATATTTATGACTGTTTTTGTTGTTGTTTTTGGCCTATATACTAAAAAAAAACTTAACCGATACGATTTGAGCGAACTTTTTTTTGGACTTGATGTGAGATAATTGTCTTTTCTTTCTTTTTGCTTGATAACTACATATGTATGTGTGTGTGTGTGTGTGTGTGTTATGTACAATTTGGGTGCAGAATATCACATAGTCATCAGACGACATATACGACTAAAAGTTCTCTCATTTTTGTTGTTGTTTGTTTTCCGTTTTTCTGTGTTTTTGCGTTGAGCGTGTTTACACATGAAGCGTTGAGCTATCTATGGAAAGACGGGAACGACGTCCGCTGAGCAGAGAATCAGTGTCCGCATCGCCATCAGTTGGCCGCTTGCGTTGCGGACGCATCAACAGGAACATGACCAACAGTGCCAGGAAGAAGGCCAACGCACCAAATGCCGGATACACAACGCCGCTCAACTGACTCGCCGTCGGCAGTGCACTGATGATATACACACGGTCTGTGGGTCTTATACGTTGCACAATTGTTGCTATTGTTGTTGTTGTTTTTGGTGTTGAAACAGTTACGGATACGGGCAGCAGGCTGGTTGCTGCAACATCTGACAGCAGCTGATGTGTATCCACATTGAGCTTCAACGAACGTCGCATCAGACCCGTTAGCTGCGGAGGGAGAGGGGGGGAGAGAACCATGACGACAGTGTGACAATTTTCTTTTTTGACCAATGTCAAATACGAACGATACACAGAGAGAAAACAGCATGACACTTAAAAGGCACTTAAAACAAGTGCAAACAGTCTTAATATAAAGGAAAATAATCTTGAAACAAGTTGAACTCAACTCAAATCAATACAAAAATCTACTTCAAACAAGATGTAATCGAACTTCGACTTAAAACAAGTAAAACCAATCTAGAATTAAGCTCAACTCTACTTGAAACAAGTCAAGCTTCGCTTAAATTAAGTCAGAACACTAAACACACAAGTCTTAATCAATTAAGAATCAAAATTTCGCTCTGTGTATACATACAAGTGTGTTGGAATGTTTGTAAGCTTTACTTACCTTGTGCTTGCAGGTAACCTGTATGTTATAGACCGTATCTGGCCAGAGCGATAGCTCGGCGCGTGCGGTATCTGTTAGGAGGTTGCCCATCAGGCCACCGCCGGATACCTCCCAGGTGATCAGGCATTGACGCGATGCGTTCGCAATCAGTTCATCCCAACCGATGTCGGTGAGTACCAAAGCGCCCTGTCGCTGGGCATGATGGACGCGCAGCTCAAAGGGCGCCAATTGCTTCTGGCAATTTTGCCAGCACTGCATGAAACACAAGAGTTGAATACGTATGTAAGTGTGGGTGTGGGTGTGTGTTGAGGGGTTGTGGTGGGGGTGGCGACGCACGTTTCAAACAAACATTGAAGCATACAAACATGCATAGCTTTAAGTGTCGCTAGGTACACACACACAGATAGGGTGAGGTGAAGGGGGGAAGGTGGCGTAGCAATTGCTGTGCCCGCAAATTGGCAACGCAATTTCGACAGCAGCCCGCAGCAATCAACAGCAACAACATTTAACCCATTAATGCACCCCATCCAAACGTCCTCAAAATATTCCCAAAGCAATCAATTCATATTGCCAATAATCTAGCATATTTACTTTACTTTTTTTCTTCTTCATTTCAAACTTTACTTTGGCTTTTAATAACTGTAGTTATTGCTACTACAGTCAAACTTCCATGTAACGAATCTCAAGGGGAGAAGAAAAAGCTTCGTTATAGAGAAAATTCGTTATATAGAATGGGTTTTTGACTTCATTGTATAGAAAATCTCGTTATACGGTAGTTCGTTATATGCAAGTTCGACTGTACTGTAATTTAAATGATTGGCTATTCAACTTTTAGGCTGAATTCGTTTGAAATTGAAGGGATTTTGAATAAAAGAGCTTAACCACAATTCAAAAAAATGTTGAATAATAATTTTAAGATTTTCTAAGAACAAAAAATTACTTTAAAACACTTTTCCTCATTGTTGGAACAAATTGATGCATAAAAAGCAAATAAACAATTATAAATTCATGTTTTTAATTGCAATTTCAGTTTCGGTAACAATACAAAACAATTAATTTAAAAGCTCTCCATCCGAGAATAAGTAATAATAATAATAATAATAACAATACAAAAGAAGGCGCATTAATGGGTTAATGCGGGGTAGATGGATGCTGCGGGGGGGAGGAACCACCCATAACAATTATTAACTGTTGCTGGACTGTTTAGATAGCCATGGCTTAAGGGCGCAATTCAGGCCGCTGTTATCGCTGCCCATACTTATCATTATAAAGTTGCGGGGAGTTGGGAGCGGAGGCGGAAGCGTGACCGAGTTTTGGGGTAGAGAGAATGATGCTTTTGCCATAGGCGTAGGTGGTACTTACATTTCTGCAATCAACGAAATCCGTGCAATAATGCCAATCCCTCGCAAACTGCAAGAAAAAAGACGAAACGAAAAGAGAAAAAATTATATATATAGCGAGAGTGAGAGAGTGATTGAGAGAGATGAGCAAGAAAAAAGTAAAATAAAATAAAAGAACATCAGAGCGTGTCACACAAACACACACACACACACACACACAGCAACAAAAAAGTTAGCTAGTGGGCGTGGCCTAATCGAATTTTAAGTAAGCTAGAAAAAGTAATCAGGCACAAGCCTGCAGGCAACTAACTGCCAGAGCAGAGAAGCGCCTCTGTGTTCAGCATCCAAGCTATTATCAACAATAGACGCAAATTTGTAACTGTAATATAAAAGGCCTGACTGCAAAAGGAAAGAAGCAAAAAAAACGACTTGCTGGGTTTTTGTACTGTACGTGTATGTATGTGTGTGTGCATGTTTGTATAAATGACCGCAAAAGTTGTATGGCGAATTGAAATTTTCACGCTGTCGGCAAGAGTACGACAAAGCGAGAGAGAGCAAGAGGAAGAGAGAGATAAAACTGTGGACTAACTGCACTAACTGTGACTGCCTGCTTAGCCTTTGTCAACTGTCGCTTTAGTTACGCAGCAGCGACAGCTGGACCAAACAACAAAAATAAAAAAAGTAAAATAAAAGCAAGAAGATGAAATATCCTGACTTGACTACGGCCCAGCCCAATCCCATAGACGACCGTTGTCTCTTGTCCGTTTAGTTTATGAATGAGCACGCAGACAAATGAATGAATGTGCTGATGCGAACTAAGAAGACAGGCAATGCGAACGGACGGACGTACATACATACATAAGACACCGACAGCGACATCGTCTTCGACTTCGACATCGACTTTGACTTCGAAAAGAGATGGCGGACATCAAGCAGAAGCAGCAGCACTTTGTCATCATTACACAATAAGGCGGCCAGATAAACGAGCATGCCAAAAGGAAAATCGCAAAGACAACATATTTTCCGCTCAATTGAATTTTTGGCCTTTGCGAAACAACTTGGGCGATAAGTAACAACAATAAGGCGGCAAATGAATGAACGAACGAACGAATGAACGAATGGAGTGAATGAATGGGCTAAGGCCAAAATTACACCAATTAGAGATGGCAACGTGATTTTATTGCCATTCCAAATGTGTGCCAAAATCTAAATTCAAATCTAATCATTATCGTTATCGTTAGCCTTACTGTTATCGTAATTGAAATTGTTATTGTGTAACTGTAATTGCAATTGCGCTTGAGACGAATCAAATGGAAGAGTAATGTTTAGTTGAATATGTCTTGATTTATATGTTCAAAGTCATAAATATAAACGAAAATTTGCATTTTTAGCAGTTAAGATCGAGTTTGTCAAATCTAACAAACTTGTCGTGTCTCGTGAGTCGTTAGTCGTGAGTCTCTAAGTAGCCAACCCATCAATAGTTGGCAATGGAAACCAAACGCAGCGGCAGCACACGCTCAATGAAAACGCTGAGCCGGCAGTCCAGTTCAGGCGACATTGTCCGTCCCGTCTCGTCTCTGCCCTTGCCTTTGCCCTTGCCCTTTCACCATGCATTATAAATGTGCGTGTGTGTGTGTGTCTTTATTGAATGTCTTGTGGCCTACCTGGCAATAGTAGTAGTTGTTGGCCCATATAAATTAAACGCAGGCAGCGAACGGACAACTTTTACATGCAATTGCCCACGGAATTGGACGACGCTTCACACCCAAACCAATGCCACATAAATTACCCATCCAGGTCAGTTTTGAGCAGTTTTATGAGCTGCTGCTGCTGCTGCCACCTCGACAAAGCCAATGGCCAGTCAGAGTCAGAGTCAGTAAGCAGTTCGAAATGTGGCACGTAGTCGCCAAATGCTGCGCTTGTCAATTATTGAAGCCCTGTCGGAACACAGATCCCACCACCACCGCCGCCACCAACCCAATAACCTACGTGCCCAGCATACGCATCTGGCACATTACATATTAAACACACACAGACAGGCAGACAGAGAGAAAACACGCACACACACTGACACGTACACTTGCACAAAAAAACCCCTTCCCCGAAAAAAGAGGAAGACGAAGTCAAAGGAACAAAGTCTTTTTGGATGCTGCCAAGTTTTATGGTGTTAATTTGGCGCTGATTGAGCGACGTTCGCTTAGTTTGTGCCAGTGCCGGGGATTAGATTCGGACAGGCGTGAAATTAGCCTTAGTGCATACAATAGCAGTAGTATCCCAATCCCAATATCCCAACATCCCTTTAACATGCCTTAGCACTGGTCGACGGGGTGGCAACCCTTAAAGGTCAACGGATTGCATTTGTGTGAAGCCCAAATAGATCAAGCGGCACAAATTTAAACAACGTTCTTGAATTTCGGGAGAAATCTTCATTGATTTTCGAAATGAATTCATTGAAATTTACCATTTTTGGTGGATAAAAAAGGGCTTTAAAGTGATTTGAAGAGAAAAGAAATTAATTTAAATGACATATTTATCTTAGGAACAAAAGGTCTTCAAGGTTCTACTAGAAAACGAATTGTTTTCTTTTGTTATGAATCTTAGGAGAAAAAAAAACGATGCCAAAGTTAAAAACGAACATTTGAACATTTCTAATCCTAGCGCAACAAGCTAAAACTTCTTATTTATGGCTCCAGACATTAGGCAAAGCATAAAAAATTGATTTTACTTATCTTCCAAGTTGTGTTTTCGAAAAAGATAGTATGTTTCTTTGTTATTTTCATTGCATTTCATTGGCTTTTGAATTGAAGTTTTCTCAACCTCCCAACTTCATCTTAACTTACTGTCTTGACAACACACACCCAATTGTGAAGCTCTCTCTGACACTTCCCTGTACTTTTATACACATAAAGGTATCCCCCCCACCCTAACGCGAACTTTGCCTAATCTCTATTAGCAGCAGCACTATGACTGGCATAGACCACCCAGCTGACATTGTCAACTGAAAAGCGGCCGCAGCTACCTGAGAAGCACCGACAGCACCGACAGTGACAGCGATGTCAGCGAGCAGATAAAGGCGAGCAGCCGCATAAAAAAAAAAAAGTAAAATAAAATGAAAACGTTTTCCCGTTGCCCATATCCATTCCCATTCCCATTCCTGACCGCTTCTGTCCGTACTCGTTTGTCGTTCCCCCTGCTTGTGCTGTCTGTCTTTATGTCAAGCCCATTGTCATTGCCCATAGTGAATTCTTAGAGTTGAATCGAATCGTTCCAACTAACCGTCCATCTTGAACTAATCTTCCAGGTAGCGCAACACTTGTTTGTTTTATTGAAAGTACATCAAAGAAATCAGCATCAGTTTTTATCTCCAAGCACAAGCTTGTAACAGTTCCGATCAAACGATCCCTCGCTCGGGTTCGGTTAACAAAGAGAAACAATTGAACTAGATCATTAAATAGAACTAGCAAGTGCAACTCGCGACTCTTCTAAACTGCGAGTTTTTACTTATTTTTTGGCTGCTCATCTCTAACCTTGATGTCGCGCTCAGAGCTCAAGAGAGTAGTCGTCTGTCTGTCGGACTTAGTTGAGCGTCGTCGTTCGTCGTCGTCGTATACAAGTGTCCCTCAAGTGTGCCTGTTATCTTTAGTGGCCTGACCGGGGCTTACCTGCTGATAGCAGCTTTGGCGGCATCTGGTTAACTGCTTGCTGCCGAATAGATTTGCTGCTGCTGCCGTTGCTGCTGCAGCGGCATCTGCGTCAGCAGTTGCATCCTTCGGTGACTGTGCCACAGCCAGCAGTAGCACTAATGCAATTGACTGAAACATTCTTCTTCTTCTCGTTTTTTGTTGTGTTTTTGTGTTTTTTGTTGCTTATTGTTGTTGCAGTTTGAAGTGCGCGTGGGCGTGGGCGTAAACGTGAAACGTGCGCCTGGGGCGTTTCACAGATTGATAAATTGATTGATTTTGTTTGTTTATTTTTGTATCAAGTGCTGCTGCTGTTGTTGCTGTAGTTGTTGTTGTTGTTGCTGCTGTTTGGATAGGTCCATAATACGCGTCGATTGACGTCGACTGCATTTAGTGAAGCAGCGCACGCAGCGCGTTTTATTGTGTGTGTATTTGTATTGTATGTTGTATTTTCTGTTTATATTGCTGTTGTTTACTGTTCTTGTGTGTGATTTAGCGATTGCTTATTGCGGCAATAACAACAACATCGACAACAACAACATTAACTGGACTAAAGCTAAAAGCTTTAGCTCGCACATGCTGCGTTCAATACACGACGAGCAAAGGAGAGAGAGCGAGAGCGAGAGTGAGAGCAGCGCACAAGAGAGAAACTGTAACAGGCATTTAGTTTTCGTTGTTGTTGTTGTTTATTTTTTTTTTTCTTGTTTGTTTGTTTGTTTATGATTTACTTATTGGTTAGTAAGTTTGTTTGCAATAAGTGTATAATAAGAGGAAGACCGCTGTGGCGTTGCGTGGCGTGGCTGGCCTGGATCCAATGGCTGGCTGGGCACCTTGTTTGAGTTATATTTCTGTGATATCAGGTAGGTTGGCACTGGACACCATAACAAAAAGCACAAACAAACAACACACGACAACAATAAATAAAACGTGCACACACAACAAGAGCAGCCAGCAGCAGAAGAGCGCCAGCGACAAAAAACACACACACCAAAAAAATAAAATAACAACACTAGCGACAGGGCGACAAACGACTGCGACGGCAACGGCGACAGTGACAATAGCAGAGGGCGATGGCGAAACCAACCAACGTCGTCGAGGATAAATGCTGCACTAACGGAAAACGAAAACTGAGCCAGCCAGAACCAGGCTGCGAGATAACACACAAGTACACACACACACACAGACGCGCGCGCAGCCACAGAGACACAAACGCACACAGCAACGTTTGGAGAGCAGAGCAATGAAAGGGCTGCTACACTTATAGCTGCTTTAGCCAGAAAATGGCTAAATTTTTGTATTGAGCTATTTCGTAAGCTGCACAGAATCAAAAAATATTGCTAGCTTTCAATATTTATTCAATCAATGGCATACAATTTATGTAACAATGCCTTGAACACAAATTTACTAATAATTCAAGAAACTAATTCAGTAAACACTGTTTAATAAATTATTTAGAGCTAAATGCTGTAAGACCTTTAACTAAAAAGTATATGACGTCAGTGCCAAGTCTGATACTAAGCCACTTGCAACGATGGCGTAGCCTTTTTTTTGGCTAGTTGGCAAGGCCATGCCAAGTTTAAACAGCACTGACCGCACATGCTTAAAAGGGGCGTCAGTCAGTGGTTGTTGTGCGAACACGAGCTCGAACACGACTTCAAACATCGCACTCGAACATGTTTGAAACGTTATCGGTATTGCATTGGTGTAATGCCAGCGTGATTTAAATCCGACCGACTGATTTAACAATAAACGATTTAACCAATTAATTGTGTTGCTATAAGTAAAACAAAGTTGAAAAACAAAAAACAACTTAATTCATTCTTAAGTATATTTGATCCAACTTTGAATCGATTCACTTGTATAGTCGTGATCGTGTCTTATCGTCGTCTTTAAACGTCGTCCGAACTAAATTGCATGAACACGGCAAAAAGTCGGAGTTGTAGTTGCGCCAACGGAGTCTGTGCATGTGTGAGTGTGTGTGTGTGTGTGTTTGGTGGTTGGTTGACTTTGATAATAATGTTGTTTGGGGTGGCGGCATACCGGGTCTTAGACTTTGGCTACGGCAATGGCTATGGATTTAGCTTTAGCTATGGCTTTGACTCTGGTGGTGGCCCCGCTTCAATGTCCCGGCATCGCGCGTGCATGCAGATGAATCAAAGCAGCCGCTGATTATAGCAACAATATGGAAATGCCGCTACCTCTCTCTCTCTCTCTCTCGCTCTATCTCTCTTTCCACTCTGACGTTCGGCCCTGCCTCGGGTTATATAGGGGCATTGTTTATTTATATGCCATGCACATGTGTGCAATTGTGTGAGTGTGTGTGTGTGTGGTTTGGTTTTTATAACTTCCATTTGCCAAAGCATAGTAAATTCTTTCAAAGCGTGTACTACATTTATTATTTAAGCCACGCTGTTCTCACTCCCCCTTCCCCCCACTTCTTTCCACCCGTTTATTGTTCTAGCCCAAAAGCTCTTCGTTTGTGGCTGTCTAACTGTTTGTCTCTCTGACGTCGCTCATTGCCCCTCACCCCACTCTTCGCCCTCCCTCACACACACACACACACACCACAAACAAGAGCCTTTGCTTTATTTGCATATTTTGACTTTTATGCGGCAAAAATATTACTTGCTGCGCTGCTCCCAGTAAACAAACAGCCCCTATAATCCACTTTCTCCCAACGCCGGCCCCCCCTCTATACCCAACCCCTGCCAATCGCCTAACACTCCCCACTTGCCCAGCCAACAGGTCCCAACCCCAACCAAGGCAACGTTAATAAAGCGGCAGAGTATAAAAAACCAAAAAAATATATATGAAAACGGCAAAAATTAAGGCAACAAAGTTTTTTCCATTTGGCATGCTGCCCTCACACGCGCGGACTTCCTTTCCCCCCCTCCCCCCACTCCTTTCCCCACCAAAGCACACACTCAATCACAACCCCCTTGAAAATATACAATATATATATGTATTTGTTTGTACAATCCTTATATAAGTCGTCTGCAAAGTTTGAAATTTGGCGACTGGCTTATAGCTCCATGTTGCAACATGTTGCATGTTTGCAAATGCTACCAACAACAAACATAGATCAGTTATCTAAGCATGCATAGCACAAAATTCTGACATACTCATAAATAGTTGGGGGGGGGGAATGGTTTTGGAGGGTAACGGTTTGCATAAGGTACATAATTTGTTTTTTCCAACTTTTATGCGCTAAAAAGAAGAATTATGTTAATACAGTATGCCACATTGATGGCGGCAGGCTATATATGCAGTCGAAATTCCATGTAAAGAACTTTCGTATAACGAATTTTCTATACAACAAAGTCAGAACCCAGAACCCTGCAACTTGATTCAGTCAAAAATCCAATTCTATATAAAGAATTTTCTTTATAATGAAGTTTTTTCTTGTTCCCTTGAGCTTCGTTATATGGAAGTATGACTGTATATAGTAAAGGATACTTTTTGCATAAAGTGAAATGATTTGTAAGGGAAATGTTGCAATGGTGGACCTTGTTCCTAAGTCGGACCCCCTTATTTCCTTATCTATTTAATGAATGAATTTGCGTACAACAAAAGTTTTTCTGTATCTATATCTAAATATATAGTCTATATAGCGAAGTTCGACTGTATCTTCAAAAGGAGATTATCGCGATTATCTCGAAAACTTGGAATACCGGACAAACAATAATTTGTTATTACTTTTGTTGCATAGTGTAACTGGAAATATCTCTTCTTATTTTTTGATGTCAATACAGTCAAACTTCCATATGACGAAGCTCAAGGGGACAAGAAAAAACTTCTTTATGGAGAATTAGTTTTTGAATGAATCAAATTGACTTCGTTGCATGGAAAATTCGTTATACAGAAGTTCGTTATGTGGAAGTTCGACTGTATAATCATTTGAATATAAAAAGCATTAAATGATTTTTCCTTTCTTTATTCCCAGATTTAATTTAATTCTTTTTTATCGATTCACTTAGTACTTTTTTTTTGAAAGCTTTGCAACCCTAAACCCTAATAAAAAAAAAACATTTTTTGCTGAATGTATTCAAATACTTTTCTACATTTCTGAGTTATGAGTTTGTGGCACGGTTGCAACATTTTTTTTGTCGAAGCCCACCTTCAAACACACACACACACACACATCGTATGTTATGCAAATGCATAAACCGTATTTATTTCAAATTAGTAGTTTCGCCAACATCGTTTGTATATATATATAAATATATATTTGAACATATGTCACTGTGTTTTTTTTTTGCCTGCTTGTTGCCAAAGTTTATGAGCCACCCCTCATCCATCATTCCCCCTTGCTTTTTAATAAAGATTAAACGAGGGGGGGGAAGGGCGGGGGGGTGCAACAGCAACAACAACAACCAAAAAAGAAAAGTACTTTGAAATTTATGCGCCCATTGCGAGCCATTTCGCAGTGCAGAACTTTTTTCGAAAAACCAAAATTCCATTTTGTGGCTACCGCAATTGACTTTGTCGTTGCGGATGCTCCAACTGACCCCTGTAACCCCTCCCCCCTACCAGAGAGAGAGAGAGAGCGAGCGAGAGCGAGAGCGAGCGATAGTGATGCGGGCTGAACTGTCAGACTTATTAAAAGCCGTTTTACACTAATACTAATTCATGGGTTTTGCCGGTTTGTTTTTAGTAGTTTGATTTACGCATTTTTGAGGCAAAGCGGCAAGTTTGGATTGTTGTTGGGTTTTGTTACTGACACCAGATGCAACTGGGCAAATGAAGAGCTTCCGACTAAACACACACACACACACACGCACACACACATACTTATTCCCCTTTTGGGTGATAAGTTAAAATGATGCACAATGAGCACATCCGGTCCAGTTGCAGGGAGGGATGGATGGATGGATGGATGCATGGGAATGAGCAATATGCAAAAAAAAAAACCAAAATATATATACATATATCATTATGAACCAGAAAAGGGGTTAGAGCAACAATGCAGAACCAAAATCAACAAAAAAAAATCTTTTTGTATTCCAAGTTTTCTGTCGCTCTTTGTATAAGCTAATAGGCAAACTATTGCCGCAGGGGCACAGCTGAGAATCCATTAAGAAATTTGAAATTCTTTAAAATTAGCACTCAAACAGCGAAAGATCGAAAGGAGCACAAAGAACACGACAAAAGAAACAACAAAAAAAAAAAATCCCTAAAGAATAATTAATGGAATTTTTGAACTTTTGGTGCAAATGTTTGAGTCTGCAAGTTGCAAGAAAACGAAAAACGAAGATATAAAACACACGGCATTCATATCATTTCATTGATGGAGATTGCAATGGCGATGGCGAGACTACTTGCCACTTGCCACATGCCACTTGCCACATGGGCCGCAAATAAATTTGTCGTCGTCGTTTGCCGTTTTCTACTTGTTTTGTTTAGCCCCCAAAATAGAGCAATTTGCATTATTCGCATTCGAAAAGATTTTCGTTTAATGAATTGCGCACAACTTGCGCCCAAGTTTGCTATCTTCATTTTTTTCCTAAGAATAATACTAAGTATTAGACCCTTTTATTGGGCATAGTGTAGCATAGACATGTATGTATGTTTGTATGTTTGTATGTATGTCTGAGTCTGCCACTTTGTCTAAAAACACATTAAGCACATCTGAAACAGATTTGCGATTTGCGAAAATCCCTATCTGAATGGGGTGTCACACTAGCCTTACCTCTACCCTCTACCCCCCCTCCTTCCCCCTCGCCATTCATCGCTTGCACCGTAATCGAAATGTGCGCTCATCTCTTCATCTGCAACGTGGCGCGAATGGACTGACTGACTGACTGAGTTGGCTGCTTGGCTGGCTTTTGTTGGGATGCCCCGCATGTTCATTCCGCAATGTTAATGCAAAATAGCATTTGCATTCATGCCGACGTCGAGATACTGCTGCTGCTGCCCCCCTTCCCACCCATCCGCCATGGTTGCAACGTTACCGCAGCAGCAGCAACAACAGCTGTGCTGATTCGCAATTTTTCGTTGTCAAACCAAAAAAATGGCCCATAACTCATGTCACCGTTGTGTTCATTAAATGTGAAGTGACTCGTGTTGCTTCTGCTCCTGCTCCTGCTCCTGCTGCTCCTGCACCAGTTCTACCAGTTTCACATTTGATTGTCTATGTGCGCATATGGTCAGCTCATTGTATAGTCGCTTATATTGCCATTATCATCATCATGTTGCGATTAATGCGACTCTTCTATATACATATATATGTACGTGCCGCATCATATCACAGCACACGTTGCCTGGCCATTTTTCCTATTCCTTTTCCTATACATTCTTTTTGTTTTTGAGTGAGGGTGGGTGCGAAATTGTTTTGGGACGTGCTGAACCTCCTGCCATGTTTGCCATTTGTCCGCGCTGTGGTGGTTTTGTGTGAGAAAATGTATGTACTATGGAATAGCTTAAAGGCATAAACGCGTTTTCACTGGAGGCTGGGAGGGGACAGGAATGCGCTAAGCCTCTGGCTTAAAACTCAAGCTGAAGTGCAGCAACTTTATCAAAACTTCATGGGGCCATCATTACATAAATTAAAAACATAGCCCGAAGCAGTTAGCGCAAGAGAGAGCAGCACAACAGGGTAGTTATATAACCAAAATATGGCAGAATTATCCTAAATTAATAAATATTAAAAAGGCTAAAACTTTACAATAAACTCATAATTCAGAACGCAATTCGGTTTTATTCAATCGAATATACACTTAGGAGTCGGTTTCCGCAGCCTTCTTTCCCGGTGCTCAGTTGTCTCAGTCGAACGGGCCTGAGAATTACGTGTATTCGATCAGTTTTCAACCTCACTTCCGTTGTTCAGATGATTCAGACGAACGTCTGCCACGTACTCGAAGATTTTCCACCCTTAAGGCTCGTTGCTACTCCGATTCTGAGGCTAGTAATGCTTTTCTCTTCCTGTCAAAATTCGAGAAAAAATCAAATAACTGGCAAGGCTGAATGTGAGAATTTTGAATTGCCTGCTGCCATATTGAAAAAATTTCAGAAACCTTCGTGGGCTCCTGAACAACAACTATGTATGATAAAGATCATAACATAATCAAATACATTGTTTACGGTTATATAAGCCTCACACAAACAGGCATTAATTTTTGTATGCACATAGATATTATTTAAAAATATTGCACACAATATATACTTGCTCATAAAAGCTGTTAATAATTTAATTTAATTAGTAAGCAATTCAAAATTGCTGTTCGACCCGCCAAACACGATTAAGTGTTATCGAAAATGTGACTGTGCGATAATTTGTTACACAGCAATATCGATGCCTAACAATAATCATCACTGTGACAAGCATTCATATGGTTACACTTGGCGTTCTATACTTTGTTCATCAATTCTATCTCTTATGAAAAGTGCATGAAAACTATTTGTACGAAAAGTGTCAAAAATGTGTATTACTTATATATTTGACATTATGCATATTGTAAGTGAGCAACTTTATAATTAGCACTGTAAGTAAAGATTAAAAGCATCGTTACGCTCTTTGCGGGACGTGCGAAACGCAGTCGACGTTTTTGTTGCGGACAACAAAAAAAAAAAATTGCAAGAAAAAAAAAATTGAAGAAGCCATTGCAGTGAATTAGTAATTGCATGTGTGTGTGTGTGTGTGTGTATGTAAACGAGCATATTTCTATATGTTTACTTTCGTGTCAAAATCAGTGCAACAGTAGATAAAACTAGAAAGTGTCAACAAAATCGGACAAAAGGTGAGACAATCCACTCCCAAAGTGAAATACAGGTAATTTCGATAGTCGGCGTTATAACGCTGGGCCATAGAGATGGGCGCTTGTCGCAATACATATTTAGCAAGGAGACGAAAGCACACAACTTTGCATGGCTGGCTAACATGGTGGTAATGCAAAAAGTGAAAAAAAATAACATATGAGTTATTAAAATATGCATGTTTTTGCGTATATATGCATTATTTTTTGATTATGTGTCCAAACAGGTGTTTTGCAACTTTTATTTTAAGAAAATTGTTGAATAAACATTAACGATAAACCTTGTTAAATCGTGTTTGCGTTGCTTTTCGTGTCAAGCGCCCATTTCTAGTTCCTTAGAAATCAATAAACTAATCGTTGCCTATTTACAGATCTAGACAAAAAAATATTTAAAAATGAGTTTTTCAACCGGCGAGCCGCTGCCGCCCGGTTTTGAGGATGAAGTGTCGCGCACGGCTGTCATATCAAAGGCAATTGAAAACTACAAAGGCGGCCCTTTAGTCGGCACTGAATATGCTGTGGAGCTGCACGGCGGTGGGCAAGTGCGTCCCGATTACTTTTGTGTTCTGTGCAACACATGCAACGACAGCCGCTCCATATTCATACACTGGACATCCTTGCCGCATCGCACCAACTATCTGAAGACGCACTTTCAAAAGGCTTTCGAACTGCTGCAGCAGTTGCGTCGCTCCTCCGGCAACTCCAACGAACTGTTGGTTAATGGCACCCATAAGTTGGTGCTAAATATTGAAAAGCATTTCGGGCGCAGCACGCAAATCTTGGTCGCAAATAGCGATGAATTTCGGCGTACTCGTGCAAAGATCTGTTCACAGGTACGCGATAAATTTCATTATGACGAATGCGCTGGTCCCGATTTCGTAGACGAGGTGCGCAAAATGATAAATGACTGCAAACCGACGGCCACAATCACAGCAACAACAAAATCGACGGCCAATTCAAATAAAGTCAATGCCGTCGATTCCTCAACAATCACACTGGACGCCATATCCAGTGACGACGATGATAGTTTTGCTCCAGCAACGGGACAACAGCCGACGCAGCCGAACAAGAAGGGGCGTAAGAAGCAGGAGCAAGAGCAACAGCCGGCATATCGTGCTATTAATCGCTCACCGCCCGTAGCGGTCGGTGACAAAGTCACACCGACTGGTGTCAAGCCAGCATTTTCTGGCGGCATTAAGCAGCAGCTGCCAACTCCAAAGGAGCTGTCGTTGCAGGCCTCGCAAATTGCTCAAGAGCGCTATAGATGGGAGAAATTTCGTTGCCTGCTGGAGATACAATTGAAGCTGCTGCGCGACGAGACTGAAACATACGAATCGAATCCGGAAAAGCATCCCGATTATTCGGAGGAGTGGAAATCGTTTTGGAATCGACGCTACAAGCAGCTGCAGGAGGAGAAGAAATGCGATCCGAACAGCTATGATTACAAGCCCGAATGGATTAGCTACTGGAAGGATCGACGCGTTGAGCTCTTTAACATAGCTGTTGCCAAAATCAAAAAGGAGCTCAAGGAGAAGTTTAAGCTCGGTGATGAAGACGAAGAGAACACCAAGGCGCTTATGGAACGCTATAAAATACGCATCACCAGTCCCAAAACAACACCCGATTCGCCTGCAGTCGCCGCATCTGCCTCATCATCGGCCAATGTGGCAGGCAATCGCCGCAAACCCAACTATCGTGGCACCAATAATCGTGCCGCAAATGGAGCCACCGGCGCAGGTGCTGAAGCTGTCATTGACATTAGCGATGACGAACATGAACAGGCACCGTCGCCACCATCAGCTCGTCCCACTCGACGTCCACCGTATGAGCGCTCCGTATCGCGCTCTTTGTCACCGAAACGTGGACGACGCGAGGTTCCATTGCGTGCCGCACGTCGTTCCCGTTCACGTTCGCCAGTTGGCCTACAGCGGCGGCGGCAGCAGCGTTCGCGCTCCAGATCGCGCTCGTCGCATCGGCGTAACTCGCGCTCGCCAATTGGCCGTGGCCGGGCCAGATCGCAGCATTCGCGCGGTCACGATGATTATATGGAGCGCGATCGGGAGAAGGAAAGGGCGCGCGAACGAAGCGGTGATTACTATAGGGAGCGTGGCGAAAGTTATACGCGCACCGCGCGTGCCTACGAGCCCATGGGGACATTCCGTGTGCTCGATCCGCGCTCCTATCCGGAGTACAGTCAGCCCGGCGCTAAGCGTTCCTCATCGCCAACAAGCACAAGCGCTGGTAAGGCTGCGAACAAAGATGCAGACCACAATGACGAACCCGAAGGTCCATTAACGGTGGTTAGTGTGCTGCGCATGCTATCCGCATTGGAGGATCAGTTGGGCAGTCTCGGTCCCAAGGCGCTCAATTTGCTCAGCAAGGCGCTGGCCATGGAGAAGGTGAAGCCAAATGCTGCCGAGGATTTGCTATTGAATGAGGACAATTGTGTGTTCCTGGAGACCACCAAGGAGAAACTGAAGGGCATTCTAATTGCGGAAGTGCTCGAGGATCCACAAAAAGTGCGCGTTGTGAAAAAGTTAATCACCAATATTGCGACCGTCATCTTCCAGGCCTCAACTAAAGGTAAGTGCAGCACTATAAAAAATCTGAAAACCTTCCAACTTTGCAGATGCCAAAAGTTTGTACAGTATGGTCAATATGGTAAGTATATATATTATGTTATGTTCAGGAGGAACCGGGCTCTCCGACCGATGTGCCTATACAACATATGTACATATATAATTGTGATCCAGTTCCAAAAGGATACAACATCACATTTTGTAATGCCTTCCCCCTTGTTCGTAATCCATGCATTTAAATCTTTGTCCTACTTGGGACGGTCCGCCCTTCTTGGTCTGACACAAAATAATATATGTATGTATATCCAAATACTATATTGTATGCAAACTGTTTGATTTGTTCAATTCTTCCATTCTTTTGTGCGTTGGACGTTTGACTTTGGAAAACGGTTCAGAGTTTGTTATGTGTATATTCCTTTTCCGCTCGTGCTTTCGCGTGTTATACCCTGGTGCTTATATACCCAAATATTTTTCCGAATCGGAACCAAAAACAAAAAATATATATGTTGGTTAACATTGGTTTTGTATTGATGCATGTGTTTTTTTTTTGCCTATCCATAATAACAATAATTTCTTCCCTTTTAAATGGCGTTACAAATAAACTCAAATAATCTTTAAATATAAGTCTGTGGGGTATATTTTTTGGTATCGACGACGACAATATATCGATAAATATAATATTCTTGTACCATTGTCAAATTGCATTAAAGTTTAAGATGTCTATAGAAAGTACCTTCATTGTTAGTTTTTTTTTTTACGATTTTCGAAAGATATCGATAGTACCGATTAACAATTTTGTTGTTTTTATTAAACTAAAACTAAAACTGAAAGGTGTTCTCTGTTTTACAGTAAGAGCTCTATCGGTTAGTTGATTAGTTTAGGCTTTTGACGTTTTGGTTCGGGTGAATTTTTTTTTTCGTTTTATTATTAATATATTTCTACTACCTAAAACACTGTAGGTTCTCGGTTAAGCGTGTTTCGCACCGATCCCGTACAGTTTTCCCAGGTTAGTTTTGTGCAAAAAGTGCCGCAAGTAATGGAAAACCCAAAAAAGAAAAGAAACCGAGTTCGAAAACGTAAAAGACAAAACAAGCAAAAAAATGTCGAAAATATGAATGTACGAATAGACGCAGGTGTGCAAGAACCAATAAAGAAAGTTAAGAAACGCAGAAGAAGAAAAAAGAAATTACCCAAAAACGCATGCGTCGTGCCGTCCGTGTCAAGTGTCCAAATTCAAGCAGATGAAATCGCCGCATTACCCACACTATCGAATCGTATGTACCTATAATCCTTGGCGTTAGTAATGTCTTTCATATTAGTTTAAGCAACAAAAAAAAACAAAAAAACCAAAGAAAAACACTTAATAATCGTATGTAATAATAATTTATTTTGTTTTTTCATGTTTCTGTTTTTGTGTTATTCCCTCCTATCCAACCAACCATCCTAACATCCCTGCAATCTTCCCAAACACCCAGATATTGAAAAGACGTTGGCGACTGAGTCCAAGCTTAACGAAATGAACAATAAGGAATACCAATTGCCGTTCGATCGTTCGATCCTGTCCTCCAAAATGGCCAGCGCACTAATCAAGAATGGTGTGGACAATGTGAATACCGAGGAAATGAATATGTTGATGCATTTCTTCACGCTGCTGGCAAAGACGAATCATACACGACGCCAGATCGATCGTAGCGGTGGCCTCAACTTTGCCGAGGTGCCGCTGCGCCTGGGACTCGAGAGCATGACGAAAATTGATCATGCCGCTGCTGCTGCCATCAGTGCTCCTTCCGTGCCCGATATAAACATTGACCTGGTCGAACTAATCAAGGAGGTGGAGCATCAGCTTGCTGCCAAGGAGTCAAACACAAGCATTCCGACCAAGGCGGCTAATGCCAGTAACGTCAGTAACGACACAAGCGGTCTTGGCATGGAATCTCTAACAGATTCTGATCTGCAAACGCTGTTGCAGAACTTTAAATTCCTGTCCAACGAGGAGCAGGTGCATCTCATCGGTCATTTGCGCAAGTTGGAAAAGCTGGATCCGCAGCGTGTCGAGCAGTTGCGTAAATATGTTAAGATTGCAGAGATAAGTGGCGATGGTGAACTGTGCAGCGACTATCTAACCCGTGTCTCGGCCATCAATCGTCCAGACCCCAACAACGAGCGTACGGAACGTGGCGTCGCCGCCAACTCACGTCTGGCCAACGCATCTATGGCCAATGCCACATCAACGATGAATACCATGCGTCGCAAGAGCGGCGAACGCGAACTGATGTCGTCGCCAGCCAAGCAGCAGCGACGTGGCGGTGCACGCGGCTCACCCAATTTTATGCTGGACGATGATGATGATGATGATTACAATTTTGACGATTTGGTAATGAAGGCAAACGATTCGAATGGCAAGAAATCTTTAATGATGGGCAACAATTTAATGTCCATTCAGTCGGCTGCAACGCCATCGAAACCCAATCCATTGACGTTTAAGCCAGCTGCGCCAAAGATCTCGCTTAAGGATACTGAAAATATAATTGACAGTATAATGGGCACACTGACCAACTATAGCAATCAGGCAACAAGTGCTGCCAAAACACAGAAACAACAGCAGCAGCAGCAGCAGCAGCAACAACAACAGCTCCAACAGCAGCAACCACGCAATATGCCCAACTTGATGCAAGTTCGTCCACAGCAGCAGCAACAGCCGCAACAATCATTCGTACCCAATAATGGTAACAACAATTATTATAACTATGGCGGTGACCAAATTTCCAGCGGTCCTCCTGCTTATCTTAACGCTCCGCAACAGCAGCCTCAACAGCAACAACAACAACAGCAGCAGCAGCAGCAACAACAGCCTCCCTATAACATGGGCAATTATAATGCCTATGGGCCACCTATGGGTCCCGGTGGTGGTTACGGCGGCCCAATGAATCCCTGGGCAAATGGGCCACAGCAATCATATAACAACAATCCGCAAAACTATATGCCGCCGCAGCAGCAACAACAACAGTCGCAGCAGCAGCAATACAACAACATGTATGGCGCCCATCCATGAAAAACAAAAACAAAAACAAAACAGACTACAATGTAAAAAGAAAGAAAAAATTCATTGAAACAATTTATTCTTAAGACCGTGTAGCTGTATAGGCAGCTAAGATCTTATTACTTGATTTCAAGCAGCAACTTGAATGCACTCTTTGTGTTTGGTTTTTTTTTTTTTACATTTCTAATACGATCCAGAATAAAAACTGTAAATAAACTGAAATAAGTAATTAAAGAAATGAAAATAAAAATTAATTTCTAAAATGAATTTCAAATCTGAATTTTGTTTAGGAACAATGGAAGCACATATTGTTTCCAGTATTGGGTATTTAAAATGTGTAGATTAGAGATAGCTCGAGCTATATAATATAGTTCTAAAAGTTGTTGCCACAGTAAAAGGATCAGGTAAGATATATTTCAAGTTTCTTGGAATACAATTATAGATCAATAGACAATGTTTCCAGCTCTATACGATAAGTATCTAGTTTAACTTGTATTTGCTATACTTCTAGTTTAATTATTTTAAACAAAAATAAACATGCCAACAATTTAACTTTAGCATGTCAACTATGCCAATGTAATTTGGATATTATAACGAAAGTCTTAATCTGTTAAATCAGTTGTGGCTGTAAGGCAGCTGCAGGAAGTTTACTGTTTGTCCCTTAAAGATTTTTCCTAGCTCCAATTGAAGCAAGTGATGCAAAGATTCGCCGCTGTGCTTATAGATCCATTCGCCGGTATTTGCTGTTCCAGCAACGTAATCGAAACGCTTCGGGCCACTTGTTGGTGAGCTGAGCCAAATCTGTTTGTTGGGTGATTGTCGATTGATGACATAGGTACCTATTTTTGGCCCCAACTTCACAGTCAGCACGCCATCCTGCAAAACTCAACGTTTAATTTAATGATGTAACGCAAATGCTAAAACTCAAGACGTCTCTTGCAGCTTACACCATAGGACACATCGCTGCCGGCAAGATCTGTGGCGTTTTCAGTAAGTTCGTCAAAGTAATCGGAGAGTGAATCCAACGTCTGGGAGCAGATACGTTCATAAGTGACGCTGTCTAGCGAGGATTCTGGTTCTGTTATGCTGCTACTCAATCTGCATATCGGTTGTTGCAGTACCGACTGACTGGTGTTAGTGGCAATACTTGCATGGTTCCAATAAGCCCTCGTTGCAATGGCAGTTCTGATATGATTTCTGTTTACAGCGGTTTTCACGAAGCGCAAATATAAGTTCGTTCGATTCATTTTCGAGTCAATGTTTTAGTTTTTGTACAAGGCTCAGTCGTGACGATTGCCTATGACTAGTGTTGCCAGTGAACTGAATGAGAGATCTCAGCTGACTTTTTATGAGTTGCCAGTTTGACGCCAAAAGCAAGTGTGATACATTTTTAAGTTTTAGGCTTATCAATATTTGTAAGTTAATAAAAATCATATTTTCAACTATACAAATGAAAATAAAAAAGTAAAAAAGGCATTCCTCAATTGTTGGATGCTTTTTAGTGCTGCAAAGCAAAGCAAGTATCGCCTTGAAAAAACTATCGAGTGACTGTTGTGACGCGTGGTGTGTCATCGCCAATTTTCAGTATAGAGACAAACCTATCAATGGCGTCCGCGTGAATTAACTACACATATTTTTTTTGTTGTTTTTATTTGAATATATAATCAATTTGTATTTGTACTAAAAAAGTTAAGAAACAAAATCCACATTTATGTTACTAAACATGGCATTGCCCAGCAACTATAAGCAAATTGCGCCAACCGGGCCGGCGACTCCATTACCCAGTGTTGGCGGGGTTGGTGGTGTAGGCGGCGGCGGTGGCGGTGGCGGCAGTGGCAGCAGTCGGTCGCGTTCGTCTGGAGGCGGTGCAGCTGGCGACCGAAATAAAGATCAAACGCCCATATTTACGCACAGTAACTATGGCAATCCAGCGTTCACACCCCAAAAAGTAACAAAATCATCGAGCAGTAAAACGCAAAGCGAGTCCCGTCTGCCAAAGCCACCAAAGCCGCCAGAGAAACCAATACTGCCGTATATGCGATACTCAAAGCGTGTGTGGGACAGCGTTAAGGCGCAACACCCAGAGCTTAAACTTTGGGAGCTGGGCAAGAAGATTGGCGCCATGTGGAAGCAGCTAAGCGAAGAGGAGAAAACCGAATACATCGATGAGTATGAGGCGGAAAAAGTCGAGTACGAGAAGGCATTGAAGGCTTACCATCAGACGCCCGCTTATCAGGCGTACATCTCCGCTAAATCAAAGGTGAAACCCGAAATAACTGATGTCCATGAAACGCCATCACGAGGCGGTGGCAGCAAGAGTCAACACGAGCGTCGAATCGACATCCAGCCTGCCGAGGATGAGGACGATCTGGACGAGGGTTATACGGCCAAGCATATGGCATATGCGCGCTATTTACGAAATCATCGGCTTATCAACGAGATCTTTTCGGAGGCTGTAGTACCCGATGTCCGTTCCGTCGTCACCACACAGCGCATGCAGGTGCTCAAACGTCAGGTTAGCTCGCTGACCATGCACCAAACGAAATTGGAAGCGGAGCTGCAGCAGATGGAGGAGAAGTTTGAGGCGAAAAAGCAGCGTATGCTCGAATCGAGTGATGCATTCCAGGAGGAACTGAAGCGCCACTGCAAACCGGCTGTAGATGATGATACCTTTCAGAAAATGGTGCATCGCATGTACGAGGATATTAAACGCGATCGGCAACGCATCGAGGATATGCCTAATCGTGCCAAGGAGGAGCCACCGCAGCCTCAACAGCCACAGCAGCAACCAGCGGCACCCGAGGCAAGCGCTGCACCAAAACCGGAGCCGCCCAAGCAACCAGTTGTAGTGGCTGTTGCACCACAACCACAGCCACCGCCGCCGTCATCGCAACCACAAGCGCCACCATCAGCACCAGTGCATGAGCTGGCCAGCAAAACTGATCCAGAGCCCATGGATATAGAGCCGTCACCGAAGCTATCAGTGCCGCCGCC
This sequence comes from Scaptomyza flava, assembly GCA_030179655.1. NCBI lineage: Eukaryota > Metazoa > Arthropoda > Insecta > Diptera > Drosophilidae > Scaptomyza > Scaptomyza flava. Next base: position 3,174,373 of record JARNME010000314.1, on the reverse strand, counting down.
ACCGCCACCCTCAACAAAGCTCAATGACAAACTGGAGCTCATTGAGCCCATGAAAGATGCCCTTAAGCCGACAGCAATGACGATTCCCAGCAAGATTAGTACGCCAACAGCAACACCTCCTCCATCGCTTAGCAATGAGCCGCCAACAACAACACCACCAACTCCGCCGCCAACGCAGCAACAGCAACCACCACCAGTATCATCAGCAGCAGCAGCATCACTAATGCATCCATCACATGCGCATATAGTAGTTGCAGGTGGACCATCGCAGGCGACACAACCACCACCACCCCCACCCCCTGGCCAGTCGCATCCATCACATATGCCACCGCATCAGCAACAGCAGCCGCCACCGGGTGGCATGCCCGGTTTGCCGCCACCATTGCCGCACATGGGCTATGCTAACTATGGTGGACCCGGTGGTGGTGGTCCCGGCCAGCATTCACACTCTCACTCCCACACACACTACTACCAGCCGCAATATGGACCACACTCGAGACCCCACTCACAGCCCTATTATCCCCACCTGCCGCCCTATCAGCCCTATACGCCGTTGCATTTCGCCAACGCACGGGAGCAGCAGCATGGCACTGTAAATGCTCCAACAGCAGTGCCACCACCACAACAGCAGCAGCAGCAACAACCACCACCACAACAACAAGGACCACCACCACAACAACAGCAGCAGCAGCAGCAGCCACCACAACCAGCACCAACAGGACCACCAGCAGCAACAGGACACCTACATGAAACAGCAGCAGCAGCAGCGGCGGCAGCAGCAACAGCAGCAGCATCATCATCGGTTGGTGTGAGTGGAGCTGTCTATGGCGGACAACAGCCGCAATCAACACCAGCAGCACAACAAACACATGCATTGCCACATCATCCACAACCGCCAGTAGCAGCACCACCACCACCAACAGCAGCAGCCCCGCCAGCGCCAACACCGCCAGCAGCAGTCGCATCCTCAGCAGCATCGGCTGCGGCAACACCAACGCCTGGTGGAACGCCCGTTGCCCAGCCGCCGCCACCACCTCCGCCAGCAGCAAGCGACGCAACAGCAGCCACAGCAGCATCTAAACACGAGTCTGACAAACACGAAACGGACTAAAAGCAAAGCCGGAGAGCCCAAAACACTGAATATCAACTCGCTTTTCGATGTAAAATACTGCACAGCGAAATGTCTTCAAAAAAAAAAAAAAAAAAAAAAAAAAAAAAAAAAAACAAACCAAGCGCAAAATAACTAACATCATGTAGTTTAGAATTAAGCATTAACCATAAACTTAAATTGTCTTCAATTTTAATTAATTTTATTGTTTTTTTTTTGCAACTTACCAAATCAATTTAATGATTTTGCGATTATGATAATAAAACCATATATATGTATGTACGATTGAAAATAGGTATTTTAAACAAATTGTGTGCAAAAATAAACACAAATATATAACTTTGTCTTTATATACTATATCAACTGTTATTTTGTTCTTATGTTTTTTTGCGCCAGCTCATTTGAATAGCATAACTGATTGCCTTGCATTTATGCCGTTCATAAAAAGCATAATGTATCGATAAGTGTAGCAATCGATATTTAATATTATTGTATGCCGACAGTTGTTTTGTTTGCATTCGAGCAAAGAACGTTTGATGCAATATCTGGGAAACGTTAAGTTGCTGCCCTGTCGTTGGCCATTTGCTAGCGGTTTATTATTTGCTGCTGCCGCTACGGCCGCGATCACAACCGCAACCACTTGCTCACCGCCCTCATCAACAATATTTGGTGTCTCCTCAACATTCATTCATTCGCAACAAAACAAGAAAATGAGTGACAAAAAATGTGATTCAGATTACACCGCGGGCACCAGCTCCGTGGCGTTTGTGACCACACCGGACAAGGAGTCGGCCAAGAAACTGGCTCATGGCCTCATTCAGAGTAAATTGGCTGCATGTGTGAATATTATCAGTAACATTGATTCCATCTACATGTGGGAGGGCAAAGTCAATGAGGATAGCGAATTCCTAATGATGATAAAGACTCGATCGAGCCGCATTGCTGAGCTCAGCAAATTTGTTCGGGAGAATCATCCGTATAGCGTAGCCGAGGTGATATCGCTGCCAATAGAAGCTGGAAATCTGCCATACTTGAAATGGATTAGCCAAACGGTGCCGGAGAAAGCGGAGAGCCAAGACTAAAATTGTAATGCAAAATTAAAAACAAATCATAATAACAAATAAACTCATTAACGTTGAGCATTGAAATTTTATACATATTCGCCGCGATTTACTGACGTTGCCAGACTGTGTGTTGCTTTTTTAAAAGGAACACAGAAAAAACATGCATGGCTCAGCTGTGCTGTCAAATAGAGATGGAATGCTAGAAGTTATCTAGAGTCAGGTTGATATCGTTAGTTTACCATCTCTAATGTGAAACGCGCATGAAACGTTTTTGCGCTAACAAAAGAAAACTCAATAAACGCGCATAGCAGGCATGTCCAATGCTGATGATGCAGGCGTGCATCGCTTGGAGGGCACAGCTGGCCAAGAGCAGCGTGGCGGCTTGGTGCTAAAGAAGCCCAAGGACAGCACTGGCAGCAGCAGTTTTAAAGTACCGCAAGCCTCTTTGCTGGGCCTGGACAAATTGGCGGCCAAACGACGCGCTGAGAAGGCTCGTGCCGAACGCCTGATCTCATTTCAGGATAGCGAATATGACGACAGTGGGGGTGGTGGTGGTAGTACACCCTCCAGCACACCCACCACGTCCGCCAGCGAATTCGCCTTCAAAAAGCCGGATACGAAGAGCTTTGAAAAGCTGAGCCGGCAGATGCGCGAGCACAAGGATGAGACACCCTCGCACACGGGTGGCGTCTCAGAGAAGGCGCGCGAACGCCTGCGCGAGCACATCAAACGGGATCGGGATCGCCACAAGGGCGCCATGCGCAGTTCGCCGCGTGATGAATCAGAGATGAGGCGAGACCGCGAGAGAGAGCGCGATAGAGAGCGTGAGCGTGACAGACAGCGTCGCGGCGATGAGCGACGCAAACGGGCAAGGGAGCAGGACAAAGATCGTTATGCTGGACGTGATGGCAGACGTGATCGACGTGATCGTTCTATGTCCGAGCGCAGCTTGCATACGCCAAGGGAGCCGGGCACGCCAAGTGGCAGCGGTGGGGGCGTGTCAAATACCTCCTGGGATGACGACGATGCAGAAGGTAGCAATAATCGCAAATCCGATTGGGACTTTCCGACACCACGCAGCACTGGCTCCGGCTACGGTACGGGCGATTGGTCCGAGCGAGGGGGCACCAGTCGCAGCAATCGCAGCAGCCGAAATAGTCATGCTGCAGATGATTCAACGCGTGCGACGCCTGCTCATCGCTATAACCAATGGGCGCACGATCGCAAGCGCAGCGGTGCCACGCCCTGGACAGGAGATGCCGAGTCGCGTGACATGTGGGAGGAGGAGCAGCGACGTCTGGATCGAGAGTGGTATAACATCGATGAGGGCTACGACGATGAGAACAATCCGTTCGGTGGCAGCACCAATGCCGAATACTTTAGCAGGCGCGAGGAGCAGCTGGAGCAGAAGCGCAAGAAGCGCATCAGTGCACAACAGCGTCAGAATAATCGAGACAATGAGCTGTGGGAGAGAAATCGTATGCTCACCTCTGGTGTCGTCACCTCCATCAATGTGAGCGATGATTTCGACGAGGAGGCGGTGGAGCGTGTTCATTTGTTGGTGCATCATATTGTGCCGCCGTTCCTGGATGGTCGCATTGTGTTTACCAAGCAACCAGAGCCGGTTGTGCCCGTCAAGGATCCCACATCCGATATGGCGTTACTGGCACGCAAGGGCAGCGCTTTGGTGCGCACGTATCGCGAGCAGAAGGAGCGCCGCAAGGCGCAAAAGAAACACTGGGAACTGGGTGGCACCAAGTTGGGCAACATAATGGGCGTCCAGCGGCCGCAGGACGAGGACGATGCCAAATATGACAAGGACAATGACACCGCCGACTATCGCAAGGACCAAAAGTTCGCCGATCACATGCGCGATATGCAGGACACCAAAAATGGTGGCGGCACAAGCGAATTCTCCCGCAAGAAAACCATTGGTGAACAACGTCGCTTTCTACCCGTATTCGCCTCACGCCAGGAGCTGCTCAATGTCATCCGTGAGAATTCGGTGGTCATCATTGTTGGTGAGACTGGCAGTGGCAAAACCACACAGCTCACACAATACTTGCACGAGGATGGATACAGTAAGCGTGGCATGATCGGTTGCACGCAGCCGCGTCGTGTTGCCGCCATGTCCGTTGCGAAGCGTGTCTCCGACGAGATGGACACACAATTGGGTGCGTACTATTTGCAACAATTCATTCAATCAAAATTATAGCATATCAAATTTTCAACACTTGTAGGCGAGGATGTTGGCTATGCCATACGTTTTGAGGATTGCACGTCGGAGAGCACCGTTATTAAGTACATGACAGATGGTATTCTATTGCGTGAGAGTTTGCGTGATCCCGACTTGGATAGCTATGCGGCCATCATAATGGACGAGGCGCACGAGCGTTCGCTATCAACGGATGTGCTCTTCGGATTACTGCGTGAGGTGAGTTTCTTTTCAAATGGTGAAGTGGTGGTGAAATTCATTTGCAGCGAAACTTTGCTTGCCATGCAAAACGTAAACTAATTCAATCTGTCCTATTCTTTACGTTTGTTATCTATCTTGTGGCTAGTTGAAAGAATGGGTAACACGAAATAAAACTCAGGCGTTAATTGTTTGTTCTTTTGTCCGTTGATAAACATTTAATAATATCCAAATATAAAACATTTCACAAACGTTTCATATTCAAATTTCACATTGCCAAATTGATGTGTATGTATATTGGTATAATATATATAGATATATATAAATATTTTATAAATCGCTTAATATACTAAAACAAAAAGTACACATATGTATGTATGTATGCAATCGCATATGTATATTTGACTTATAAACTAATTGCAAGTTTGCAACTACTATAACGTAACGTTACGTCACGTAATGCATGAATTTATTTACGTAAGTTGTGATGGATTGTGGGTGTGTGTGGTAGATTCTTGAAATTTTCATCTTTAGTGTGAAAACATTGCGGCGCTCAAAAGTATGCTGCAAAATTTGTAAAGCAATACAAGGCGCCGCCATGTTTGTTTAATAGTTTTTGGTTTTTGTTTTTTTTTCTTGGGGTGGGGAATTGCTTATCAATATTAAAAAAATTAAAGTTTATTCAGTATGTACTACGTTGCTTTTGTAAATATGCATGTGTTTAGAATGCGCTTATATCGAAGAAAACGAAAACGAAAAAAAAGAAAGAGTGCCTGCCTATTATTTGTTCCTATTGCAACATAATAATATAATATAATAGGCGTATTATAATAATAATAGAAATATATATTAATATAACATAATATTAATAATAATAAAACAACAAATTGTTAATAAGTCTTTTCGAATTTCACAGTGTGGTGTCTCTCTCTCTGTCAGAACATACAAATAGAAATACAATTCGTAGTTGTTATATCAATGTATGTGTATGTATGTGTGTGTGCGTGTAGGTATATTTTAGCTCAAGTTGCAACAGTAAAGAAATGTGTTTGTATGTGATATTGTAATGCACTCTGTTTTTGGCCACTTTTTTGTTGTTTTGTATAATATCATTTAAATCTAATACCAATGCCAATGAAAATAAAAGTAAAGTTCATAGAGCCAGCTCTCTCTCTCTCTCTCTCTTTAAATAAACACATGTAAATTAATAAATATGTATTTGCATTTGTTGTTAAAACATGATTTATCTTATCACAATTTGCTTTGGATTTCGTTTGTATCTCTTGATTGCAGCAGATGAAGAGTTTAAAAGCAAAATATCTATGCATTTACAAATGTGTGTGTGTGTTTGTGTGTTTTTGATAATTTAATAATGTCAGTATATTTGGTGTATGTGTGTGTGTGTGTGGTTAGTTACTTTGGGTAAGAATAGCATTTTTGACTATTATTAAGCACCAGCAACATGCCTGCATTCATGCCAACGTTGCCCCATTTAACGCACTCCGACATCTGTAAGATATATATATATGTATATGTATATTGTATGTAGGGATTACTTGTAAGATTTGAGAATTGAGATTTGCATTTTGTACTCAAATAAGAAGAAGAAGAAGAAGGATAAGTGGGTGCTGTGACACAATTAAATACATACATTTGCTGCTGTCCAAAAATGCCATTGATGAAATGATTCGTTATAAATTTGTATAGGGTTTAGTTTCAGATTCAGATCAGTCGTTATATGTATATATATATATAGTTCTTATATATGTATGCATATCAGCTCTCAGTCGAATGCTTTCACATATACATATGTATGTACATACATACATATGCATATCGAATGATTTTTTTGTTTTTGTGTTTCGTTGTGTCAGTTGGCCAAAAACAGTTGTGCGTGTGTGTGTGTGTGTGTGTAAAGTCTTTGCTGTTGCAACTACAACAATGAGTATGTGTGTAAGCGTGTGTGTCTGTGTGTGTGTGTGGCGGGCATTTGGAATATACATAAAGTTGATTGTAGCAGGAGTACCTATATACAATTTAAGAGCATGTATATAGGTGCAAAACTTATCAGTTGATCAAATGCAACAGCACATGATTCGCACTCGTTGTTACCTGTCGCTTGCGCACATCCTGCTGGCGGCTGCCATAACGACACCAATACACAAAATGCTTATTATTGTTCCATAGACTCTGTCTAGCCTTGCGCGCCAGCGACACCTTTCAAATCAGATTAGTTAATAAAAACTATATAAATGCATATTTAAGCAACCGATTGATTACCTGATTGCGTATGTCCTTTTCGATATGCGGTGTTTTCTCTTTGTCTGCAAAATTATTGATGCGCAACTCCCAGCCATGGCTCCAAATGTCGGCCAATGACATTTTGATCAGTTTGTATGTGCCATTTTCGCGAATTTTCACAGAAAATATCTCAATGGTTTCCGGTTTTGGTTTGTTGTCTAACGAAAACAGAGAGAGAGAGAGAGAAAACGATATGATATAATTGTTTCAATTGCAATCATTAAACAATTGAAAATGACAATTTTGTATCGAAAACAGGTGCATACAGCATTGCCCCCAACCCCCTCTCCACCACCCACATTCAATTGATTCGTTTGAATTCAAATTTAAATTGCTGCAGCGTTGCCCATTTGTGCACACATCACATTACTCAACACTACTAGTATGTCACATTGCTATCGATTGGTTTGAAAAAGATTTCGATATAAATAATAATAGATATGCACCACATTTGTATGCAATTCCATTGTTTGTTGAAATCCTTATGAAATTGCACTGCATACGTAAGCAAATTCTATTTCACAAACTAAAGCAATCGAACAAATGGAAAAATTTTTGATCATGTAAGGTTTCAGAGATTTCGTAGTCCGAAATTCTAATTTTCTTATTTGATTTTTAAAGCGCATACTAGAAATTTCTAGACTCCCAAGAAGACATGTAGTTCGAATTTCAGCAGTCCGTTTTTCAAACTAATTAGCTTTCCATTTTGGATTCTTGCATAAGGCCGTTATTACATCATATTGGTTTAAATTGTACATTATAATTTTCAGCTTTAGGTAATAGTGTTTTAATTGTTGTTGTTGCGCAAACGGTTATATGTTTTATGGTTGTCATGGGCTTTAAACATCTACAAAGTATATAATTATCATCGTTGATATTTTCACACTTTCACAGCTCCTTTGTTTTTTTACATCGCTTTCGTTGTTGTTTTCGAATAGTAACAAGTTTTTGAAATGCGCAACTTATTTGCACGCATTTTAAATTGTAAGGAGTTTTGTCATTTACTACAATCGTGTGTAGGAAGAGGAAGAATGCATTTGCCAGTGAGCTCATCTAAAGATTGCTCATAATAATAATCCTCTATAGAGTTTTTTGCTTTTCTTTTTTTTTTTCTGGATCATTGGAAGTTTTACAGAGCGGCACCTGTTGAAACGGTCTGTGTGTGTAATACGATAAGCCGCCCTTAAGCGAAACTGATAAGCGCTGCTTAGGACGTCACGCAGTAACGTTGTTTTATCGGCAATATGCATGCATACATACATATGTAAACAAATAGGCGTGTAAGTGTTTCTCTTATCAGTGTGTCTTTCGTGTATTTGCATAAGAGGCGACAGTAAAATAATTCTAAGAAGATTTGTATTCCAAACTTAAATGCAGATCTCTATGTGCGTGCATGGCAGTACAGCAATTTGTTTTGTGATGTCAATAACGGCATGAAGAATAGATAATCGCCACATGGCATGCGATTAACAGCAAAAGCTTTAGCAATTGATTATTTTACACACACACATTCAAATACAAACAGCACATCTCGCTGGCTGCACGAGATGCAACAGTCGTGTGAGCCGTCGTGGTGAATGCCTTCGTTAGGTAAAACGCTTTGAGCTTTGAGCTAAAAGTAAACACCACACAAGTTCACCACGCATCACAAGACTGTGAGACGTTGGATGTTGGTGGAGAGGTCGGGGTCGGGGCCAGCGGACAAAATAGAGAAGAGAGAGAGAAAAAAGCTGCATGCGTGACTCAAGGCACATGATGCTGCTGCTATGGTAAAGGCGCATTGTCAAAAGGTTTTTTTTAATTATTCGTTTTGTTTACCTTTTTGTATTCGCTCGGCACATTATGTATAACTGGAATGTTCTGGCAGCTGTCAGCGCAGCGTTGTAAATGGTCATGTTTTAGTATCAAGTGGGAGAGCGAATTGAAAGCACAAAATGTGTGTTGTGTTTGCTGGATGGAGTGCGTATGTATGTGTAAGTTTCCGAGCAAAGCGGGGCGTTTGTTTGGCTGCCTCTTTAAAGCTAAGAAGTGCCCATTGTTTTTGTCGGACAAACTTGATAACGTTGCTGATGTTTTTCTTGCTTTTGTTGTTGTCTTTGATTAGATAAAACAAAAAGCGCATACATACTTACATATGCACTGTTTAATGTTTGTTTTTTATTGAATGTCATTTTGAAATCTATATCAGCATTAGTCAAACATAAGAGATTAGCTTAATTGCTGTGACGTTCGTAGTTTAATTAATCATCATAAGGAGAAAGAAAATGCAATTAAAAAGCCAACATGCATATTCTTTTAATATTTGCTGCCGATAAAAAGCTAAAAATAACGGCCAAAAAAGAGGTCAAATTGTCAACACTACGCGCGCTTTAACAGTTCGATGCAGCCTTTCTCTCATTTGTCGCATTTGTTGTGTGTATATTTTTGGCATGTACATTTTTGTGCACTCTTTCGTACTCACCTTTGGCCACCTTGCACAGTACGATACCGTACCATGACGCCACCGGCGTCTCGTTCTCGTCCTGCGTTTCGAGAAAGCTTATGCTGCTGCTGCCGTTGCGTGGTATAATGAGTTGTGGCGCCAATGTCAGGGCCGGGCAATCGATGTCCAATGAATCGCCATCGTTGGCAGCGGCCGCTGCGGCTGCCGCTGCTGCTGCTACTGCAGCGGCCTCGGCAGCAGCACTGCTGCGCACCTCCACAATAAAACCGCATTCAACGACGGCGCAAAAAATGCGCTGCTCTTCGGGCTTGAACCATTTGGATTCGCGCAGCTTTTGTACGGCGACGCTGCTGCCAAATGTGGCGTTAACATTGGCGCCGACGCTCAGCTTGTGGTGGTGCTGCTGCAATGACGGTGGCCAGTTGGATGTGGGAGAGTTGGGCGCCGATTGTGAGTAGCCGGCGCTGCTGCTGCCGCTTGAGGGTGCCGTTGATGGCGTTGGCGTTGCCTGATTGTTGTGGCCCTGCAGTGGCCACCATTTCAATGAGCTGACAAAACTGTTTGATCGGTTCATTCTGTGGGCGGTTTGGGCGTTTCCTCTGTGTCGTTGCACACGCGCGCGTAACTTTCACTAATTTACACACACACACACTTCTGCAGCAGTGCGCGCGCGTTTGTCCCCTCTTCTTATTTATTTGTATTTTTTTGTTTGTTTTTTAGTGTTTCAAATGCGTTTCTTGCTGCTTGCTTATCGCTTTGTCTTGGACTCGTCCTATTTCGGTTGATCCAATTAGAATTATTGCTATTGCTGCTTTTCTGTTGTACAAGACAACAACATTAACAACAAAAAAGCTTGAGACGCGTGCTGCTTGCAGTCGTGAAACAATTTCAAAGCACACAAATCTTGTGTTTTAATTAAAAAAATTCCAAAAAAATAATAATAATAAATTAGATTTGTGTGCCTGATAGTCTGTGAATTTATTTTATTTTTTGCCTGCCTGCCTTTTATTTTTTTTGTTTGTTTTGGTCTTGTCTCTTATTCTGTATTTTATGTTTTTGTATTTTCTTTTCACACAGCGATTTCGGTTCGGTATGTTCGTGTTTTTTGCCTGAACGCCGTTGGTTGCTTTTGTGTTTAATTCGCTGTTGATGTTGTTGCTTCTGCACCGCAAGAGACTCCAAAGCCAAATACCAGCATGGCAAACGTTTATTTATAACCAAAGCCGGTTTCGGTTTGTCAGCTTGCCAATGAGTTGTCGTCGGCTGCGTCGTCGTGTCGGCAGCATTCGCTCTCTTTGTGGTGAGCTTTGCATTCTCTTTCTGTTCCGTTCTCTCTCTCTCTCTGTTTGTTTGGCGTGGTGAGTTACGTCGCTGTCATAGTACCAACCCCCAGCCCACCCGTTACGGCTACGAGCTTGTCGTACGTTCCGTTAGGCATTGCGCCTTATGCTGCTTTACTTTGTTATGTTTTTTTCTGTTTTTTTTATATTATTTTTTTATCGCTTTAATTGTTGGCATATCAATTTAATGATGTGCTCGTCGCATATGCAGTTACTAAATCGCTCACCTGGCGACAACAACGTCAAGCATGACTGCGACGCCAGCAGCGACGTCAACAGTGACTGCGACGGCAGCAAAATCACTGGCTGCCTGACCTTCTTTTTTTATTCTTATAAGAAATTTGTTTCGTTGAATATTTTTGTTAACGTCGTAGTTTTTGTTGCTTTTGTCAGTGCCTCTGCGCCCTTCACACGCACACACACACACACTGCGCATAAAATTAAATGCATTCATATATATATACAATACATATAAGTATGTATGTGTGCGTGTCAGACGCCCGAAAATAATTTTAAATATGATTGATTTATTATGAGAACTGTCAATTGTTGATAATTCTTATGACCAATACTTACTTATTGGTAACAATCATACATACAAACATATACACACACATAAAAGCATTTACATTGATACATTTTACAATTAAGTTAAGAGTCAAATATGTGTTTAGATTCTAAAGATCATCCATCCATTCGTTGTTTACTCATGTGCATATGTACATATTTACTTATGCATGTATCAATGTACCAGGGACGTAGCTAGTACGGGGCCCCTGCGCCGCGGGGCCCCCCAACGTGCGTAAGCAAAAATCTTTACCCTTCCTAAGGGCCCTCAAACAAAGTTTTGTGCGGGGCCCCGTTAAGGCGCGCTACGTTTCTGCAATGAACATACAGTACGACCTCGCTCAATGCAACCCTTGTTACGCGCAACTCCTCTATAATTCTTAACATTCGCGAAACAGGCGTTAAGAAAAGTATTAATTGTAACAAAGTACAGACAACAATTTCTCAGTTTTTCAAAAAATAAATAATATAAAATGAAATCCTTGCATTGAACACTGATTTATTCGATTTACTTTAATATTAGTCGTTAGCAAAGGCTTAATTTTTTTTTGGAAAAAGGTATTGTGACCTCAGTTTTCGCAACTGGCCAAATTTTAATACTAGGTTGCGTTTTGCGAGGTCGCACTGTTTATGTATGTATGTGCTTAAGCTCTTTAGTTAAATGCAACGCATAAATACTAAAATTGCGAAAATCTAAAAGAAAAAAAATCATGTCAAATTTGGCCACAAAAAAGTTCAAATTAACAATTATTTTTTTTTTCATTTTTATTCATTTGCTCTCGTTAATTGTTCACGGGGTGCAATGGGCTTCCGAATATATGTATGTATGTATGTTTGTAAATACATATGTATGTATATATGTACATATGTCGCTTCCCCCCTTTTAACTCTTTCGCTCATTCTCTCTCTGTCTCTGCCCCTAATAATAATAATTCTTAACATGCAATCTATTATAATGAGTAGAGCATTAATCACTGCTGGTAACGGACCAATCCATAATCACATTATCGGAAGGCCATTTAACATCGTATCGCGCCGATCGATATTGTTGCCCTGAATGCCGTGTCACCCAGTGCTTTTTACGCACACACTTAAACACACTCAAATTCTAACTGTGTGTTGGAGTTAGTTCCGTTTTTTCTTCTTTTTTTTTTTGGGCATCGTTTACGGACGACAATTAGTTTGACCTATTAAGTTGGCAAAGCTTGAAACTGGGCCAAGTAACGGCGACTGTGACGCTCACAGCGACGCCGACTGCTACGTCGTAACGCTGCTGACGTTGCTACGTGATTTTATCGTTTCTTTTTTATTTTTATTTCAATTTTTTCTTTTAATTTTTGTTATGCATTTATTTTATTTCAAGTTTTTCAATGCAATTGCCCTTGCCGATGCCATTACGGCATTTATTACGATATTTCTTTTTTTTCAATATTTATTTAATAAAGCTGCAAGAACATTAAATTTCAAGACTAATTAAAACTATAAAGTAAGATAGTTGTGTGGTGGATAGAGCATTTTCGAGTGCGGTGCAATGACTAAAGCTCTTCTTTCTCGATATTGTCTCGAGCTTTTCATTTACTCGAGTATTTTACAGTCGTTGTTGTTGTTGTAGACGTTGCTATAAATACCCGTAGCTCACCAACTTGTTGTTGTTATGTTTTTTTTTTTTTTTTTGCTTTCTGCTGTTTGGCATGTTATTCTCCATATTTATTTTTAGTTTAACCTTGCCGGGCAGTTGGGAAGCATGTCAAGGTGTATGGCAAAGGGGCGGAAGGGAAATAATCGGCAAGCAACGGCGCCAAAGGGAAAGGTGCAGAGAGAGAGAGCGAGAGCGAGAGAGAGAGAACGGGAAATATCATTATTATGGCGTGTCGCATTTTTGTTGCTCATTTGAACTGCGTTTAATTAGCTTAGCCCAGAATGTTGTTGTTGCAGTAACTGTAATACAGAGGCTACCCCCCAACCCCGGACCCTGCACCTACATATGCATTTGTGTACCAATATCAATTGCAGTTGTTTGTTTTTATGTCTAATTACAAGTGCTTTTGTTGTTTGTTATAACAGCTTTTAGCTACGAATAGCGCAATCATTCATAAAAGTTGCCTGGGCGTTTATTTATTTATTGCATAGGTCAGTGCCCAAAAAAAGCCCACAAACTCACACTGCTACATATTTATTTACATATACATATACATATACATATGTATGTAGATTCGTATGTCCAGTTGAGCGCAATGTACAAAAATAACCGTAACAAGTACCAAAAGCTTTTGACACTCAATAAATCAACCGATGAAGCTTTACCCAAATCCGCTAAGAAACACACCAAATCTATGTAATTATTTATATGTACTACAATTCAAAATATATAGAGCGTTTAATAATAATATTCACTTGCTATCGACATTTGATCATTTTAATTTTTATTATTATTTGATCGCCTTAGAAAAAATAGATTATGAGATTATCCAATTTCAAAGCAAATGTAAACTAGCTCTCAATTAGCGTATGTTTGTATGTATGTAATTCGATTCCGTTGTGTGTTGTTGTTTATTTAATGCATATTTCCAATTGCGAGCTTGCATTTTTTTTTATCTTCTGCTTGGCACACATGCATGCATATACATATACATATGTACATGCATATATACATACATACTCATTTGTATTGCTCTCCTTATGCACTTTTGCTGTCTCTTTGAGTTTTTGCTTGTGGGTATTTTTCAATAGATAAATTATTTAGCTGAGCCACCTGTATTTGTTTATTTTGTTTTTACTTTATATTGTGATCATTTTGTCAATTTGGCCAACCCGATCAATTTAATGTGGGTGGAAGGTGGCAGGCCAGGAGCTGAATAAATTATGAAAACAAATGCAAAGCCTGTGCCATTTTGAATAATGAGCGAGCGAACCGAAAGCTTCAAGTACATAAATGGATAGACATATGTACATACACATACGCGTCTATCCTATCTGCATACATACATATATACACATTGAATAAACGAAAAAGAAAAACTCGTTTTGTTTGCGCTGCTTGTTTTGTTTTTTTGTTTTTTGGTGAGTTGAGCCGTTTTGACTTAAAGGCTTTGGCATTGCGCTTAATGCCGGTAAATTCCATCGATATCTGGCCATAGACGGACTTTGGTAACATAACAATACTTCTTAAACCTATGTATTACCGTTATCTTCTTCCTTTCGTTTCTTTTTGTTGCGTTGTGTTTCTTTGTGGCGGACTTAACCTGCAGGTATAAGTAAACAAACGCATAATAAAAGTCAATGCTAAACTAATTCGAAGAGAATGCATTTCACACACACACACATACACATACACATTCTTATTTAATTGAATGTCTAGTCGATACTTGTGTTGCACAATGTAATTGACAATGGCATGGTCATGGGTCTATGTACATACATACATACATAGGTCTGAGTAAGAGTCGAGACTAGGTTGGAATACTTGCGATACATTTTTGAGCTTTTGAAAAAAAGCTTGCCACTTGGCACCGTATGTAACCTGTAACTTTATTGGAGTTTATCGAGCTCAAATGTCAAATATTAAGTTAAGCTGTGCGGCCTGAGCTTTCTGTAGCATAGATTTCTGCGAAAACCAATCGATCTAAGGCAGTGGTGAGAGCGTACAATATATTATAACGGCATTCAAGTGCTTTTTCTAAGCTAGCTTTTCACGACCACCTGTCGCAGCCACTTGTTATAGTATATAATATAAGTGCCTGCATACCTAAATATGTGTATGTATGTGCGTGAGTTTGTTTGATTTTCTAACCGCCTGTATCTTGACGTTGACATCGACGTCTGCGTCTGTCATGTGCTCTGCTTTAAGCTATTTTTAGACCCATCATGAAATGTGCGCAACAAAGCGAAACAAAATAGCGATTTAAATAACAACAAAAAACGATAATCTTTAAATGTCTTTGTATGTGTGTATGCAAAAACACCTACGACTCCATCCTCTAGCCACGAAATGGTGTATCACGTACGTATATGTACGTACATATGTACATACTTTGTATTAATGTGTGAGTGTACACAGCACATGGCGGATGAAAAGGACTTGCAGCAGCTGCTGCTCTTAACTGTTGTTGTTCCTGTTATTCATGAACGACGAGCCCAGCAAATAAAATTGAAAAGCTGCTGAGCACGCAGATGGCCATACGTATGAATGTATGTTCATGCATACATATGTACATATATCAAAGTTTCAAGCTTCCTTTAACCCACTCCCACCACTGCATCATTCGCTGTACTCATACTTTCGTTTTAACTCGCTCGCATGCTCTCCCGCTGATACTTCATCTCTCTCTCTCGCTCTCTGTCTGTTTGCTGCGCTGCTGGGTGTTATTCACCTTCGGCATCGACAACGTATTCTTCGTCTTGAAAGCGCTGCTCATAACTCGTTTTGCGGCTTTATTGTTTGCCTTTGCCCGTTTGTTCTGTTTTGTAAATTTGCGGATAAAAACAAAATATGCAAAAAACGTCGACTGGGTATTGTTGTTTCATTTAGCTTTGCCATATTGTTTTTGTTTAAAATATTTGTATGCATACTGTACTTACATATTTCGCATTGCGATTTGTGTTTTGTTTTCGTATTTGGCGCATTTGTTGACTTATTGCTGTTCTTGCACATGCACAATGCCTGCATTCTTTGTTTAGGTTTTTGTATGTGTGTGTGTGTTTGTGAATATGTGTTTTGTTTACATCTTGTTGTGGGTAGCATTGCCAAAAATAAAAAAATTTGTTTTTATTATTGACTACGTCATAGCGACGTCGCCACACCTCCAAATAGCAGCATATAAAACTCACCACAGCAGCAGCGCTGTCTCTCTCCTCTCTATCTCTCAGCAAAAGCTGACTGCAAGTTGTGAACCTGCACCGAGCAAAACCGTTACAACTGCTCTCATACAATTGTGCACTGAAACAACAAACACACAACACCAACACCAGAAACACACTCGCTACCCACTACCCACTCAGTTCATCAGACTCGCGCAAAAGCTCTGCCAACTCACCCATACCGACATTTTGCAATGCAAATGCACTGTAAATTGCATGCGGACATCAATTATATGGCCCAGACATATCACACAACATACTATATAGATTTGTTTGCTGGCGCCATTCAAACAACAGCAACAACATAAAAACAACAACATTTTTACAATATGTATGCAAATTTGTGGAAATTTAAAATGCCGAAGTTTCAATACTCTTGAAATAAGTTCAAAACTAAAATCGTTAGTTGTTTAGAAGTATTTTTTATCATAGAGTAAATTTTTTTTGTGTTTGTTTTGGTTTAAGTCTTAATATGCAAAAAATGTTATTGTATATTTTGAGCAATGTTCATTTCCATAAATTTAATATTTAATGACCCTCATTTGTCTGAGATTCTGTCGCTGTGACATTGCATAAGCCAAGTGGAAATTACTTGACGTCCAACCTTTCCGTCTCAAGAACAATCTCAAACAAAACCCACAAAAAAAATTCAGTTTTACAGCTCATTTGAGTATGAATACATCTGAACTAGTGATAAACTAGGAAAATAAAAAGTTCTACTCTTGAACTTAAATATTGCGAATCCCAACAAGATTTTGCATCTCTGCTGTAAAGAAAAATCGTAATAAAGAATGGGAAGTGCGACTGTACTAATGATAGGTTGCGTTTAGCGAGGTCGTACTGTATACAGGGCATATTATTACATATTTTCGTTTAGCCCGACTTCTTGTCACCTTAAACATTTGTTGTTGTCTGTGCACATCAAATTCTTTAAATGATAAACATTCATTTTACTCATACATACACACTTAAGTATATTTGTTATTTTGCTTACTGATTTGTATTTTTGAGGGGATTGTGAATTTTTTGATTGCCAGAGCTGCATGCAATTTCCTGCTAGATATGATGAATAATACTATAAACAAACAATCAAACATGCATATACAAATGTACGTATTAATTTATATTGATTTATAAAGCAATATTTTTTTTTGTCGATTTATCATGCAAGTGGCGCGTGCGGTCAATTTTGGGAGCATTATCAAAGCAAAATCCATGGATTTGCATTTCCTGTTTCATTATACACAACAAATATCGCTTTCGTTTTGTTTGGTTTGTATACTGCTGACAGGCACTGTGCAAATGTTGTGAATTGAACAAATTGTCATCGAAATCAAACTGCAAATGCTTAATCACAAGAAACACACACAACTACAAACAGTATACAAACATTAGTATGTATGTATGTATGTAAATATTTAACTTTTAAGTCACAAACCAAATGCGAGTGGCGCTCGCTCTCTCTCGTGTTATCGCTATCAAGATTGATATACAACATTCCACATTAAACACTTGGGTAAAAATAAAAACAAAGAACAAAAGTGCTCTAATTAAAACAAATATGCACTAGCAGATACTCTGGGTGCAGCAAAGTTTTTCTTAAACTATTAGAAAAATATCGATATTAATCGATTTAAAGGAAAATCGTTGGAAATTGGAATTGAATTCAAATAAAACCACATCATTTAATGAGACGGACGACGAAAGAGAGGAAGTACTTTCAAAACTGGGTAACAGGGTATTAAAACGATATCATAGTATTTGCACTTTGTTGAAATACTACTTATGTACATTCGTAAAATAACCTAATAAATGCTTTGTCTAAATGATTCCAATCAAATAGGGCCAGTATCAGTTTTAAGTATGATTTGCCATAGTCTTCAGTATTAGTCACAGTCTTTAATCCGGCTGAATGCAATATGGATACATTGCGTTCGTTTCACATGAAATATTATTATGGATTAACATTTGTACGTCCGTTTTTCTGCATACTCGCGTTCTTCCATGAAAATTTTAAGAATGAAATAGTTTTAAAATTTTTGAATTCTGTGTTTGTGAAACTTTATATCAATCAAAGTTTTGGATATAAGTCCCATGTGTTAAGAATGTTATCACAAATATCATAATCATATTACGTGTATGTTTGAATCGATCTCATTTAAATGTTTTGTTTATATTTACATATCTCTACATCATAGAACATACATTACATTACATAGCTTTAAGCTTTTGTAGCCTTTAAGTATTAGTTTAGTATTTTTTTTAATATATATTCAAGCTTTAAATCAGGAATGATGCTTTCGTTCTCATTTATTCAAAAAGGTACATAAGTATTAGTATGTATGTATGTATGCACATATGTATGTATGTGTACATACACTGTTTGTCGAAATGCTATCGCAATTGCCGTGGATTGTTTAACGGCATTTAGTAACTCTCAGCGTCACAGATAAAATTGGATCAATGCTTTCGCGTTGAAGCAACAGCCAGCTCCAACTGTATGAATTATAAATACAAAATACATATGTACATTTGTATGCATGTCACTCTCTTGAAATGCATACACTTGTATTTGTACATGTGTTTGTGCATATGCGTATCACGATAAGCCCTATAATAAACTTCATGGATTTGTTGTAGTACTATGTCTTTGTGGGCGGCTTGTTCCACCTAGCAATACATACCATACATACATACATAAAAATCGCAATGTAAACTAATGCGCAGTTCGCTTGTTAAGTTGCCCGTGACTTAAAATGGTTCGCTGCAGCAGCAGGTGCTGCAACGGCATTACAAGCTTTTTTCATTTTTTTATTTTACTTTTTCCTGGGCAAGCACACAACTAACGTTGTTAGCCTAAGCATGCACAAGTAAGTTTTGTGCATGTATGTATGTATGTACACAGGCGTACAGGATCTACTGCACGTTCTCATCTTAGAAAAGCTGCGTACGTGAGCCGTACCAGGTTCTGCCCTGGGCTGGCCACCCAATCCCACCAAACGCTATCCATACAACTAACCACCCTGTCGCAGCCGAAACGATGGAAGAGCGCACTTTTTTCTGTGCTCTCTCGAGCTCTCTTACTTCTCTCTCTCCCTCTCTTGCGCACTCTCCCTCTCTTTGAACGCTTCGTGTGAGTGTGTTGAGTTTTTATACTGCCTCAAACTCAACACACTTGATGTAGGCAAACGTCAGGATTTGCTGCTGTTTGTATTTTAATGACTTTGACTTGATGGCAGACACGCTTCTCAGCTCAAAGCTCGGCATTTGGGTCATGCTCATATGTACATATGTATGTACAACATGCTCTGACTAAAGAAAATTTGCCACGTTGCCGTTAAAAGCCCGGACAGTAGCCGATATAGACGGCTTCAAGGCCAACCTTAAGTTTATAATGTTTTCCGATTCTTTCAACCAGATGGATAATTAGTTAGTTATTGGTTTTAGGTTGAGTTACTTTGACAATTTGTTGCAAACAATTGAACATTAACCTGTCCTCTTTCTCTCTCTCCCTCTCTTAACTTGGTCAAGAGCTAAGACTCAAGTCTTTAAGCGATAAAGAAAACAATTAATTGGTTTCCTTCCTTTTTGCCGCTCTCCCCTTTTTAGATTGTGGCACGGCGGCATGACCTAAAACTGATTGTTACATCGGCAACAATGGATTCCACAAAGTTTGCAACGTTCTTTGGCAATGTGCCCACGTTTACCATACCGGGACGCACGTTTCCGGTGGATGTGATGTTTAGCAAGAATACGTGCGAGGATTATGTGGAGTCGGCTGTGAAGCAAGCGCTACAGGTGCATCTGACCCCCAACGAGGGTGACATGCTGATCTTTATGCCTGGCCAGGAGGATATTGAAGTTACCTGTGAGGTCCTGGAGGAGCGCCTCAGCGAGATCGACAATGCGCCTGAGCTAAGCATATTGCCCATTTATTCACAGCTACCCTCCGATCTGCAGGCCAAGATCTTTCAAAAGTCAGCCGATGGTGTCCGCAAATGTGTGGTGGCCACAAATATAGCGGAGACATCGCTAACCGTTGACGGCATCATCTATGTCATTGATTCCGGCTACTGCAAACTGAAGGTCTACAATCCTCGCATTGGCATGGATGCCCTGCAGATTTATCCCATTTCGCAGGCGAATGCCAATCAGCGTTCCGGACGTGCCGGCCGTACTGGTCCTGGCCAGGCCTTCCGCCTCTACACCCAGCGACAGTACAAAGATGAGCTCTTGGCCCTAACCGTGCCGGAAATACAGCGCACCAATCTGGCCAATACGGTGCTGCTGCTCAAATCTCTGGGTGTTGTCGATCTGCTGCAGTTTCATTTCATGGATCCACCGCCGCAGGATAATATACTCAATTCGCTGTATCAGCTCTGGATATTGGGTGCACTGGATCATACTGGCGGCCTGACCACATTGGGCAGGCAAATGGCTGAGTTTCCGTTGGATCCACCACAATGCCAGATGCTCATTGTTGCCTGCCAAATGGAGTGCAGCTCTGAGGTTCTTATCATTGTTTCTATGTTATCGGTGCCATCGATATTTTATCGACCCAAGGGACGCGAAGAGGAAGCGGATGGTGTACGCGAAAAGTTTCAGGTGCCCGAATCGGATCATTTGACCTACCTCAATGTCTATTTGCAGTGGAAGCAAAACAGGTAAATAACAATTTGATTACTCCCCCTCTATCCCTCTCTCTCTCTTTCGCTCACATCATTATCATTCTGTCTCTTTCCCTTTCTCTTTGCGGCCTTATAGCTATAGTTCGACTTGGTGTAATGAACATTTTATACACATTAAGGCAATGCGAAAGGTACGCGAGGTGCGTCAACAACTAAAGGACATAATGACGCAACAGAAGATGAACGTCAAGTCGTGCGGCACAGATTGGGATATTGTGCGCAAGTGCATCTGTTCCGCCTATTTCTATCAGGCGGCACGATTGAAAGGCATCGGCGAGTATGTGAATCTGCGCACAGGTATGCCCTGCCATTTGCATCCGACATCGGCGCTTTACGGATTGGGCACCACGCCCGACTATGTTGTCTACCATGAACTGATTATGACCGCCAAGGAGTATATGCAGTGTGCCACCGCTGTCGATGGCTATTGGCTGGCGGAGTTGGGACCAATGTTCTTTTCGGTCAAGGAGACGGGACGCAGTGGTCGCGACAAAAAGAAACTGGCCGCCGAGCATCTCAAGGAGATGGAGGAGCAAATGTTGCAGGCCCAGCATCAGATGGAGGAGCGCAAACAGCAGGCGGCACAGCGCGAGGAGCAATTGGCTGGCAAGCAAGAAATCGCGACACCAGGCAATGCAACGCCCAGTAGACGCACTCCAGCACGTATTGGCCTCTAAGAACATTTGTTATTTTCAAACTCATCGTTTATTTCAAATTCTTGTAGTATATATTATGTATGTATGATTATGGACATTTCCAGTTCCACTGAAGAAGGAACGTGTTGCTTAATTGACTAAACCAAATGCAACGTTAAATAAAACTTTCTGTCCTTGTAAGAGTACTTATGGGTTTTATTTCAAAAGCAAACTTTCAGGCAAAAACTAATTCTTATTGAAACACTTTGCAAATCTAAAGCATAACCTTAGGCTGGTCAATAAAATCTTTACAGAAACCTAGTGTTGTTTAAGCCATTTAATATGGTCTTTAATATACAAATAGTATGTACATGGGTTTATGAGTTTATATACTTTAAATACGAGTATATAAAAGCCAAATAATTACGATCCCTAGCGTTGGCTGAAAGATTTTAAGCCGGTTCGCAGCTGCTCCAGAGGTTAGGACGCATAGTTGATTGTCTACCACATGATGAGTGGGCTGGCAACGACACTCGCCCCACATGCATTGCATGCTTGAATAAAGCGATTGTTCCAGCTCCATCTGCTGGCAGTCCTCGTTGCGATGACAATAGGCACCGTAGGGTACAATTGGTTCACAAATAGTGCTGTTCGTCGACTCATTCTGATCCCGTTTGGTTTTGGCATAATATTTGTGGCGGCAGCTACAGCGATTGTTGTGGCAAGTGCCGCCAGCACCGAGCTCCAGCTGGCACTGAGCAGATGTTTCACAGCTGGCGTCATATGCCGCACCCGACACACAGAGTGTCATGTTGTGATTAGGTACAGAGTCGCCGTTGCAGGCGCATTTCTTGGCCTGTGACAAACAAATCGAAGAACCAATGCTTTCGCAAAATGTGTTGTTGCTGCAGCTCAATTCTGTTTTGATATTGAAACATGTATCCGATTTGAATAAAGTGGCACTTATCTATATTTAACGGCTTACCTAGAAGCGCCAGGCATTGGCCCTCATGCAGCTCAAAGTGTTCCTTGCATATGCAACGCTTTTGCGATTTGTGACACACGGCAAACGTGTCTGCTAACTGGCACTGACGTGACATCTCACACGGAACGTTGAGTGACACTTGCTGCGGCAGGCAACGACGTTTATCATCACTGGGCACATGATCGGCGGCGCAGTAGCACTGTTGCATTTTTGCATCGCATTCGGCACCCGGAAGACTGCACGGACACGGGCCGCCAATTATGTTACTCAGCTTTTCATCCTTGGGCTCACACTCCGTGTGGTCTTTGCTGCCACGTGCCTTGCAAATGCAGCGCGAGTTCAGACACCTGCCGCTCTCATACTTAACGCACTGCGCGTCCGTGATGCACCCTAGTTCAAGCAGATCATTTGCTAAGATGGAGTGCACTACACACAAGCCAAGTAGTAAAATTTGTGGAACCCGCATTGTTAACTAGGCTTTAACGTTTTAATATATTCATGCATTGAAAGAGGGCGCCATTAACCGTTATAATTATCATATGTTTCTGATAAACGGCACATTTCTTACCCGATGTGGCAGCACTGCCGCTGATATCATTTTCAGCTCTTACCAACACTGCAATCAGCGATAACATATCGATTGTAATTTCAAGCACCTCTAGTTTTGCATAAAAGCCTATAAAGCAAAGCAAGCATACGTAGCTGCACAGTCAAATTCTCGTACATAACAAAATAACTTGTGAAGTTGAATTTTAAACAAATTTTGAAAAAAATAAATACAACAAAATGGTTCGCCGTGGACGTTCTGCAAGCCCCCCACCATCGGCCAGACGGTAAGTTAAAAGTTGAAAAGTTATGTGAAACTAAAACAAGCTCCAAGTGAACAAAGACAACGGACAAAAGACGCAATTTAAAAAAAATAATAACAGAAACACTCTCAACTTTTTGATGCTTTTAATAAGACAATTGACTTCGGCAATAATTGTTTATGTTGCTCTTAGTATGAAATTATAGAGTTGCAAGTGTTATAGCGAAATGTACAGCGATTTCTGGAAGTTTCCGCGTTACGTAACCTTAAAACAGATTAAACACGGAAAACGGCGACGACTGTGCAACGAGCAAAGTTCAAAAGCGTGGCAACAACAATATTTATACTAAATATACATATGCATTTTGTTTTCTATTTGCAGCAGCGCACCCGCGCATGCACCGGCTCAAGTGCCCGCACGTGCCGCCGCACCACCACCACCACCAGCGCCAATGGCCGCACCACCCAGTGCTGTTGGTATGCCGGCACCCCAGCAGCCATCGATGTTCCAGCAAATGGCCGCGACCGCTGGAGGTGTTGCTGTCGGCTCCGCAATTGGCCACACCGTCGGCCATGGACTCACATCAATGTTCAGCGGATCCGGTGATAAGGAAGCAGCAGCACCAGCCGCACCGGCTGCCCAACAGCAGCAGCCCTATTATGCACAACCGGCACAGGCCAATGAGCCTCAGGGCGCTTGCGCCTGGGAAATCAAACAGTTCCTGCAATGCGCTTCGGGTCAATCCGATCTGACGCTCTGCGAAGGCTTCAATGAGGCGCTGCGACAGTGCAAGGCGCAGCATCATCTACAATAAATATATAATACACCCAACAACTAAAAACAATAACATCTGCAAACGGCAAAATAACATGTGACAAAATCTCGAAGTTTGAATAATGGCGAAAATGTTGAGCTAAAGTAGTGTTTATTTTTTTTTCGTTTGCTTCAATTAGTTAATACTTATGTAATCAATTATTATTGTTTAAAAAGCCAGCAAATTGTTAAATTTAGTCAATTGTTCAATATAAATTCGAGCAGCAGAGTTCAGCAGAAATTAAAACTGTTTTTCTTTGCTGCTCCAAAAAAAGAAAGAAAAAAATTTATTTTTATTTTAAGATGTTTTTTGCATAGAATTGTGAAATGCTCCAATAACATAACATTTGGATGCCAGAAAAAAATTAGAGGAACACGTGAGTGTCAACGATGACCTTGCACTTTGACGACGCAGTGCGTCCTAAAATAGATAGACTGATTCATTCCCGGGTGGTGGGGGAATAGGAATTATCGCGTGCGACGCCACTTAGTTTTTTGTTGTTGTTATTTGTTTTGATTTGATGCGCCAATTGGGGCTTGTTTTGGTGAAATGCTTTCGAGCTGGCCAAGTAAACAGAACTAATTATGATAAACATGTTGACGGCAAAAAATCATTATTTATATATGTATATACACGTATGTACGTATATATATTTATACTAAATACGGGAGCATTTGTGTGACGCTTTATAATATTAAATGTATAATGAGTATGGAGGTAGCGTAGTTTGACCGTCTAAGTCGGCTGCCGCATTGCATTTAAGCGCTTTCGAAACTAAAACTAAACAAGAATGCGAAAGGGAACACTCGGCTCGACAGCAACATGGCTGTTGGTTGCGTAAAGACAGAACAGAGAGCATTATTTTCCCCTTGACTTCCATTGGCGGTAGTTGTTTTAAAAGCTGATAGTCACTTTTTATCGATTGAACGCGCATTTGGACGATAACTGAAGTAAAATGCGTTGCACTTTCAAAACTTGTTTTATGAATAAAAATATGAAAATTTCAATCAATATGGTTAAACTTAATATTTACATTAAACAAAGTAATATGATTGTTGCAATAATTAAATAGTTCACAAACAAATATTTCATTCGCATCTAAAATTAAGCTTATGTTCAGTTGATAAAGGTATTAACCTTCGAAGCCAACATCAGCGTCTGTGTACATTTTGATCGGCTGATCAGCCGTTGCATTATTTGTCTCCATCATTTCGACATCACGGCAATTGGCAGCCTGAAGCTCTCTTCTGATATCCGCCGTGATCTTTGGATGCGATTTTTTTCTGCAAAAATAAATGGTTTTATTTTATTAAGTTTTTTAGATTTGGCAAGCGAACGTACTTTAATAGTTGAAGAAGCGCATCCTTTTGTTCCGAGGAGATGTCATTTTTATAACGTTGTGCAAAAGTTAGAAGGCTCTGATGCCACAGCACAGGCAGATCACGTCTGTCGTTTTCGAATCTATTAAGAGAAAAATTAATGAATTGCCTAAAATGGAGTGTGTAATAGCAAGGTACCTGAGGAAGTGAAAGACGGCAGCATCGATGACACGATAGGGCAACGCATAACGTTTATCCAGAAAATAACGTATAAATATCGAATTGGCACCAGAATAGCTCATCTCACAGATCTTTAGCAGGCAGGCAGACGAGTGCAGCACTGGTATGGAGCTGCGTGCAACAACGCTACCAAATATAATGGCCTCGCGCAACGTGCAATCGCCCGCCTCCAACAGCGGCAATATAATGCCTTTCATAAAGGCAGCAGGCTTGAAGAGTGCACGTTTGAGTGCGTTGTACAGATGCATATTGAGTTTTTTGTATTCGCAGAGATCGTCGCGAACGCGCGGTAGTAGTACCAGATTGTAGAAACGCTGGGCCATTGCCTGGGACAGAACGGAGCAGAAGATGCGTGTGCCCTGGAACATGGCAGCGGCACTCCAATTGTGTGGCTCCGTAATGAACAATATCTGTTCCCAGTTCCTTAGCTTTGGTATGATCTTAAAGGCCTTAGGTATTTTGCCACTGCGATAGCGCTTGAGAACATCGCGAACGCCCTCGTACATTTCCTTAACTTTGGGATCAACCTCTTCGATTTTAAGGGAGCCAACATCGGAGATTTTCGCATGTATATCGGCACCTTTCTCTTGAATCTTTTGCATTATAATTTCGGATAGATGTAGCGTGCGCTTGCCTTCCTGGTTGGATGGCTGTTGGAATTGTTCGAAAGCGGCGACATCATCAGCATCCATTTCCAAGTCGTCCATGAAATCGTTTTCATTGACATCCTGCTCCTCTTCCTGCTCGATAGTATCTTCTACAAACCAACGAAAAGTCGCACTCAAAAATATGTACACCCACACGCACAGTTATAAATTCAACTTACTCAAATTAAAGTTTAGATTTTTTGTAGGCGCCAGGCTTGGAAAGTTCTCTTCGTCTAGCTCCAATTGCTGGAGTCTGGCTGCCGCCAATATCTTTTGACTGCTCTTGGCATCGATATTCTGTTGTAAACATTAGAGATTGAAGCATTACCATCAACATATCCACTGTTTCATGACTTACTGGAGATTCCTCTGCGCGCAACTTGACCTTTTCCTTGTTCTTGGCCTTTGTTACCTTACCCTCTGTGATTTGCTTTTCCAACGTGACATTCTTTATTATCGCAACATTCGCTTTCTTTGGCTTTCCCATTTTGCTGCGTTTTACAAAAGAAAAGGTATTTAATAACAAAAGCTGAGAGGCCACAGCACGTGTTGCAATCGGCGTTTATCGTTGGGGCACCTCGTTGTCATGGTCACTCGTATATTTAACAGCTGTTGTAATCAGGTATGCTTTGATACATATCGATTACTGTAAAAGGTTTGAGGTAAGCGATATATTAAGTTGCTTTAGCTATCTAAGCCATATTTACATTGATAATTAGCTTTTAGTTGTTAATAATTAAAAAATGTATCAAAAAGAAAGACTGTAGTCATTGTCAAGAGTTTGACTGACGTTCATAAGCAATCGATTAGCTGTTTACAGTATATCCAAAGCGCTAAAGATATCGATGGTTTCTGCATCCCTATTTCCTTTCCCTTTCCTAGTTGCGATTGGCCAAGACCGATTCTTTTTTTTTCTGTGTTGATTGCAGCAAGACCACCATAATGAAGGTGTGCTAAAATTTTGTGAAAAATATTATAACAAACGTTGTAAACATACATAAATATTGCAAAAAACAGCTAGCGTAAATAATAAACTGTTGCAAAAACTAAGTGATGCATGAAAAATTCAAATGATTGCGCTATAAATCATAGATAACAATTAGGGTCGTTTTGTGTATATAGATGTAAACTAAACAAATTTTTTTTATGTGATACTTGCAGCTCAACGTTTCCTATCCCGCAACGGGATGCCAAAAACTTTTCGAAGTTGTTGACGAGCACAAACTGCGTGTCTTCTATGAGAAGCGTATGGGCCAAGTTGTGGAAGCCGATATTCTTGGCGATGAGTGGAAGGGTTATCACCTCCGGATCTCTGGTGGCAACGACAAGCAGGGCTTCCCAATGAAGCAGGGTGTGCTGTCCCACGGTAAGTGCGAATAGAATGTCAAGTTTACGTGAAACATTAGAACTTACCTCTATTATTATTGTGCGTTAGGTCGCGTGCGATTGTTGTTGAAGAAGGGACACTCTTGCTACCGACCACGTCGTACTGGCGAGCGCAAGCGCAAGTCTGTGCGTGGCTGCATTGTTGATGCCAACATGTCTGTGCTGGCTCTGGTTGTCATCAAGAAGGGTGAGCAGGATATTGAGGGTCTGACCGACACCACAATTCCCCGTCGGTTGGGTCCCAAGCGTGCCAGCAAGATCCGCAAGCTGTACAACTTGACCAAGGAGGATGATGTCCGTCGGTTTGTTGTGCGTCGTCCATTGCCCGCCAAGGACAATAAGAAGGCCACCTCCAAGGCACCCAAAATCCAGCGACTGATCACCCCCGTGGTGCTGCAGCGCAAGCACAGACGTATTGCACTGAAGAAGAAGCGCCAGCTGGCCTGCAAGGATGCTGCTGCCGACTATGCCAAGCTTTTGGTGCAGCGCAAGAAGGAGTCAAAGGCTAAGCGTGATGAGGCCAAGCGCCGTCGCTCCGCCTCCATCCGCGAGTCAAAGAGCTCTGTGTCGAGTGACAAAAAGTAAAAATATAAAATATGCGAACTACGCATTGCTAAAAGTGTAAACTTCCCACATCGTTTAAGTTACAAAGATATAAAAGTTTAATAAAAAACAATGTAATGGTCAAAAGATAGAACAACCTAAAAATACTTTTTTTTTTTTCTTGTGGACTATATAGATGTGTGTGTGCGTGAACTTGAAGGCAATTGCTAAAAAATTTGTGCGAAAGTGAACCTATTTTAATCAGCGATTGCCTATCTAGGGTCTTATTACATTTTGGCGAAGATCAGTTTGTACCTATATAAGGAAATAGATATGTATATTCCTGACCGGCATCACCAGCTGGGGCCATACAGCTTCTTGGTACCATATTTTTCTATACGATTTGGTCAAAAATCTATCAAAGAAACTCATTCACTGGATTGTTTTGCTGTCCAAGACATCTTTACCACTATGTCACTATAGTTATCAAGCATTAATTGGTTGCTTGGATTGCTGATTATCCCAGGAAAACATAAGTTTTTCATACTGCAATAAATATTTATCTCCAATATTGTGAATACTACTCACAAAAGATTGAAACGGATCTTTTCTTACTTCATGAGAAATTCGCAAAACGCAAAATGAAGTAAACAATGCTATCTCGAGTATGATAATTACATTCAAACTTCCATGTAACGAATCTCAAGGGGATAAGAAAAAACTTCGTTATAGAGAAAATTCGTTATATAGAATGGGTTTTTGACTGAATCAAATTGCAGGGTTCTGGTTTCTGACTTCGCTGTATAGAAAATTCGTTACATGGAAGTTCGACTGTAGTAGTAAAAGTTGCAGAATTCAGTTTCGTTCGTCTTGTTTCAAACACTATTTATTGACAACAATTAAAATTTTAGTCTCCAAAATGGAACATGCTCAAAATTTAAATAATTCTTCGAACTATTCGATCAACTACAAAAATGCGTTTAAAGCAGATACAACTTTATATATAGTAGTAGTATGTGTATATTATTGTTTGGTATAACTATTTTATGTATAATGTATATATGTAAAAAACAATAAGAATGTATAATCAGGGGCAGTTGGCATTGAGTCGATCTTTGCGCACATACATATGCATACACTAACACACAGAGAAGAGAGAGATAGAGATAGTGTGTGTGTGTGTGCTTTAATACAATTTAAATGTAATTTTGGGCGCCTTCGTTTTGCAAGTTATCTCTGATCTGCTTCTGCTGTTGCCTCATTGTTAGGTGGCGCCGTTTGTGTGTCGTATTGCGCCAGTTTGGCCTCCTGATCTGCCAGCAGCTCGAGCAGATCCTCCTGATCCTTTTGTGTGGCCAACAAAAGTTCATTGGCAGCATCGGCTCTTTGCTTTTCTGTGTGTAACTGTTGCCGAAGCGTCTCCAGTTCTTTGGTGAGACGTATGTTCTCCGCGAAAAACATGTTAGCCTGATAGCGTGCCGCATTCAGTTCCTCTTGTGGCTGTGATTGTGTGACTTGTGGTGAATGGGCTTGCTCCTGATCCTGATCTTGACCATTGGTTGGTACCGTTGCCGCTGCCGTTGCACCTGCTGTCAGCTGTGCCTTGAGCAGCGTATTCTGATCGGCCAGCTGTGACTTGAGCGACTGCTCCTGGCTAAGCTGTTGCCTGAGCTCATCGTTTTGCTCCTCCAGCTCCTTGTTGGTCAGCTGCAGTGATTGTATTTGGCCATCCATGCCGCGTATAATTCCCTTGTATTGGGCAACCAGAGCTGATGCCTCCGAGCTGAGTGTCAGTTCGGTCAGCTCAATGCCATCGACATCAAAGCCAGATACTAGTTTGGCTATCAGCGCCTCCAATCCCTTGTAGAGTTTGCAGTACTCATAGTCGAGCAGGAGCTCACTAGCACCCTTGGCACGGATCTGTGCCTGCTTGCAGGCCCTGCTGTACGCCTCGTGGCGCGACACTTCGCCCAGTTTGTTGCAAAACGTCTCCTGGCCAATGCGCTTAATAATCAGCTGACTTATATCCTCGCGCCGCTGATTGGGCAGTGTATTATCATTGAACTGAATGCAGAGACCCATGAGAAAGGCGCACATGCCCTGGACAAGATACTCGCGCTCATCATGCTCATTGGCGCATAGCTGTGCCGTCAAATAGGCCATAATGCCTTGAGTCTCGAGCAGTGCCTTTACAGCACCGGGACAATGGGCGAGCCAGACACTGAGCAGCATTAGGAGACCCACTTTACTCTGCAGGCGATAGCGTTCCTGTTGCAATAGATTGGTGCATTGCTCAAGCAATGTTATGGGTCTTTGTCCACCTGGCGTGGCCAAAAGCACACGCAGCAGCTCCTCCTTTTGGGCGACATTCTCGACGAGGGTGTGCATGATGGCGACCGCCGAGAACCAATTGGCCAGCGTGTCTGTGGAAAAGAGTCCGGTGCAAAGCAGCTGTCCAGTGGATAGAGAACTTACATCGCTTGCACTGGAGGGCAGCAGTGTTTGGACAACAGCACGTTGACCATCCGAGTTGCGATAGAGGAAACATTCAAAGCAATAAAGAACAGCACATCGCAGCGCCAACAATTGTTTCTCATTGATCATGGACATAAGAAGAACCACAATGGCAGGACGAGGTGGCTGACTGGGTGCCTGAACGCGGCTCAGTTCCAATTGATTCTCGTGATCGCCACGCACAACCTCGGCGACAGCATTTATTGTCTCAGTCAGTATGTCGGCAGGGACGCCGCTGCTCATCAGAATGTCGCAGAGTGCTTGAAGCAGCTGGGATTTTTGCATGACACGCTGGCAGGCGCTGACCACCTGCTGCTGATTGCTAGGCGTGACCAAAGCGCGGACCACCTGCAGCATGCAATGGAAATTGGACACTTTTTGTGGTGTCCAGCCACTGTCCTCTAGTTCGCTGTTGAGTATGAACATGGGCGCCAATCGCTGTATGTAGGAGCCTTCCTTGAAGAACTGCTGATTGCTCGAGTTATTTTTAAGCAAATTTAGCAGCAAAATGAGACAATCCTCTACAACAATGCCACCATCCGAGCAGCCCTCCTCTCGCACAATGTCGAACAGACGATCAAATGCATTCTCAAATGCCACAATCTTTTGGATATTAGAATTGCCTTTGGTTAGCTCAATCAAGAGCAGCAGCACATCGTTTCTAATCACCTCACGACTGTCTGTGAGCAAATCCATTAGCTTGGATACGCCCATGGGGCTGACAAGCACCAGGTCCTGCAATTCTCTCGTCTTGTTTGCAATCAAAGATGTTATCAATTGGATTGCCGCACGTCGCACACGAAAATCATACTCGTCTAGATAGCCCATGACCAGGGTGACATGCTCGGGACTCTTAATGAACATTTCGGTAAACTGTTCGCCTACGTTGACAGATACTGCCGGATTGTCGGCCTCCTCGTCGAATTCCTCGCTGGTGACAATATTACATAGCGTGTCTAAGGCGTAGCTGATAATCTCAGCGTCCTGGCCATCGTTCTGGAGTACTTGCACCAGCGGTGGCATGCCCTGGGCGCCAACTTCAATGCGGTATTTGCGTGAAAGCGCCTTTAGTGCCCGGCAAGCATCGCGGCGATCTTCAAGCAGCGTCGAGGAGTAAACTCGATCGACTAGCTTCTCAACGGTTTCAGCTGCGCTTGGCTGCTGGCCGGGCTCGGTGCTGCCCAGCACCGTCTTGATGCCGCTCTTCAGGAACTCCATCCACTCACTTCTTTTGTTTGGCCTAACGACGTGTTCAATATGTTAATATGGGTATATCTAAACTCGCATATGTATCTGACACGTCAATTTTTATAAAAACAATATACATGCCAGTGTGTGCACATCAACAGACATAAAATAAAAATAAATTTTAACGATAAATGATGCAGTCACTTAAAATTTTACTCAAAGTTGCTGAATTTATTTGCAATTACTTTATGTGTGGTGAGTGTATTTAAGCTTTAATCTGGTTATGCAAAAATTAAAATTATCTAAAGGTTGCAATATCGATATAACAATTTTAATTTGGCATTTTTATGTGCTTTATTATGCCGACTTGTTTACATTGTAGCCAATGTATACCCATCAACTTGACCACGATATTGCAAACTGCATTTTCCTGGTGAACGCACCCGATGTAAAACACTATCGATAAAACAATAAAAGTATTGGTGTTTTTTAGTGGCAAAGTGAAGCATTATAGAATATTCTGCGGATAGAGCAATACTGGTTAAATTTTTTTGTTGTAAATTTTGTCTGTTTTTGTTTATTATGCATTTGTTTGCATCTGAGTTGTTAATTAAATGGATGCCACAGATGCCGCTGTATAAATGAGCTACAAAATGAACGCCGCACAACTTATATGTCTATGCCTGTGGACGCTCTTCGCCCTCCGCACGCAGACGACCTTTGTTGTGCAGGCAATGTGCCCAAAAAAATGCAGCTGCAAGAACATCTCGGAGAACATTCAAAGCTTGCGTGTCCGCTGCGACGAGCAGCATATTGTTAATTGGAAGGAACTGAGTTTTGGCGATGATGTGCAAAACATAGTCAGCATGTAAGTTGCAATTGCTTACATTTCAGAAACCAGTGGACATACTCAAGTTATTTTCTTGTACTTTATTTAGCAATGCCAGCAAAAATTTGATAGCACAAATAACTGAAGAAGATTTTAAGAGCTTCACGGAACTAAAACGTTTGGATTTATCATCAAATCTACTTACCGAACTAGATAAGAATACTTTTGGCAATAGTCTGCTTAATGTGGAGCGCTTGCGAATCGCCAACAACTCCATAAGTCATATTTATGAAGGCGCCTTTGAACTGATGCCAAAACTAAAGCAGCTGTAAGTTATTTTCGAAGCTTAGTTGTGCACTTTTTAAATGTTTATTAAATGTTATCTGTTTAGTGACTTGTCCAGCAATCCCTTGGCCTGCGATTGTGGACTAATTTGGTTGATTGCCTGGTCAAATGCACGCGATATTCGCTTGCAGCCGGCTCCAAAATGTGATTCACCTAGTAATTTTCGTGGCATGCCACTCAAGAAATTAAAAGTGGGCATCGATTTTCGTTGCGAATCGTTGCGGCAGCCGCTCCTAGAATTGGTGCCCAAGCAGAATCAGGTGTGTACTCCAAACCAAAAATATAAATGATATTTATATAATTTGCTATCAGATTATTAGAATATTCATTCTCCTTTCGTTAATAATTTAAATATGATTCCCCGCAGATTGCTTTTGAGGGCGATGAGCTGCAATTGAAATGCTATGCGCCGCGCGTGGCTATTGGAGCGCCAAGTGATTCAGAGGATTTACCGACACGCGCCTATGTCTTCTGGGGCTGGTCGGATAAGATTCGACAGCAAAACTCCACCGATGACATAATTTATCGTGATCCCACAAAAGTGTTTAACGATGTACATTTGGAGACGCGACACTCAACGGATTCGGGAATACTCAATTCAATTTTACGCATAGGCAGCCTCACACAAAATCATACAGGAATGTGGGACTGCACGCTACGCAGTCAGCAGGCGAACCTTTCGCAGTCCATAGTCCTGCATGTTGTAGCGAAAGGAACGCTCTATTGTGATGCTATCGTCTCGCATACGAACAAAGGCAGCTATCATTGGCCACGCACAATGCGGGGCGAAACAGTGCTTCAGGCATGCGTCGAGGAGCCCAGCGATGTGACCCAGCAGCGACGCGCCTCCCACAAATGCGCAAGCGATGGCCACTGGCAAAACCTCAATACAGAGAGTTGTGTCTATGTCAGTGAAACGACGCGTATTTTCGAGCAATTCGCCAAGGTGAATCTGACGCTGACCAAGGGTCAAAATGCATTGGAAATTGCGCGACGTTTGCATAATTTTACGCATATACAAACGCAGCTGCACAAGATACGCGATCCAATGGATCTCGAGTATATAGCGCGTACGCTGCTCAAGTATCTCGAACAATTGGAAGCGCATCAGCTGGAGATATGCTATTTGCTTATGGACATTGTATCGCAGCTGCTAACGCTGCCCACCAAGTTATTTGAGGTGGCACAGCTGCAACAATCAACCGGCTACAAGCTACTCCACATTGTCGAAGCTTCGGCCTTAAGATTGGCTAGCAGCAGCACCACCACCATCAGTGGAGCTGGCACTGATACGGATTTAAATGCATTTATTGATTGGCGGCGTCAAATGTCTCAGCGAAATATTTTCGTTGAGTTCTTCAACATTAGTTTGGAGCAATTTCTGAGCATGTCGTGCGTTTGGCTGGAGGGTAGTCAACGTGGTTTGCAATGCAACAGCGCCAATGATACGATACCAATGTATGAGCATGGTGACATCGATGCCGCTATCCAAGTGCCCTATCAAGTGCTCAACGAACAGTTACCAAACAACAGCAGCAGCAGCAGCACAATGCGTAATCTAAGGCTAATGATAACGCTGCATCGGAATGCCAAATTGCTGCCCAATTTACAATCGGAGCAAAATCAGACGCTCTCATCGGTGATAATTGGAGCACGTCTTTATAGCAGCGATGGTGAGGCGCTTGCCACAACTAACTCAAAGGATAAAGATGATGATGGCAATGACAATGATATTGATGATGATGTTGATCTGGATCAGGATGATGTATATCAGCAGCGGATAACAATAATGTTGCGTGCCCATCCGTATCACGATGAGCGAAGTGCACCATTGCCCGCATGGTGGGATGACCAACAACAAACATGGAATACACGCGTCTGCCAGCAACATTATCAACATCGCACTCTCCTCATGTTTAGCTGCAGTCGCACCGGCTACTTTGGATTACTGCAACGTGCCACCTATCTCAATGACTATCGCAGTGAGCTGTCGGGCGCACGTTTCCGTCACGCTCCCATGCCTGTGTATGTGGGTTGTGCAGTGCTCTTTGCGTGTGCCTGGTTCAACATTGTTACCTTTGTGGTATTTGGCTGTGCCATACGCATTAATCGTGTGCAGCGACATGCTTTGGTCAACACCTGGCTGGCATTGTCGACATTGTGTCTGGTCTTTGTGCTGGGCATCTATCAGACAACGAATTTGTTGCATTGCCGTTTCTTTGGACTGCTGCTGCACTATCTCAGTTTGTGTGTGCTGCTCTGGCTGTGCGTCAGCTTGAGCAGCATGTACAAACGTTTGACCAAATCAACAACGGCCACATCCTTGCCCTTGGCAGCAACATCGTCAGCTGCTGCAGCAGCAGTAGCAGCTGGACAAGCATTGCAAATGCGCGAACCAACAGCAGAACCACATCAACGCAAACCCATATTGGGCATCTATTTGGTTGGCTGGGGCATTGCAATGCTCATTTGTGGCATTAGCAGCGCTGTCAATATGAGTGAATATGCTGCCTATAGCTATTGTTTTCTACACAATGCTACGACACTGAATGCTCTGCTCGTGCCCGCTGGCATCTTGTTGATCTTTAGTGGCATTCTGGTGCTTTGCATTTACTATCAGTTGAGCCAACAGGCGGTGAATGTGTTGCAGATGCAGCAGCATCTGGGACAGCGTCAATATTCGGATAATAATACTCAGGCGACGGAGCACATTGATCTCGATTGGCTCGATGCGAATGGCACCAAGCAGGAGACGACAACGACGGCGGCGGCGGCGGCAAGCAATCTTCAACTTCAGCTACAACTCCAGGAACAATACAGCACATTGAGCAATCCATTGAGCAGCATTGTCGATGATTTTGAGCGTTCCAATATGTCGCATTTGCGTGGACATTTCATCTTTCTGCTGCTGTACGTTGCCGCCTGGCTATCGGCTGCCCTCTATGTGCATCATGAGCAACAGATTTATGTGCTGTGCTTTGTGTGCAGTTGTGTGGCTTTGGGCCTATTCCTGCTGCTCTTCTACAATTTGACGCGCAACGATGCAAGGCAGGCGTGGACACAGCATCGTTTGCCACGTCCCACACGCCTCGTTGCCTACAATAATGCACAGAATGGTGGAAGAGCAGCCGGCGGTGGCGGCGCCGGCTTAGGTGCGAATGCTGCAAGCGGATCGGCTGTTAAATCTGGCGGTGCAGCCATGATAAGCAATTCAATTGTTGCCTACAAGGCAGCACCTGGCAGTCTCTATGAGGCAAACAATTCGGCTGGCTCCCGCTCAAACAGCCAATGCTCCAATAAGCAGCGTAGCAACAGCGCCCGAAGCATGCGCAGCCAGACGCGCAGCAATGGACACATGGACTGCACCACACAGCAGCTACTAAGTGGCAGCAATGCACCCAATGGCATTACAATTATCAACAATACTCATGGACAATCATCGAGTGGAGGAGGAGGAGGAGGTGCATCTCAGTCGCAACACCAGCAACAGCAACAACAGCAGCAGCAGCCAGGCTTGTTGCATGTTGTGCCCAGTCATGAGAGCATACCCAGCGCCGATATCTTCTATAATCCAAATCAAATCAATGTAGCCCGCAAGTTTTTCAAAAAACAAAAACGCCTCGCAAAACGCAACAACTTTGAGCTGCAACGTCAGGCATTGCCTTTGCAGCAGCTCCATAGCCAGCATAGTTTGAGTGATGCCAGCTCGGAGCAGCTGTATGCCCGACATCATAATGCAATGACCCTCTTGGCCGGCGGCACCAAAGTAAACAATACGAATCTGCATTATAAGACAACAACAGCAACAGCGACAACAGCAACAACACCAAGCAGTACAATGGGAGGAGCACAACAACAATCACCCATTACGCACAAGGATCATCATCATCATCAGTCTCCATCTCCATCACATCATCAGCCGTCGGGTGTTAAGCGTTTTGTGCCCGCAACGAAAATACTTCAAGCGAACATCTATACGAATATACCGGAAACATTGACGCCACAGCATGAGGTGATTAAGTTGCGTCAGAGCACCAGGACACCATCACTGCTGGATGAGACGCTGCACGAGCACGATGATGAACTGCTGACCACACATGACGATGACGATGGCGATGGCAGCTCCCTGGATGAACATGCGCCACTCTATGCCAACACAATGCCAGCTGCAACGCCAGCAACACAACGCGAACTCAATTCGCACATCTTTCGGGAGCGTGGTGGTGCACCCATAAGCTCCACACCAGTGAAACAGCCCAGCTTAGAGGCTATGAACAGCTTGGGCTTGCCAGAGCCGGATGATGCCGCTGCTGCCGCCGAGGAGCCGCTGTTGCAAAAGCACGAGATCTATGTATCCAATTCGTTGCAGGTGACGAATAGCATTAGGTTGGAAGATAACTTCCCAAGCGTTCTCATACGCTACAGCCAGCCGCATCAATCGAAATCCTTGAACAACATTAGCGATATGCTGGCAGCCAGCTTGGGAGGAGCAGCAGGGGCAGGAGCGAGTGGCAGCGGTGTAACTGCATCCGAATTGGAAGGCAATGCCGTCGACGGCTCCCTGATAGGCAGCAGCGCCAACTCAATGCTTACCCAATTGTATTCCTGTTCCAGCAACAATCTGCCCCAGCTGGGGCAGGCAACGCACGGCAATGCACGCAGCCGCAATGCTGTGGTTGATGGAGATCATTTCAATTTGCTGCCAATCAGCAGCACACGCCTTCTGTCCGGCAGTCCGACAAACGAGAGTGATCTCAACTATCAGAACTCGGAGATAAGCATACGCAGCCATGGACTCTATGCACCGCAGGCGGATAATGATCTTAACTTGACGCTGACCGATGACTTCCGTTGCTATCAGTCTTCCAATGCGAGCGATGCGGATATCGATGTGCTCAATGAGTTCGATGATGAGTTTGTTGCTTATGGTGGCGGCACCAATGGCGATGCACACTATCAGCATATGCAACATGTTGTGGGCAATGGGGGCAACGGTGGTGAGGCAATCGCTGAAGCTGAACTTGACGATGATCGTCATGTAGCGGATGGACATGAAGATGATGTTGATGTTGACGATGATGATGATGATGATGATGAGGAGGCAATGAATAACTCTATCGATGAACTATATGAGGCCATCAAATGTCGCACTCCGCTGAAGAGTTCCAAGCAGCAACAGCAACAATTGCAAGAGGCGCATAACTCACCAGGTGGATCAGAAAGATTGCGCAAAATTCAGGAGCCAGAGCAGCAAACAAAAATCAATCTCACAACGAACACGAATACGAATCCCAATACCAATCATGAACTTTTAAACGAAACTGTCGAGGATGATAGCAGCCAGAGCAGCGTCATTTCATACATTGATCCTAGAGCAAATAATGAGCAAAGTGCTCACAACAATCCTAGTTAGCTATAAAGTTATGTATGTATATAAATATATATAACACGATTTAACCCTCCGTGCTTGGCTGAATGCTTGCAAGTGCCAATGCCAAAGTATTCCTGTCCTCAATAGATCCTAAGGCATTTATTTTTTTTTATACATATGTGTTTTTACTATGCTTTATAGTAACCTAAATATTCAATTGTAAGTCGCATTTTGCATTTATTCTGCAACTATTTATTATGACTAAGTATAGAGCCTGTAAACTGAACAAAAAACAAAACAAGTCAATCCTTACCATACCATACAATATGATAAGGTATAGGAAATAGGATTACCATCACATTTTGATATATGCATGTAGGTATTATAACA
Source organism: Scaptomyza flava (assembly GCA_030179655.1). Taxonomy (NCBI): domain Eukaryota; kingdom Metazoa; phylum Arthropoda; class Insecta; order Diptera; family Drosophilidae; genus Scaptomyza; species Scaptomyza flava. The sequence goes on along the minus strand of JARNME010000314.1, from coordinate 3,135,577 downwards.
ACGAGCAAAATAACTCAATTACTTAACTGAACTCATCTAAAGATTACAAAAAAAAAAAAACAAACGTTTTTAAGTATTTTAAATGTATTAGTTAGTAACGAAGCTTTTGTGTATTATGTATTTTGTATATTTACCAATTTTAAGTAAAAAACAAAAAAATATTAAAATGTTTATAAATCGATATAAAAGAGAAAAACGATGATCTTTTATTTGAGGGCTTTAATGGAAATTCTTAACTTTATAAATACAAAATTCGTTTTGTTTTTATTTTATTTTTGTAAAGAAATTACAAATGTTTTGTTGCTTTTTAATTTTGTATGCAATGAACACATTTTTTAACAGCTAATTGTATAGCATTCGTTAGCTGAACTCTCGCACAATTGAGAGTCCGGGCATTAAAGTATTTATTTTAAACATATAAATACATATATGTATGTATATAAAAAGTTATTAAACTATTTGTATATGTCGTCATTAAATATCTATTTTACGTAATAAACCATAGATTGGCTTAAATGTTAATAAAAAGTGGAAAGTTGGACACAGTTGAAGATTAGACGAATGCGTGCGAAGATTGGAGTGTGTCTGTGTGTAAATATTTTAACATATTAATTATTGTTTGGTTACGCAGCTAGTATCTGCACCAAAAACAACACAAAAGTTCAAAATAGCTCAACACTTAGAATTTAACAAATAACGTTTTTTCTTTGGTTTTAAAAAAAGTTCATTATAAATACGAAAATGATTAAGTTTTAGATATTGCTGTGGATTAACAATGTTTTCGAGCGCTTGTGCGTGTTTAGATACAAAATAACATTAATGTAATGTAATGTAATGTCGAACGAGGGTGGGCTTGCGCCCTTCGGCACTGCGACCCACAAGGATCTATTGTGCCCCCTTACCACTAGTTCATTTTTAATGTTCTCAGGAACTGAGTCAGACCAGTCTGTGGGATATGCATCAGGTCTTCCTCTCTGAGAGTGTAGTTGCCTAACAGCTTTGCTCTATTACGTGCCAGGGCGGGGCAGTTTGTGATTAGGTGTTCCATTGATTCAACATCCTCTTCGCAGAATCTACAAGTTCTGTTTCTAGCAAGGCCCATCTTATGTAGATGGTCGTTGCAGGGAAAGTGGCCTGTTAACGCCCCACAAAGTGACCTAAGTTGTGATCTGTTTAAGGATAGAGCTACCTTTGCTCTTGCTGCATCAGGGCAAACATATCTTTTTGAGTGCCTAAGACCCTCTAGATTGTTCCAGTGCATTATTTTCTTTTTTTCTAACCAATTGTGTATGTCAGATTTGAGTTTGTTGTTTGAATAACCAAACATTGGACTTGGGCCTATAAACGGGGCTTCCGCTCCTAATTTAGCCCTTACATCCGCGGCCTCATTACCTGAGTGACCTTCATGTCCTGGGACCCAAACCAGAGAAACTCTATTATTGGTTGCCAGTGCATTTAGCTCACGGTGACATTCATGTATGAAGTTTGAGCTATAGCTATAGCTGTTTAGTGCTTTAAGAGCTGCTTGACTATCGGAGAGTATACGAATGTTAACTCCTACCAATCGTCTGCTATTCAGTCTATATACCGCCTGTAAAATAGCGAAGAGCTCCGCCTGGAAAACGGTGCATTCGGCCTCAAGTGAGAGAGAGATGTGTGTGCGAGGACCCACTATGCCTGCTCCTACCCCTGATGCTGTCTTGGATCCATCTGTGAACCAATTTTGTGCATCGTCATTTAGCCAAGATGGATTTGAAGTCCATTGCTCTCTTGTTGGAAAAATGACCTTGTAATTTTTCGTGAAACTATGGATGGTTTGTATTTGGTCTAGGGTTTTTGTTTTATCAAGGATGTCCTCTACCCTATTCAATATACCTAGGTGTCCTCTAAGGTTGCCCTTCTGGTATTTGTTACCTACATAGAGCCCCAGAGCCTGCTTTACAGCCTCTTCCTCTATAGCTAGGTGTAAGGGAGTTAGGTTTAGAATTGCTTCCAGACCTGCTGTCGGGGTCGTTCTCAGTGCCCCTGTGATACTTAGGCAAGCTAGCCTTTGTACCTTGTTGAGTTTATTGATAGCGGTGCTTTGTGTGGCTTTTTCCCACCATACTGCCGCCCCGTACAGAATCATTGGTCTTACCATTTGGGTGTACGCCCAGTGGGCCATTCGTGGAGAAAGCCCCCATGATTTGCCAAGCATCTGCTTGACAGCCCAGAGAGATCGAGTTGACTTTGTGGTTACTGCTCTCAGGTGTGCGTTCCAAGTGAGTTTGCTATCCAGAGTTACCCCTAGATATTTTACCTCTGTACTCAGAGTCACAACTGTGCCACTAACCTTTATGTCTGGGAATTTTAGAATCCTTTTATTGGTGAACGGGATTATGATGGTCTTACTAGGGTTGATAGAGAGCCCTTCTGAGGTGCACCATGTTACCGTTTGATCGAGAGCACGTTGCATGAGGTCTGCTAGGATCCTTTCATCTTTGCCCCTGATGATTACGGATATGTCATCTGCATATCCTATCGTTTTGCATCCGTTTGCATTGAGAGACAGAACTAAGTTGTCTACTAGGAGTGACCACAGTAAAGGAGATAGAACACCACCCTGTGGGCAGCCTTTTGAGGCATGTATGCTAGCCGAGGCAAGTCCAAGATCGGCCTTTATCAGTCTGCGGCATAGCATTGCCTTCACCCAGGCTACTACCTTAGGGTTTACCCCCCTGTTTGTCAGAGCCCGGCTCATTGAGTCAAAGTTTGCATTATCGAAGGCACCCTCTATGTCCATGAAGGCGCATAGGGCGACCCCCTTTGCGTCAATTGCTTTTTCTATGTCAGTTGTCAAATGATGCAGTGCCGTCACCGTGGATTTACCCTTCTGGTAGGCGAATTGCAGTTTGTGAAGCGGGTTGGCTTCTAAAATGTCAGTTCTGACGTAGCAGTCTATCAGTTTCTCCATGGTCTTTAGCATGAAAGAGGAGAGACTGATTGGTCTGTATGATTTGGGAGAGCATGGTGGCTTGTCCCCGCCCTTAGGAATGAATATTACCTTTACTGCTCTCCAGGTCTTTGGAATATATCCCAGCAAGAGGCTGGCTCGATATATAGGAATCATTTTCCTAATGATGATCCCTTTGCCCTTTGATAACATGGCTGGAAATATGCCATCTGGACCAGGGGATTTGTAGGATTTGAAGGAGTTAATTGCCCATTCTACCCTTTCGTAGCTAACTATGTTTTTTATTATTGGGTCTATGATTCTTGTGTGCCTCAGTTCTTCTGTGTCAGGGTCTCCCTCTGTGCTACAGAATGAACAGTCAGGAAAGTGAGATTTTAGAAGAACCTCTAAAGTTTCCTGTGAGTCACTGGTGTATACACCGTTCGGGCCCATCAGTGTCCCAATCGGTCCTCCACTGGCTTTTGATAGGGCTCTATGGACCCTTGCAGTTGAGGGTATGTCCCTAAGATCTTCACAGAAATTCCTCCATGAGGATCTCTTGGATTTCCTTAACTCCCTATTGTAATTAGTTAAGGATGTCCTGTAGAGATCCCAATTGTTGGACCTTTTGGCCCTGTTGAACTCTGTCCTAGCTTCTCTTCGTAATTCTTCAAGTCGTGAATTCCACCAGGGGACCCTCTTGCTAGAGGTCTTAGCCCTTTGTGGGCAGCAGTCATTGAAGGTTGAGACTAGATCGTGCGTCAGGGTATTAACTGCCCTTTCTAGCTCCTCAGTATTCGTTATTTGTGGTCTATTACCCGATAATTTTCCTGTAAGGATTTCGGAGTATTTCGTCCAGTTAGTGGTTTTGGGCTGCGGTAGAGCACAACGCTCCTCACCGGTCCCTCAAGGTCAAAGATAATGTGTCTATGATCAGACATTGAGGCCTCCTCGGACACTCTCCATTCTTTCACCAAGTCTATGGCCCTGTCAGAAACCAGTGTTAGATCTAAAACCTCCTTCCTTATAGAATTAACAAAAGTTGGTTCATTCCCCCTATTTGCTACTGATAAGTTAGTTGATATAAGATAGTTTAAGAGAGACTCACCTCTGTTGTTCGTGTCTGTGCTTCCCCATGCTAGGTGGTGAGCATTTGCATCGCATCCAACTATCAGGTCTTTCCGGTGTGTTCTGCAGTACTCCACTAAAGATCTGATAGTATCCGTTGGAACAGCTTCGGAGTCACCAGGGAAGTAAGCCGAGGCCAGAACAGCCTCTTTCTTACCCCCTTCGATTTCCAGTTCCAGTAGTATGGCCACTGTGTCGGTGTCTATGAATTCTGTGAGAGGCAGAAATCTTATGTCAGTGTTAATGATAATTGCTGCCCTAGGTTTGGCCGCTTTCCTATCATATATTACCTGTGTGTTTTTGGTATTTAGGCCTCTAATGCGACCTTTGAAGAACCAGGGCTCCTGTAGAAGCCCGATGTCCTTGGTGTTGCTAGCAAACCTACTGCTGATTTCAGCCGTCGCCGCCTTAGCGTGGTGAAGGTTTGCCTGCAAACATCTTATTTTGGCGGCGGATCAGCACCGGAGACATTTGGAGAGCTTAAACTACTCTCTTCAATCTCCATAACGCTGACTTGTTTGATGAGCTCATCCTCTGTAGTATCATCACTTTTTATTCTGAGAGTAACTTGGCCAAGGCGGAAGTTCATCCTTCCCTTCGTTACCTCAATTGTGGCTGCCGACTTTTGGTCAACGGCTAGCACAAGCATGGCGTTTGAGCCCTTTTCCACTCTCTTTAGGGCCCTCCAGGCCGAGGTGTTTAGGCCTTTGTTTTGTGCCTGTAAAAAGTTGAGGACCTTGCCTGTCTCCATGGCTGCAGACTTGGGGAAGTAGCCGACCACAATTCTGGGGTAAGGAATCTTTGATTCCTCTGTCGACCAGAGTGTGGCGCCGTCCCACGGCGTCATTTTGACCACCGTCGCCTTCACCCACTCCGCTGTAACGCAGTCCTTGCAGTGAAGTGCTAGATACCCAGCTTTGTAGGTAGAGCCAAGGAAGGCCGGTTGTATCTGCCCATCCATCAGCTCCAGCACTTTGTCTTCAATAGCGGCTGATATGGAGTCCATTTGCGCGGTCGTTAGGGCCGTTGTTGGGTAGTCCCTTGCTAATACCGCCAACTTCACTCCTATACCAGCCTCATTTATTTTAGCATTTTGCTGTTTCTTGTCGGCCTGGGTACCTGTTGTCCCCCTAACCGGAATAGAGCCACGCTCCTTATGCACCTGTGCCTTGGCTGGGTGATGTGAGGCAGAGGGCTGCCTTTCATTACCCTTGCCTGCAGCCTTAGAGGTGGAGGGCATGTCATCCCTCATCTTCTTAGTGGCGACTACCTCTGAGCTGTGGTTTGTGGACCGCTGGCGTTTTGGGCATGCTGTTTCCCCTTTCTTCTCCATTGGGGTCCTAGCTCTGGAGTAAGCCTCTTCTTTGCTAAGCCCCTGCCGCAGAAAGAAAGCCAGTCGCTTCTTGCCAGCGCCGCTCAGTTTAGGCAGTGTAGGGCCTACAACACTGTCGGTGGTTGGTGTGCTTGTGCCTTGTGGTGTCAGGTCCACCACTGAGGCACTACCGCGTTGGTGTTGCTCGTTTTGAGGTGTTGCCACCTCTGTTTTGTGTCCCTGGGGGCCACTCTCCTCTTCAACATCGGTTTTTTTGTTTTGTAAATCGTTCATTTTGATCCCACGAGTAAGATGGCAACCGGTAAACACTACGCCGTGCCGTACCGTAGTGTGGCAGATTAAAATGAGGCCGCGCCACCATACCCCAAGTCCGCATACTAGCAACTAGGCACCCCCCTAGCCACGCATCTCCTGGCATATGCTGTTCCACCATTAGATTGGGGATTTTATTAAAAAGAGTTTACTCTCTTTCGCCCAACTTAATTTAGCCAGGTATCCTGCCAGAGACATGACCTACACAGGACCCTGTTACCAGCAGCCACCACGAGGAGGTATAAGTTGCACTACCGGCAGTCTGGCAGTTACGGAGTAGAAGCGGGGCACCACACTCCGCGATCGACTGGTCGATCACGGAGCATGGTTCACCACCCCTACTTAGTCCCCCTACACAGACTGTCGGCCGACTGCATAACATTAATTATTCGATATATGTATGTGTGTATATGTAAATGTATTCATAATTATGCAACCATTTAGTTTCAGGTTTCGATTTAGATTCAGTTTTTGATTTTGATTCAAATGCTGCGTATAGACTTCCAGCGTCGCAGTAGAAGACACGCGGATGTTAATCCGCTGGAATATTGGCTAAATTCACTAATATTAATGTTACGTGTTGGAATGTCAATTTTCTCTTTTAAAGTCTGTAAGGGAAAAAGTTTTATAAACATATATATATTTGATAATCGTATTATAGATCGTAATTTGTTTACCCTATATGCTTCTGGAATTTCAGCGGGTGATCTGTGTATAATTGTGCCATTTATGTACAACATATTGGCGGCACTCTCCTCGGGCAGTGTTAACTTTTGATACGTAAAGCTTGCTTCGCGCTCAATGCGCTTCACAATCTCCTGGGATGTGGGACTGGTGCTAACACACATAACATCTGGTCCAGCCATCGTTATATAGTATTTTAAGCGCTTTGCACCATTCACCTGCATGGAGACAAAGACATTCTGTCAAGATTTAAATCGAAGCGAAAGACACTAATGCACTGACTCTTATTGGTGTAACAGGATATTCGGGATATGCCATGGCAACAGCACGAGCTCCCTCCTCATTAGTAAAGCACGAAATGCCAACAAAAAACTCGCGACCTGCAGATGGAATACAAAATGGATGTTACATATTTATAAGCACATACTTTGCATTTGCATTTTACCCGTAAAGAGCACATCACCGCCATCCAATTGGGCATGAGGATCATCGATTTCAATAACTGGTATATCGAGCTCCTTTTTCAATATGATGGCCATGCTTTCGGCCTCCTGGCGTCGCTTTGCATTGCCCGAACGCCCAATAAGCGCTACTCCATTGCACACAACGGCGCTACTCTCAACAAAGACACCCTCGGGCAGATCATCATCCGGCGGCAGCTCAATGACATCCAATCCGATCTCACGCAAAAGTGCGCAATATTGTTCGTGTTGTTGTTTCGCCAATTGCACATCAAAGTCGCCCGTCTGCAGAAGTGCATTTGAGATTCTATATATCAAAATTAAAACGAATTAACACCAATCAAGTGATGAATAAACGAATAATGAATAAATTAATTTAAGCCCACTCAACGATTAAGGGAGATTGGCGGGGGGATTCGTTGCCGCGCACAAAACAAAAAAATATGCTGTCACTAACCCCAACCCCAGGCCCCACCCAAAGCAACCACTTATTGAAAGCTAGGCAACCATCATGACCTAATTTCGATTTCACTATTTTTTTTTTTTTGCCCGCCCATCCCCAGGTGTGATGCGCAGCTGCTAGTTGATGTACTCTGGGCGCGAGCGGTCCTGGCACTTACCTGGCCACAATTGCGTGCGTATATTTGGGTGACATTTTGTGATGGGTGGCTGCGTTAATGCACCGGGTCGCGGTTTACTTCTGGTTAGCACCAGAAGATGATATACAACAAAATTCCAATGCTCCGTTTGTGTACTTGCTGAGGCATGCCATTCACGCGTCTAAGCGCACAAGCTGACATTCACACACAGTTCGCTAAGCCGTAATTTTATTTAAACAACATTTACATAGTCGATGATTCTCGGCTTGCTGTTATTCTGTTAAATTCAAAACACTGCTACTCCTCACTTAACAGAGAATTTACACATTTCGATCTTGGCGCTTGAACGATATATGAACAATAGATGGCGACTGTTAGCTTTGAAACTCTGCCTTACCGAGAAATTAATCCAAACTGCAAATTCAATTTAAAATGAAATACCCCCAAGGCAATATATTATTCTATAAACTAATAAAATAATTGAACTCAAAACGTGTTTATAAACTGAGTCATTTAACGTCAGTGTACTAACCTGATAATGTCTGATCTTAACTGCTAAGTGACTAACTTTAAGTTGCAATTAGCTTTACTTTTTTTTTTTTTTAAGTGCTATGTACTACAAGTAAGGGTTTGAGATGCACCCAATTAAAAGACCTTTACAAACGACGTCAGAATCTTAATGAATTTCATTTTAAGCTCGAGTGCTAATAAACTGATCTTTTAATATCTAAGCAAACTCTTTACAATCGGAACTTATGTACCGGTTTTTTTATTTCAAGTCAAGATTTATAGAGAGAGAGAACTATAACCGATCTCCATTTTAGATAGAAAAACTTTCATTGCTACACTATCGCATAGTTATCTGTTTATTAAGTAACAACCTTGTAGCTTGCTAAATTCACATCTTGTACAAATAAGTAGATTAATATAAAAATATTCTTAAATCCATGTAGAAAAAAAAAAAAAAAAAATGTAAGGAAAATGTTAATTTACAAATTGCATTTTTTTTTCTATGCCTCTACATTTTATCGGTATCGATACCAGTGTCAAGGAAATCGTTAACCAATCGCATAGCTTTCTTAGGAATAACGCGAGATATTTTCTCAATGCCCAGAAAATGGCGTGGTATGGACGCCTCCTCCAGACCCTGACGCTGTGCCTTAATAATGGATGCAGCTGCATCCTTGGGCGAAACAAGCTTTAAGAGTTTCTTAAAACGATAGCGTGGATTCTTGCACAGACCCGTATCGATTATATACGGATAAATGGTGGTTAGCTTAATCTGCAAAAAGCAAAAAATAATTATGTTGATTATTATAATTTGATTTTAAAATTATGTTGTCTCTGTTAAACACATGCATACATAAAAAACCAAACACTAACGAGAGGATAACCTTCCTGTTAAGTTTTTAAGCTTTAGTCACGCTGCGATTATTTCAAATTTCGAACCGTTTTAGAAGTCTTTTACTTACTTTGGTTTTAGGATTGCTTTGACGCAGCTCCTCGGCGAGGGCACTCATGTAGCCACGGACGGCGAACTTGGTGCCGCAGTATGGCACAAGATTGCGCAGTCCAAAGAGTCCGGCGCAGGAGGAAAGAGCGACCAGGTTGCCCTCATTGCGTTCAATCATTTCGGGCAGGAATGCCTGAATGATCTGTGTGTGAAGAAGAACAAATCGAAACACTTAGTTAACTAATCGATCAGTAAAGTCAATCGATTCAAATAAATTACCCAGAAGTGAGCAAGTACGTTGATTTCGTACATAAGACGCGTCTCCTGTTCGGTATGCTCGAGCAGCAGATGGCAGGGCATGATGCCGGCATTGTTCACCACAACGCTGACGAATCCATGATCCTTGCGTATTTTGGTGGCCAGCTCCATGATATCTTCACGTTTGACAACATTGCACACATAGCCCCAGGCACTGCCACCGGCCTGCTTGATCTCCTTGACGGTTTGAGAGTTCGTCTGCTCATTGACATCCCAACAGATGACCTTGGCGCCAAGTGCCGCATACTGCAAAGCCATCTCCTTGCCCATGCCATGTCCGGCGCCAGTGACCAACACAAACTGACCGCTTACATTCGACTCTGGTCGTGTGATGAACATCTTATAGATATCCTCAGCAACTGCCAACCAGAACTTAATCACCAGCATCACAATGTCCACGATGAGCAGCACAGTGTTGTAGATATCATTGCTCTGGCCACCATTTCCGGTTGCGGCACCGCGACTGTTGTTGCTGCAATTACGAATGCAAACACCATAGTATTAGGGGGAAGTGCGTGACAGTCACTAATTACATATGGTATGCTGGTCAAATCTATTATTAAGCCATACAAATACCCTTGCATTATGGGTTCTATAAACTTGTCACGATATGTGTAAAGAGGCATTTGACTTCATTAATATGTATGTACATTAGTTTCCTTGTCTAGCTGGGCTAGAATATAAACATATCAATAAACTTTATAGATTTTCTGGTCAACACAGTCTGCAAGAGTATTTTATCTTCGGCTAGCCGAACTCAGCCAAAGTATCTACTCAAGCTATGTTTTCTGTAACCTGTCCATAATATTTTGGGTCTAATGTGTTCCAACTCGCAATTGCGACTGTTTTGACTCCCACTTAAAAGCATCCGAGATATAATTTTATCTTTTCATCTGTCGGCCAGTCGACCTTTTGGCTTTATATATTTTGTTTTGAGCTTTTTCAATGGGGTTCAGCTTTGGTCAGCATTTTTGTTTTGTTTTTCGACACTGCTTTTGCCCCATATTACTTGTATATGCAATTGCACGATCTTGCGATAACAGACAACAAAAGTGAAGTGAAAATAATATTCGTATGAAATATGCTTGAAAATTAGCCAAAATGCATGACAAAAACATTGACAATGACACTTGCACTGAACCTGAACCTGAACCCACAACTCCAATCTGTGGCCAAAAATAAACTCTTGACTTTGACTGAACCAAAACAACATTTATCAGCCACGCCAAGTTGCAACATCATCATTATCAATGATTAGCATCCGAGTGTTTCTTATGCTTAAACTCTTTTGTCTTTTCCGTTACTTTGTCACGAAATGTGCAGAAGAAGATTTCCGCCAGTTTTTACCATATTCGAAACGTGATGAAACTTAAGAACTTCTAGCTCTTTTCAAGCAACAAACTGATTAAACAATAATATTGATAGCGAAAAGTTTTTAAGCTTAAACATCAAACAACAATGGCCAAGGATCTTTCTTTCTCTTTCTTTCCTTAAATAGATTCTTTACTGTAATAACTTTTTGAAAATAACTATAATTTAAAAGTCTTATTACTTAATTAGCCAATGTGTTTGTAATTGCACAAAACCTTTAGTACCCATTTGATGAGCAGATAATTGAATGCCTTTAAGTTGGTTTAGCTTAAGTTAAGTCACTGGCAAAGGTTAAATGTACTAATAGCAGTGCAATTTATTGCAATGTGAACTCTACTAATGGGACTTTTATTAATAATGCTTATTATGAATATGTTCCACGTGTTTGAACATCAACCGGTTCGATAAGCTTAAGATTTTCTGAACAAAGTGCAATTGTTATTTGATTTTTTTAACGTTGGTTAATTGTTTATTAACTGTGTCAAGTGGGGCGAGAGGTATGATCTAATGATTTTTATAGTATGACTAACGGACTAACTGAAGCTACTCAAAGGTCTGGACGCATGTCTGGCCAAACATTCTTATCGTAACCGTTCCTTTTTACACTCAAAGATAACAAACTGAAGTTCGACCGCTCGGGTCAGAGTTCCAAATATTCACAGTTCTTATCGGGGCCCCACTTCTAAATATATATATATACATATTTAAAAAGAAACCATAAGAATGGTCTAGTCGAGTGTATGGGACTAGAAGACACCCTATTGAGATGGCATGACAATATTGTAAGGTTTTTCGAACACAAGTTTATTATTTCCATTTATAACTCCAAATTGAGATGTCTTATTTTCGAATACTTATGTATTTTAAGAGTCCCACGAGTATGTTCCAAAGTTTAGGATCTCAGTAGGATCTAACTTACTTCTAACCTAGGAATATGTTACTATTTTATTAAAAGTCCAAGATGTAATATTGAATGAAATCTATCTATATTTTTTGGAATCAGCCCGATCATTAGATTTAGAATTTAAAATTTTACAAACTACAGTCAAAATTTCATGTAACGAAGCTCGAGCGAACAAGAAAAAGCTTCGTTATAGAGAAAATTCGTAATATAGAATTGGTTTTTGACTGAATCAAGTTGCAAAGTTCTGGTTTCTGACTTCGTTGTATTCGTTACACGGTAGCTCGTTACATGGAAGTTCGACTGTATAAGATCTACGAAATGCGAAGAAGTTAACAAGATCTTGGAATTGCGAACTCAACCTTAAACTTTTTGTGCTTAAATCAAGCACTCTTGGTCTCTAGGGGTTACAAAAATATTTATAATATTCGTCTGGAGGATATTTGAATGTGTTTTTAGTGATTTAAAAACATTAACTGCTGCTTTCAACCTAATACTATCACAACTTTTAATGCTCGCCATAAAACGAAAAAATGATTATGCATACACATACTTATGTATGCGTGTAGGTATGTATGTGTAAACATCTGTCTATATAGCCGATAAGATTATTATTTTCAGTTGCACTTGGTGTTGCTAGCAGCAGTTTATTTGCCACTGCTGCTACTGCTTCTTCTTCCCTGCCGCCAAGTCAAAAATTGTTATTTATTTTTTTGTTTATTAGATTTTAAATTATGATTTCCCTGTTTTGTACTTGTTTTGTTAACATTCACATTTTGCACTCATTAATTGGGTCACGTACTCGAAATATTCTTATTTTTTTATGTTTTTCGTTTTGTATTTTTTCATTCGAACATTTCTTACTAACCTTTGATTTGGTTTTAACATATTTGTTCCAAGGATCAGGCAGTGCCCTAAGGTTTTTTTTTTGTTTTGTTTTGGTTTTTGTGGCGCCGCACTTGGGGGAACTTAAACCGTTAGCGCCTGTTAACGAATTCGAACTGAATTCCCACACAGAAGTAAATAATACGCAATGCCGGCAGGTCGTATGAGTGATTATTTTTGTAGTTGAAATATTCACACAAGCACTCATAAAATACTCACTCAAACACACACACAGCGAGCTCGTTCTATAAACATTTTGTGTACAAATGCTTCCCCCCCCCTTCTTATACCCCCACACATTCACGTTGATCTATATAGAACTCGAGAGTCTAGCGACTCTGAACGCTGAGTAAAAAAAAAAACACACAAATAAAAAGCTGTCACAGATCATCGTATCTGAGTCTGAGTGCAACTGAGTGTGTGTATGTGTATGTGTGTGTGTGTTAATCAGCGTCCGATGTTGATTACGTGCCTGTTGTAATATTTATAAACAATGGGCGCCCATAGTTTGGACATGGCTCGTATTATTAGCTTCGAGATACACAAACGCTGCCTAAGAATAATATTTATGCATAAATAAATTTATCGCTCAGCTAACTTAAAGATACAGATGCATGCATAGATAAATATTTAGCTTGAAACCAAGCCAAATGTTTACTCTTTCGTATACAAAAATATCATAGAAACTTGCAACTTATGAACATTTATTTCATTCAGTTCAACTTCAGCTTAAGTTCTCGATGATGCTTATAAATAATATATAGAAATACAGTCGAACTTCCATCTAACGAAATTTCGTACAACAAACTTTTGTTAATCTAAACCCATTCTACCACGCGAATTTTCTTGTTGACGAAGCTTTAACTCGTCCTCTTCAGAGATTGTGTTAATGGAATTTCGACTGTAGTACTAAATGCGATGAGGCGTTACGTGTTTGTCACGCTAAATCAATAGAAATGCATTCGTTTCGGTAACAAAAACCAAAAACAACAACGATCTCAAGCTTGATAAGATGCATTTCTCGTTACGCTTCGTTTACTAAATATAATCATCGCAAAACAAACAATGAGTGAAGTATTATATGATGATGATGATGTTTATGTGTCGAAGTCTTTTTTTCAAATCAAATCTTACACGCAAAGAAAAAATATTCTAACAAAAAGTGAATTTACAAACAAGGACACAAACGACTGGCGTATGCTCTGATACCAGAGTGTGCCTTATCGATTTGCAGCTCGAATTTCTAGCCCACTTTTAGGTGTAGCGCCTCTATATTGCCTGTTTGTCCGCCTCGAAGACTTACCAAGATACTTGCAAAGTTTCAGATCTCTAGCTTTGAGGGTTTCTAAGAAACGTAGACAGACAGTCAGCATGACAGACATGAGAGTAAAATTAATAGTGTAAAATGCGCAATGGGCGTAATTTTAGCACAAGCTCCCAATAATGATAGTAATAAAAAATAATTGTGTATTAATTAAAAATGGAAGTCAAACAAGAACAAGGTCTAGCAACCTTTTAAGTGTGTGTTTCATATTACGTATACGTAAGTGAATAAGCATTTACTATATGAATATTATTAGATATTATTGTCTATGTTGAGCACTCATGCCGAATTGTGGCGGGTTGCATCTTTTCGCCTCCATTTGTATTAAAATATGCAATTGCAATTCAAGTGCAACCGAAAACGGTCGAAAACTTGGCGACTTACAACCGGTTGTTGTCAACCGGGTAAACTGGCTGCTGGGTGCCGTTTGTGCATACATACTATACACTATATATGTATATATGTATGTAATCTCAACTAATCGAATAATTTAGCTCGAGTTGGTGCAGCAGCGTCAAACGTCGTCTCAGTTGACCAATTGATCAATTGAACAGTCGACGACTTGACAGCTTTGCATTGTTTTCGCCTTGCATAAACTTGCAAAACGTACGTTTCGCACCCAGCCTAATAGGTTACACTGAGCGAAAGAAATGTTAGTTTTCTGTTTCTACAGAAAAAGGTCTGAAAGACCTTAAGTAAATATATATTTAAACTTTGATATAACGAACGCAGTTTTCTATGTATTACAGATTCATTTCCAAAACACTGCAATTTGGTTCAATCGACTTTCTCTATAACGAAGTTTTCGTTCTTGTCCCCTTGCGATTCGTTGCATGGAAGTTCGACTGTACTACGAACCCATAGAGCTTCCGTACTGTACGATATTATGTGGGGTGCGTGCTTTAAGTCGAGCTTGCAATCTAGTTTGTTGTGGGGGTCATGAGACACGCACAACTCAACGACCTTAACGATTAACATACAAACATGGAACGCACACTACCTCAGCGAAACATACATACATATCTGATAAATACTTAATCGAAAGTTGGCAATGTTTAATATGCTAGTGCAATTGATTGCCAAGGCCCAAATCGCCCACATAAGTGAGAATTTATAACGGAACACGTCACTTGATATGAAACAGTCGGTCGCAGTGTATGAAGATTGGATTGTGATTAAGCTATATTAATCCAATAATAAAATAATAATTATAGCAATCACAACAAGTAAGTCACTTTCTATCGCTTCATAAATGTTTCATATTCAGCATGACACATCATTTATAAAGTAAACTAATTTGAACATTGAAATGCACATTGGAACCTTTGACGATTCAAGTTTGACCAAAGAATCCATCCATAAAAGTGATTTATTTTATTTTTTATTCCTTTCCATTTAACAAGCTAAAGATTATTTGCAGGCTCTCACTAGACCTGAAGCGTTGAGAAAAATGAGGCAACGGCGCTGTCAGTTGGCAGACACTGTCCAAAGGCCTCGATAAGCAATGGCTCGGCGGCAACAGTGCCCATGAAGTCATCTAACGAAACCTGAAAAACAAAAACCAACAAAACAAATTCAAGGAAGTTAAGTTAGGTTAGGTAAAACCGTTACAATCACCTTGCCATCCTTATCTAGATCAAACTTTTTCAAGACAATTTCGACCAGATCTTTGACACCTTCGTCGGGATCCTCATCCTGGGGCTGTTTGATGAGGCAATTGCGCAACAGCGTAAACATCTCATCTTTCGTTATAAAGCCATCCGTATTGAGGTCGTAGACACGAAAACAGAATGCGGCACGCTCGGCCGGAGTACCGCGCAAAAATGTTGACAAACCGATAAGCCAACCCTCTAAGCGCAGCGGTAGACCCTCGTGTGCCTTGTCCCAGCTACAGAAGATTCGCTCCATTAGTATCTCCTCGGTAACAATGTCGAAAGTGCTGTGCAGAAGCTCACGAAAAACAATGCGATCAATGCCCTAAATCAGGTAGTTCCAAAACTTATAGCATGACTTTGCAAACGAATCTGGAGTTGAACCCACCTCGACAGCGGCATGTGGCTTAGCGATGGCTGCACTCGAGGAACTTGATGCAAGCGTTTTGGCCGCATATTGACAATTGGATACCAGCTTGCGATAGATTCGGCACAGCGCATCTAACTCATCCCTGTTTGAATGGCATAGAAAAGTTCACTTTATATTTAGATGTGGTTTGCTATGAGGCTTTGTCGGGTGAAGGGATTTACTGAACTTTTTTCTAACCATAAAAACCTCTGTTGGGATAGGGTACCAATGAATTATCCTTACGTTTATTACGTTAAGTTAAGGATAAAAGTTGGGAGTTTAAAGCTTAAATCTTAGTTCCTGATGGAAAGTTTTTCCTATTGAGATCTTTGTTGCTCTAAAGGAACAAAGGAGCTCCTTTTAATAAGTAAATCTTCCTTTCTGTTCTACTCACTTGGTGAAACGCGTCTTTTTGCGCAGATTCTCCAATAGTTTTGGATTTATTTTGCCGCTCAGCTCGTCCATTTTCCTTTGGCGCTGTTGCCGCTTGTTCTGTAAAGCAGCTGCTGCGGCCTTCGACTGGTTGCTCGAGTTACGTTTGCCGCTTGCCAGGAATACTGAAACTGTTTTTAGTATTGTTTTGTTCGCATGTAACGTGGATCTGGCGGCGGCGGCAGCAGCAGCAGCAGCAGCTCCGCCTCCGCTTGATGTAGTAGCAACAACAGCACTCCCTGCTGCCCCTCCTCCAGTTGTTGTCGTTGTAGCTGGTGGCGCCGCCGTTGCAGTTGTTGGCTGTGCACCATTAGTTACCCCAGCTCCATTCTTGGGTGTCGGTGTTGGGGAGCTACCACCCTTTGCGGCGCTCGCCTTGCCTGCCAAACACAAATTTTGACACAACACATACACATATTATTATTATTCTGGGAGCACAATGTTTTCGCAGGGTGTTCATACCGTACAACAACAACAACAACAACAAATAGTAATGTGTGTTTTGTCTGTGTGTTGATTTTGTTCTGTTCATGTGTCAAAGTCAAATCAATCTTGAACAGTCGACGCCATCGACACGCAAAACTTTACCAAAATATATTTAACCCCCCCCCCCCCCCCCCGCAAATACAATCAATTCAACATATTTTCCCCCAGCTTCGCTTGAGCTAGAAGTTTAACAGGAACTTAGAAAAGGACAATATGTAAATAAATTGCCACCAAAAAGGATAATAAACTTCGCATATTGCTCATAAATTGACTGCAATACAAATACACTGCGAGAATTTGCTAGAAAATGTGTAAATCTAGCTATTTGAATGTCAGGGATTAAATAAAACTAAAGTCATAAATACGAAAATTCATATGAAAGTGAAGGTTAAATTTTGAAAATATTTTCATCAATCTATAACAGTTTTCTGCTTTCAAAAGAAAATGTCTTAAAGCTCTATAAAACCAAAATCCTTACTAAAATCCCTACCAAAATCATATACTTAGCACAAGGAAGTTTTTCATCTATTCTCAACCTCTTTTCTCTCTCAGTGTATAAACATTTGAGCCGCCTTGCAATAATCTAAAGTTAGCCCATTACTAATGTACGATTGCTTTGCATTGTTTGCTCATGTAATTCGCCAATTGTACAAGCTGATGTCTTGATGTCTAAGACCCAACCTTACCACGCCCACAAACCTTACACCCTTACAACCCCCACCCCCCCGTTGAAACTTGTGTGTGTTTTTTGTTGGTTTTGTAGTTTTGTGAAGTTGTTGTCTGATTTTGGGTAGCTTAATTTTATTAGTATGTATGTAGTTCTTTGTGCTTGTTATTGGCGAAATGTGCAGATATGTGCGTGTATGTGTGTGTGTGTGTGAGAATAATCGAGCGCCCTTAAAAGTATGCAACAATCGCAACCTATACGTAAAACCCATTTAATTTGTTTACACTCATAAAAACCGTTGCCCCAAACAACAACGATGCAAGAGAGGTGAGTGGGGTGGGGTGGGGACGATACATATATGTATAAGTATGCTAACACATACGCAAACACACACACACACACACACACACACTGTTATCTCATGGGGCAACCCCTTTCATTTGATAGACAGACATTTGGTCTTTTTCGCACTATTCCCTTTTGTATCCTTTGCACAACAATTGGTGCTGCCTTAAGGGTCAGAGGTGAATTCCTGTTAAAACAAATTGAACACACATTCTAGACAGATGATTCTGGTAGGATATGAAACAAGGCACGTCAAGGGGCACAGTTTATTATTTTTATTTAACACTTAAACTTTTTGAAGACCTTTTTGCACTGACACACATTTGAAAGCGAGTATTGTTTAAAATTATGTTTGTATTCCTACAGTTTTGATACCCATTATTGTAGTTGGTCCTGTTGCTTCTGCTGTCGCTGATGTTGCTTGCTGGCTGTTGAGAAGTTGAGGCGAGTTGAGCGAATTGCTCGAGTTAACGTTAGAGAAACAAGTACTACTTCTTCGGGCAATCAACAAACTCAAGTTTCCAAGGCAAACCGAAGAAGAACAAATTTTCATTTGTTTCTTGTATGACAAAATGCAAAAGCCGTCTTCGCCTTCGTCTTCATTCCGCATTAAAGGTCTCTCGGAGCGGGGCGTTTTTATTGACAAAACATCGAACAAATTGTTGTTGTTGTTGAGCGGGGTCTTAACCTAAATCCAATGGAGGACAATATGCAAGCAAATATGGGTTAAAATTTGTAACATTTTTTAGTCGAATCGTTATCATTTAGTAAGATTTCTTCTGTCAGAACCTGGTAATAAATAAATTCACATGTTTCCGACAACCCTATAGCTAGAGTTACCAAATTTTCGTAAGGATTCGTCGGATTCACGACCTTACACCCCTTCCGACCGCCTATATCTTCCACAGTTTTTGTGCTAGAGTCACCAAATTTGGTGCCAATATAGGCGTTGACGTCCCGCCTTGTTTTCGAGCCAGAGTCAATAGGGTTGCCACCCAAAATGTGCATCAAATCCCTGGCGTACCCTTTTTTTCATAGAGGTATCAGAGAATACCGCAGTGGAAAAATTTCATATTACACTTCAATTTATTTTTTACATAATCATTTCATAAACACTTTGTTAAACTTAAGCATAAAATATTGTTAATGTTAGCACAATACATAATTATTATTATTATTATAGTAAATGTTAAAAATTACGTTTTACGATTTACTTTATTCCTTCGCTTAAGTGTTGTTGTTGTTGCTTGGATCGTTTTCTTTTTGATTTGCTTAAAAACTGTCGCAGGGTTGCCAACTTTTCTATTCCATCTCCTTCTTCTACCACCAAACTTTTCCGGTGTGGTCTACAAGTACACTTCGTATGTATATATATATTCTTTTTTAATATATGTATTTTATATGGTTTTTTGTGTTTTTTTATAGAGAGAGTTGTGTATTCCATACAAATAGTAAACTGATCGGAATTCAGGTCATAAGGTTGTTCATTGAGTTATGGCCAGGGAGTGGAGAAAAAAGGTGAGGTTTTGGGTAAGATTTGTTCAAAGCACAAAAGAAGAAAACTCTTTAACTCTAAATACATGTATGTAGTATATACAAAATCGTTAATTTGTTTTATTTGAACTCGTTTAGGTCACTAGAATACACAACTCTATGTTAATTATTACTTCTTCTTTTTTATAATATATATATATATATGTATATAAGTAAATTTCTTACTTAAATAGCTGTATTTTCTTTTCTGTTCCATCGCAGCGACTTAATATTAAACAAAAAAAATAAAGAAGATTTTAAGCAAAGAAGATCATTATATATTATAATAATAATTAATTGAACAAAACAAGACACAAAGTACATAAAATTTGAATTGAATTATAAATATTTGCATTAAGTTGATTACATTTATTGCTGTTTGTTGTTGTTGTTGTTGTTTAATAAATATATGTTTAAAGTATTATTATTATTTGATAGTCAATATTTAAGATGACATTTCGTTAAACATAATTGCACACACACACACACACGTACACGCACACACATAAACAATTGAAAAATTCTAGTTTAAAAAAAAAAGACAATTAAAATGTAAAACATTAATTAAAAACTTTTCAACTTAAGCGTACATTTAATAATAATATATTATTGTTTTCGAAAGAAAAAACTGCATCGAATTTTGATTTTGATTTTTGTTGTTGTTGTTACTTATTGATTGATTGTGTCCTAAGGTTTCTGACATTTTGATTTTACTGATTGATATCGGATAGCCTTAACGCAGAGGCATCTTAGTCAAGACATGGGGGGGAGGGGGAGGGGAAATTGTACATAAAGCTTTTATGCATTGTTATTGTTGTTGGGGGGGAAAAAAAGGTGCGCCTGCAACTAAACAGCTGACAAAAAACAGTTGTTGTGGCATACAATAATCGTAATAATAATATATTTTTTATATATACTCTATAAGGTATATACAACTAACCAACGTCAGCATGTATTTTTTCTGTGTTTTTTTGTTATTGTTATTAGAACCATTTTTGAATTGCGTTCGTTTTCAATGCTCAAGAGTTATCGGTTTAGTTGGTTTGTTATCGATTTTGTTTGTTGTCAGCTACGAATTGCTATATATTAATAAGAATTGTTTCAAACTTTGTTGCTTACATAGTTAACTGCACATATATTTAGTAGATATATATATATTTTTCGTCGATATATATATATTAATGTTGGTGTGCGCATATCGAAATATCGTTATCGATATACGCTCTCGCGTTCTTTCTATAGATGTGTGTATGTTTTTTTTCCTTCTTCTTCTCTTTTTGTATATATATACTATATATAATTATAGTAATATTGGTTGGTTTATCATACGAGGCGATTTGATTGGTGTATCGATTAAATCAAATCGAGGCTACTTTTTTTTTTTCTTCTTTTTTGTTTTTTCGATGAAGCAATAATTTGTTTTTCTTCACTTTGCTGCTGTTGTTGTTGGGGTTGTTGTTGGGGTTCGTGGTGTTGTTGTTGCTTTTGTTGCTTGCATTAAGATTATCATTATTATATAGTTAAACCGATATTATAATTCCATATCTCTGGCCTCGTCCTCACTATAATCGGACATACTCGACTCACTGTCGCTGCTCTCGCGCTGCTGCTGCGCCGCCCTTAGCGCATCCTCGGTCGCATAACGTTGCACATAGTCGGCGACCTTGCGATGATACTCTTCCGGCTCGTGCAGGTACAATGCGGCCGCGTCCCGATTGAGCGGATCAACGGGATTCGGATATGTGAGCAACTGTGGCAGAAACGATTCAAATATATTCGATAGATCGTACAAGGCGGTCCAAGCCTGATTAATGACATCGAGGCAAACAGTGCCCGATGATTCGTCAATATTGGGATGATAGATCTTGTTCACGAATCCAATGCTCGGCGATTTAAATGGATAATTGTCGGGCAGATAGACGCGCACTTTCCACACGCCGCCATCGTAAGGTGTGCCCGTTGGGCCAAAGAATTTCACATGGAACTCGTTAAGGCCGCCAAGGATGGTCACCTCGTGTTTTGATTCAATTAGCTTGATGACGTCATTGTCCATGCGTCGCTTGCCAGCGCTCGGTGATGACATTTTTTTGTTTGTTGTCTACAAGATTATAATTCTCAACTGGTTTAAGCTTTCTTGTTGTCCTTCGCGTTTCGTTTTTACTCCAATGCAGAATGGTTATCCTATTGTTGTCTTAGTTGTATTGCTGCTCCCCAGTTTCTCGTATGTCCAGAATGCATCAAAAAATCGGAGGAGCAATTCAAAGAGCTGCAGCTGTTTTGCTGTCTGCCTGCAAAGTAAAATCAAATTTCAATTATCTTTCTTTTCGAGGTGCAAAGTACATGTACGTATGTATGTGTATGTGCGTATGTGTTTGTTTGTTATCATTATCAGTGAGTGGTAGGTATCGTTATCAGACAGAGCATGATGACCATGAGTGGTTGGCTGCAGCCAAATCTCGGCATTTCAATTATCTAGGTCAAATAGCATCGATAGCAGTTTGACTGACGACGCTGTCTTGCTCGCACTCACTGTGACACGGGCCTAAATAAATGAAACTATGTCAGCTGCGCTGCAACAGCGCAGTAGCAGCGCACCGCAGGGCAGCTTCAGCCTCAGCATCAGCAGCTGCAGCATCAAAGAACAACAACAAAGTATGACGTCGTTGTCGCTGCTGCTGCTGCTGCTGCTCTCTCTCTCTCTTTCTTCATCCCTCACTCTTTATTCAACTCATTTACTCACGTGCCCTATTTACACCTCCGCGCTGCTGTAGCCATTAGTAACAGAAGTCAAAAGAGAGTAAGCGACGGTATCGAGGACAAGCATGCATTTTAAAATTTACAGAACTTTGCTGCTGTTGCATACTTTTCAGGGCCAAGTCCAATTGGAATGGCTGGGGATGAAAACAAATGAAAATGTTTCATTTCTGATAAGTACTCCAAACCCCAAACATATTTATGTATATATACATATATTTGTGTTGGTATGAATATTCTCTAGTCTTTTGCAGCTATACAGATAGATATGAGGCATACCATATGAACATATGAGATAACGAGCGATCAGCCCAAAAAACCAGGGTCTGGCACACGAGTGCTACGAAAAAACATGTCGTAGCGAGGTCAGCAAGCAGAATGACTTGCATTTCTCTCACGACTCGCGAGTCCAGCAAAAATAGCCTACAAATTCGCTGTATTAGATTTTCGCCCAAAGAAGAATTCTATATTGTTTCGCTTTGATTGGTTTGTCATCCATACATACATATATACAAATGATGGTGATGATGATGATAATAATGATGACGCGCCCCATTTCGTTGTTTCCAAACAAACTCAGCTGTTTTATGTTATTGGCTGGCTGTTATAACAAGAGTGAGAGCGAGTCAGCGAGTCAGCAGATAACTGTGAGAGTAAAATGTTCACATCAACCCCCGCGCCTAATTGAAATCAACGAACGTACAGTCTGCCCAACCAATGTTGAACGCTGCCTAAATATGACAAATTTGTACTGTAATATTATTAATTAGAAGTTTTTGTTGTTTAAACCGTTGACTATATATGCGATATATACATAAAATACATATGTATGTACATATTTCATTGTTTGTTTGATGTACATGTATGAATATGTGTATGTATATGAAGCTAGTTGACTAAACAAGGCGTATGATTAATATTAATAGAACTGACGCTTCAACTTAACGGCAAAATACTATTCAAAATATACATATAATTATGTATGTATGTATGTAGGGCGTGCAACAAATAGTTGCACAATACAAATGTGTCAAGTGGACAGTTAACTGTCAACATCCACTGTCAGGCTACTGGTCAAGCAGCTCTCTTTTGAATGAGCTAATTCGATTCACTCTCGCCTTCTCTTTTATTTGTGTTTTTTCTCTTCAGCTATACAGCAGCTACAGTGAAACAAGTCTTAGTGACTTTATAACATATGCGCTTTGGCAAGTTTCACTGTACGCATTTGTTTTTAAAATGCACATAAATAGAAAACACGGAAGGAGAGAAAACGCATGACACACAGAGAGAGAGAGAGAGAGACACGCGCGCGTAGAGAGCGGGAAAAACAGTTTACTGTTGTTAAGCTTCTGCGTCGTCTGTATTGTTATTTGTCTTGCTTTTTGGTGTTTTGTTTGGTGTTGTTGCTGGCTCTCAGCTGTGTGCTGCTTGCTGTGTGTGTGTGTATATGTAACAGTTTGCCTGTTGGTGTAAGACCCACGCTCTCTGTCTCTGGAAGATCAACAACAACAACAACAGGGCAACGTTGACACTCAGCTGCAATTTTTTTTTTCAAGACAACAGCAGCAGCCATCTACAAACATACATATGTACATATATGTATGTACACATATATTGTTGTTTTGTATGTGCTTTCCTTGTTGTTGTTGTTGTTGCTTTGGGGGACCGTGACTGTCTAATGATGGCGCGTTCATACATACAGATGTACATACATACATACATACATAAATATGCATAACTGATACGAATATTTATACATTTGCTGAAAGAATAACGCAGAGTATACAGCAGCGAATGGCAAAAACCTAACACAAATTATTGAAAATGCAAATTAAAATGTTGCGTTCATGCTTACTCTCTTTCTCTCTCTACATTCTATGACTGTGTGCTGAATGCTACGTCTCTCCGCACACCTCCTCTTATACAATTAACACACTCACACCACACATTCATACATATGTATGTACATACATACACAAATAAACACACGCAGCTGACTGCAATTTATTTGTGTTGCATTAACAGATAATTACGAAACTTTTTGAAAACAATTTCAACAATAGCACGCACACAGTTGATAAAAAAAGGAGAGAGAGAGAGAGAGGGAGAGTAAAAGAGACATAACACTTAGGTTGTTGTTAAATTTTTTGAGTTTGCTTTGTGTTTGGTTTGGTGTCTGTTGTTTTTTTTTTTCTTTACTTTTCTTTGCTGCTGCTGCTGATGTTGTTGTTGCTGGGCTGCTTATTTATGTATGTTCACATTTGTTATTGTGCCATGTTTAGGTTTTGTTTTTGATTTTTGCTCTTTATTTTTCTTGCTGTCTGCTTCAACTAGTTACTGAAAATTAACTGGCAACAGAGTTTGGAAGCCCCCAGTGAGCAGCGCACGAACATCTGAAAGGCAGCATAAGAAGCAGCAGCAGCAGCGACACCAACGACTGCGAGGGAGAGAACGCGCACACAGCCAGAGAACGAGAGCGAAGTGTATCAAGCAAACTAATGCGAGCGACACACAGGCCAGTGCTGAAATTATTTTTTTAGCAACAAAAAGCTGGATAGCTAAAAAAAAGCAATTTATCTATAAATTAAGTCACACTGATACCAGTTGACTAATACAGAAAGAAGCTATACTTTGACGATCCTTTGTCAGATCTAGCGGGAGAAAAGCTAAAATGGCAGCACTGACACAGGCAGACAAGAAGAGAGAGAGATAACGAGAGAGACGTCGAGGCGCAGCGCGCCAACCTGCTGTTAGCTGATGTTAGAAAGAGCGAGGGAGTGCGAGTGCGAGCGAATGAGAGAGACCCCCACAAAGCACATGTACAAAGAAAATCATAATAACAAAGCGAGAGCCAAAGCCAAAACCAAAACAGCAGCAATACCAACAACAATAACAAGAAAAAAATATATGTATATACACACACACACATATACAAAACGATATTGGGCAAAAGAGCAGAAGCAACAAAAACAATACTACCAGAAAGCAAACAACAACAACCAGTCCACGATTCTGCCAAGCAAAGAAAAACTATAATCAAGGACAGCAGCTGTAAAGCACACACGACGCTAAGTGCAACGCACACATATGTACACACAAACATACATATGTACATACATACAGATGTACAAAAGCAAAGCAAAGTCACAACTAAATGAAAACAGCCGAGCAACACCGAACCTTTCAATGCCCTTCATTTTTGCCAGCGCAATATACATACATACATACATACAATGACGCACCCGCTAGTCTATGCTCCAACTTCACCCACAGTTTAAAAATTGAACGCGGGTAGCTAACTGCAAGAGAATTGATTTACGTGTGAACCTAACGGGGTCAAATGCATACACATGTACATATGTGAGTGTGAATTTATAAGCATGCATTTATATTTACATATATACATACATACATACATGTTTCGCCTGTGTTTATGCAGTGAAGTGAACCCGAACTGGCTTTGTTATCGCGTTTTCTGGACATTAAGATTTCGTTGGTGAAATATTGTCATCAAACATACAATTTAGTTGTTAATCTTTTTTTTCTTTATTTCATTGGTTGCTTTTCGAATTCATGATAACGTTGCGCATAAACGCAGCAGCTCGTTTCTTCTTAAAAGTTGCTTTATTGCTGCTTTGTGCGAGTAACCATCTTGCCATCACTGCTTCCAATGGGCAACACGGTCATTGACTGCGCATTAAATGCATAATGAGGCATGCAAAAAAAAGGGATGTAATACATATGTATGTATGTACTAGGATTTAGGGAGGCGCAATATGGGCTAAGGCCAACGACAGCTAAAATTTGTTAAAATAAAAAAAAAAAAACAGCTGAAAGTCGAGCACACAGACACTGCTGTGTGTGTGCGCGCATTGGTATTAGTGTATGTAACATTTCCGTTGCTGCTGATAAGATTTAAAACGCAAAAGCAAAGGCAAAAGCGAAAAGAAAACCATAAACACAACGCAATAAGCGTGCAAAACCAAAGTGCGTAGTAGAAAAGCAGAAGCAGACATAAACAAGAAATATACACACTCACGCATACTGACATCAATTTATATGTATGTATGTATGTGTGTTTGTATACTGTATATGTATGTCTGTCTGTGCATGTAAATAAGAATTGAAGAAATGCCAATAAGACTTTCTGTATAATCGCTATTTATCAGAATTTTGGGCTGTAATCAAATGCAAAAAAAAACACGGAAGCAATAACTAAGATAACAGCAAGGATAAACACATACATACATACACATGATTCGCACACAAGCTAACGGTAGAATTTCTAATCTATAAAGTTCAGTGCAAGTATTGGGTACACAAGCTAAAGGCGAAACAAAAAAAAGTAGACAACTAATATACAAAGGCTATTTTAGCTTTGCACGAAAGAGAGAGTGCAAGCGAGAGCAAATAGCAACAGTCAAAAGGCAAAACAAAACTGCAAGGGCTACCTGCATACACGCACATTTACATAGACACACATTCATACATACATGCATAGGCAAAGTGCATACGTAAGAGAAATGAATATTGGGCGTATAAAGTTGTGTGCCTACTTTTCGGGACATTCACAACAGCAACAACATCAACAGTTAGAATCGTAGTATAAGGAAAGCGGTGACAACTGCAGCTGGACACAGTTAACGGGTGACATTTGCTGCTGCTGGCGTTGTTGTTGTTATTTCAATCGGTGTCGCACCCCCCCACTTTCATACATATACACACACACACCATCGAGGCACGCAAACCACCACATACACGCTCCCACAAATAAACACATACACACACACATGCGCAGACATTGCACTTAAAAGCGAGACCTTTGCTTTTAAATACTTCAAGTGTAGTTTTTGTAGTTCGCAAAACAAATGTTGTGCATTTTGTTGGTCGTTGAATACCTTTTTGTTATGTTTCTCCTTTTAAACTTTGTTGCCGTTGTTGTTGTTTATTGGTGTGTGGATTGGCTGCACCGCCTCTAATTTTTACGCTCCGATACTTCTCCTCATTGTTGCATGCACCGACCGCCAATGCATTTTATCGCGGTTTTTTTCTTTCAGCGACAAATTTTTTACTATTATTGTTTAATGGCTCTCGACACACATAAAAATGCAATGCGTTGCTATCGCTCCATCCGTTTTCTTTCGTTCTCTACCGTTTCTAATTGGGAAGTCGTCGGCCATCCAGCTGTTATGCTATAATCAGCCTGTTAATGTTAATCGATGTGAATCGATATATATGTATACGATACTCAAAATTCTAAATAGACCAACTAAGTTTATGTTAAAATCGTCCCTGCTAATAGTTTAATATCGATAAGAGCAAGATAGTACGCAGCTCTTGCCACAGCTGACTTGATGTATTCATAAAAAAGCTATACCAAATTTCTTAAAATAATTCATTTGTGAAACATAAAAGGATCTTTAAAACGGAATACACTTGAGAAATTTGTAAGCTTTCGTATATGTAAGTTAATATTGTATTGTGCTTGCGCTTTTCGTGATCAGCAGGCTGTTAAAACAGCCAGCAAGTTCTGTTAATTGCGGGGTAATTTGACAATGTGGCAACGCTCTCATTGCACTGGCAACGCCGCCGAGATGTGCAAATCGTTTATACACAAAGAAAATTGATAAAAATTCAAATTAAAATCATGAGATTTGTTGCAACCAACTGCTAATGCACACTATCCACTTACCACCGCACTAACCACTGAGCACAAAATCACACATACACACACTTTGAAGACGGTGGGGTCGCTCGCACATACTTACATCCAAAACGCTAACAAAAATGGTAAGTCTAAGGCCAAAAAAAAAAAAAAAAAAAAATCAAAAAAGGAAAACGTAAAAAGCCACAACAAAAAAGAAGAGAAAAATACGGGCGCAGTTTTACTTAAGCGCCTCGTTATGACAAGTATTAATGCAATGCGTCATCATCCCACACAGCACGCCGCATCGATGACGTCGGTGGAGGTGCTGTTGAATGAGTTCTACCAGCCATCGACGAGCAATGCAAGGAAACGTGAAATCGAAACTAATCTGCTGGCATTTAAATCGCAGCCGGAAGCCTGGCAGCTGTGTCTGCGAGTAGCCACAGCCAGCAACAGCTTCACCGAGAATCAATTCTTATGGTTCTTTAGCACTTCGACGTTGGAGCATACAATAACTCGCCGGTGGACGCAACTTAGTGCTGCAGATCGTTTGCTTATGCGAGAGGCATTATGGAACAACTATGCTCAGTTAGTGGTGTTGAGCGGGGCGCGCCGTCATCGGGATACGTTGGCCCAACTGATTGCACTGCTGGGCAAGCGAGAGTTTCCCGAACACGATCCAAATTATATGCAACATTGCATGGAATTGACTAAAACCCGCTTCGGCTTGGGTATCAATCTGTTGCGCGTCACCTCTGAGGAGGTGGTCAGCAATCGTGGTGATTTGACTACTGAATGGAAGAATTACTTTCACTCATGGTAAGCATTGTGAATTAAGTATTGTTTAGAAGAACATTTTGCATGTGATTCCTGATTTGCTCCTTTCTCCCCCTTTTAACAACTGTGCTGTTTCGTGCACCTGTTGTTGCGGATTATCGTGCGTGTTATGTATTTGCCTGTACGTGTCTTTTTTCTGTCCATGTGTGCGTAGCATTTCTATGTGTATACCCGATGTTATGGACTTGGTCACCAAATATCTACTAATCGCCGTTTGTCATATCAATGGTAAAGACATACACACAACAATACCCAACACATTAATGGACTACAGTCTAACCACAGCGCTGCCAAATGACAATCAACTAAGGTATGTTTAATGAAAAACAATAAGGATACTCTACTCTAAGCTTTGCAACTAATTATGCATTCAAATTTCGACTCTTATTTGCAGTTCCTCTGTGCTGGAGCTGCTGACCTGTGTGCAACATTTGGTCTCCTGGATACGCACCGAACTGATCTCTGAGTATTTCCTAATGAGCATACTCGATTTATCGCAATGGCGACAAGACAAGGAGCCCATCTCTTTGGCTGCGCTCTCAGTGTTAAATGAGCTGCTCTACTTGCAAAAGCCTCTACCCTATGCGGGCACATTGATGAACGGCGTCAGTGGCCTGCTGGAGCAGCATAATCGCACCAAGCAGCAAAGTGAAATGTATAGCGATAAGTTTCGTGAACTATTGCGACTCTATAGCACCAAATATGCGGGCAAATTGTTTCAGGAGCCCGAAATGCTTGAGTCATTTCTTGAACAACTCTATCGCTGTACTGTTAAATGTAGGTGCAAAACTATATATATTAATCTATATTTGTAGAAAGCCTTCTCTAAACTTTGAAGTTTTCTTTTATTATAGTGCATGGCGCTTTGGACTTTACAGAGAAGTTGGATATATGGACGCCTATTATAAAGGTGATTGCACAGCAGCCGACACGAATGACAGCATATCATGGCCAGGTGATGATGAAGCTCGTCGATGAGATTATGCGACGCACACAATTTGAGATTAATAAGCCCGAGTTGGAGTTACTCGACAATGAGCTAATGGAGGATGATGTACGTACCTACAAACTGAATAAGTTCAAATGGATCAAATGTGAACATTAACTTACCTTCTTTTTGCAGACACCTGCAACAGAATGGCAACTGTTTCTGGACCAGTGCTTTGAGTGCTTAGCGCTGCTGGCGAGTACCCGGGGTGCGCACATAGTGTTTGCACAGGTTTTTGCCCATTGGTCGCGTCCGCAGACGTATCTGTTGTCGCTGGAGCTAGCATTGGATCATGGCAGTGGACGTTGTTATGAGGCGGCACGCAAGCTTAAGATGGCTAATGTTGGGGAAATATTAAGAGATTTTGCGACCGTTTGTCAGGCGGTGGTGCGTCTAGCGCCTCTTATGGATACGGCGCAAGCACCAGCCGATGTCATCGATACGATGGAGAGTCAATTGCAGGTGCTGTCGGATCGTTTGCTTCAGACACTGCAGCTGCTGGCCAGCAATCGTATAGGCGGAAACGATGCGGATAAGGCGAGCTTTCAGACTGATTTGGATAACCTGTAAGTGCTATTCGGGTTGAATTCTCTATAGGGCAATGCTCTTATGTAGATTCAGACGAGAAGAGTCTAAAGGTGGTTTCAAGATTATAGACATAAGGATCTTTTGGCTTAACTATGCATTGAACAAATTATCAAAATCATATCAATTATCTAATTAAAAATATCTTCATATACAATATTTTTATTTACAGTTACGCTCAAGTTTTGCTTGCCATACGCAGCATATTCCCGCTGTCAAAATCGCTTAACAGCGAGCAGCTGCTGCATCGTTTATTTGCCATATTGGGCAGCATATTTGCTGGCAACAATTCACCATCGGCTGCATCGCCGATTGTGCAGCAGGCGGCAAGTGAGGTGCTGCTCTTCATTGCGACTGTGATACGACCCAAGTGTCTGTTGGATATACCCGAAATACAGAGCTTAATGCAGGCTGGTCCAAGGCTGGGCGCCTCATTGCCGCGTCAGGTATCGACCAATGTGCACATCAGTTTGGTCAGTTATATGGTGCTGCCATGGAAGAATGTACCGGAGCCGCAGCAAGACTATCAGCGTCGCCAATGGATGCTACGCGAGTATATCGATGCCATTGCGCGCAATTTTCAGGAGCTCGACATAAGTGCTGCCGGCGAAAGTAAAGTTGCTGCCACAACGCTTGGACTGCTTAACATTTTAACATCGCTTATTGAGTATTTCAAAGCAACGGGTGCCAATGCCAAAGATATGCTGGCCAGCACCTTTAAGGTGAGAGCACAATAATGCAGCTTATAATCTTATAATACTTAATTAACTTTATATATTTGCTTCTGTTTTGTATTGCAGCCCATCTTGAACAAGGCGCTGGTGATCTTTAATAGCTATGGCTTGAGCAGCATTGCCATGGCCATCACTGTTGCGGAATTTAGTCTGAGCATGCTGCGTACTCTGCCTATGCATCTTGGTGCACAATTCATTAAGGAAATGATAACATTGTTCATCGATGTCAGCAGCAGGTGCGTTATCTTCAACTTCAATCTTCTATCTGTCTTTGTCTAATTGATTGTGATTTTTATGCAGAGAGGAATTGACTTTAAGTCGCTTGGCTGTTATGGAGAAGGTGTTGCAAATGTTTCAATTGATTGTGGAGCAGCCAGGAAGCGCCTCATTGGGCTTGTTGCCCAATATCTTGGGCTTTAGTACACAACAGATTTTGCCATTGTTGCAGCAACAGAATGCGGCAACAGATAATAGTGAGATAACAAGTCTGCTCTATGCGCTTTTCGATAGGTAAGTTGTGTATTACACTTATTTGATGATTGCTTAAACTATTTTGTTTTGTTTTGCTTTGCTAACAGCGTTCTCACCTGCAAGTGGCAATTCTTCTACAAGAATCAACTGAGCAATGGCCATAACAATGGCAACGTTAACGGCCAATTGCCGCACAATTTCAATTGCAGTGATAATCTGCATCCTGAACAGTTTATGGCCATTATGAATGCATATGGCCAGATGCTGGTCAGCGGCAACGATCCCACCAATGTGCGCAGCGTTCTACTCTCCATGCAGAATGTGAACGAACGCAGTCGTTTGTATCAACGTGCACTGTTCAAGGAGCAATTGCTAGCCTCGTTTCAGCGGGCTTTGCTTAACTTGCTGCTTAGCGGCGAAGGTGCACTTCATTTTGATTTAATTGCCCAGGCATTGTATGCGATGGGTCAGGTCGATCGCCGTCAGCTGCACGAAAGCTTTGTGAATGCAGCAATGCCGGTGTCACCAACATCGCTCGAGGATATATGCCAGACAACTGTAAGAACTTGTTATATATACTATGACTTAAGTAACATTTTTTTAAAATAATTCTGTCTCTCTCTATTTTGTTTTTTAGGACATTCCAACGTTTACGCAGAAACTAACACAGCTTATTCAGGATGCACATTGTGCGCATCTCAATGAGACAACGTAGGCGCAAACAATTCTAAACGGAAACACACACAATCATAAAAAAAGGCATCCACACAATCCTTCTCGCTCTTTCTATCTGTCTGTCTGCTTTCTTTCGCTTTTATTTCTGTGCGTCTGTCATGCATTCATGTTTATACATATGTATTTATGTATGATTTTATGTACACTCTGAACTTTTACATTTTAATTTGTCGCTGCTCTCCCTCCTTCCCCTCTGTCACACTACCTACTGCTTTCCCTTTGGGGTTTATATACATATATATTTCTTTGTAAGTTCTTGTGAATTTGCTGGAAAAACTCAGAACATCTTTTAGTATAAGGTCGTCCTTTGACCCGAGTCAATCCAGCAAATTCCAATGAATTACAAAAATACAGAAATATACAACAATTTATAAAAGACATTGTTAGCTTGTAATGCAATTCCGTTATGTTACAGAGAAAATCAAAAACTAATACTACTATGTAATACCCATATACTATTTCTTAAATCCTTAAAATATTATTACACCCATTATTATTATTACTTAAAACGACATAATCACATGCTTCTGTGTCCAACGGCAACAAATTCGATAAAAGTCATATTAATATAAATAAAGCCCTTATTCATATGCATAATGCATATGTTTTGAAAAATTTAAAAAGTTTTGTTTTATTATGTTGATATGAAGGTAAACAATTTTTTGCAGCTTAATTTTGAATTGACGGCCAGGAATTTGTTTAAGAAATCAATGCCCGAAAACTTTTCAAAGTTCAACATTCTTTTGGGTTTTTAATAACAAGATCTATTCACATACCATTTCTAGAAATAATAGTCGATATTTTGTTTTTATATTTTTGCAGCTCTTTTGACTGCTTTTGCGTTTCGATATATATTTTTGATTATTTTTGGGTTTCATATAAACCATGTGACTTAATAATATTAAAAACAATAAAAAAAAAAAAAATTATTGAATCACAATATATATGCTAAGAAAAAAAAAAAGAGAGATACATATAGTTAGTTGATATTATAATGCAAGATATAAGGACACCAACCGCTTATACCAAAAAAAAAAAGATAGGAAACGAACAAAATTTTAACTTCCTCTAAAAATTTGTTCTAAAAACGATTTTTTGTTATAGTATTTTTTTTTTTTTATAATTTTTTTTATGCTTTTGTTTGACTCTCTGGCTGACTGTTTTAAGGCGGTGGAAGGGGGGGGGGGCGGTGGTAGGAGGTGGATGCTGCTGCTGGAGTTGTTGGAAGGGGTTTGGGTATTACTTCGGATCGTGCAGGGTATATTATTACGTCTACGCAACCGTTTGATATTTACGCGGCTCGAGCGAAATATTGAAACCATTCTCTAGCTTCAGAATGATATCCGCCTGAAGTTTGAAGTCCGCCTCCGTGTCCGTGGAGTGCACAATGAAGTTGCGCACAATGGTGGATAGAAGAACCTTTAGTTTCAACATGGCATACTTGCGTCCCACACAGCTGCGTGGTCCAGCGCTGAATGGAATGAAGCTATAGTAATGTCTATTGGCAGCACGCTCCGGCAGGAAGTTATCGGGATCGAATTTGGTCGGATTGGGATAGATGTCGGCACGACGATGCACACAATATTGCAGGACGACAACAGTGGTGCCCTTGGGCACCGTGTATGGTCCACTTGTTAGCTTGACATCGTGATCCAGACGGCGAGCGATCA
Source organism: Scaptomyza flava (assembly GCA_030179655.1). Taxonomy (NCBI): domain Eukaryota; kingdom Metazoa; phylum Arthropoda; class Insecta; order Diptera; family Drosophilidae; genus Scaptomyza; species Scaptomyza flava. Next base: position 3,101,931 of record JARNME010000314.1, on the reverse strand, counting down.
ACGGTACTGGTGGGTACATACGCAGGGTCTCTAGGATCACGCGTTCGAGATATTTCATTTCCATGGTATCGGCAAAGGTGCAATCGCGTTGCATTTGATCACCGAAGATGGCCTTCTGCTCAGCGAAGACACGGTCCTGGATATCCTTGTGGATGCCCAGCATGCATAGGGCAAAACTGGAGCCAGCCGATGTTGTGTCGTGTCCCTCAAACATAATCGTATTCACCTCATCCATAATATCCTTCTCGTTCCATTCGATATCAGGGTTCTTGGCCATTTCCACCATGGCATCGAGTAGAGCCAAACGACGCTTGGCACCCACATCATTCTCATCGATATCATCCAGATCGTCACGCAGACCCTCCTTCTTAGCAGCGGCAGTTGCTGGTGTTGCACGCGACATTTTTGAATTGGGGGCCTCGTCTACCTCATCGATGATGGCACGCGACTCGGACTGGAAGTTATCCCTGCGATCCTTCACCACCTTGCGGGTCATGCCCAAAATGATGTTCATCATGCGATCACCCTTCTCACGCAACTTGGTAAACTTGTAGATGGAGTCCAGACGATACAGTAGCTTCACCTGACGCTTATGGATAATGTCGCACATGTCGACCACAGCCTGGGCATACTCAAAGCTCTTATTGCCCTCCGGCAACTTCTTTACACCCATTGCAGTTGAGAGCAGAATATCGACAGTGGTCTGTGACATATAATCGTGCACATCGAACTGTTTACCAGCCTCCTTGGACATGCGTGCAGACACTGCCTTCGAATGATCCACAAAGGTGGGCACAAAGCTCTTAAGTATGCTCTGATGGAATGTGGGTGCAATCATCTTGCGATGATGACGCCAATGGTGTCCATTACTGATCAACAGACCATCACCGAACCATGGCTTGAAATAGCGATATTCCTCCGCTTTGGTCAAATGCTGGTGTCCACTCAAGATGAGCTCAATGTCACTGGGATTCGTTAGGAACACAATTAGGACATTGCCCAGCCAGGCCTTCATTGTTTCACCATATTTGTTCAGATAACCCAAGCCAACAGATAGAATTTCGGCATTGCTTAAACCAACGACCATGTGAGCCATGCCAATCAATGGCAATGTTGGCGGCGATGGTATATTGGTAACCATGCGGTATTCCCTGGTATTCCTGTGCCAGTATTCGTACAGTGCCATTATCAGTATGGTGCCCACAAATCCAGTTAGCAATGGACTCAAAAAGAAGCCACCACCAGTGCTGCTCGCTGCCTGTTGCAGCGTCTCCTGCACCGTTTCCACAGACATCCTTGTCGTTTTATTTTATCACTTGCTGCCTCCTCGAATGATGTTAATCCTTGTTATGTTCAACTCTGCCTCGAACTGTAGTGGTTAGCTTTGACTGTGTCTCGTTGAGCTGCAAGTGCTCAACTGTGCTTGGTCTGTCCATTGGTTTCGACAATTATACCTTCTCTACAGCCTATAGGTTATGCAAGCTGACCTTCCCTGGTACCCGATACCTCCGGTACTCCTCCAAAACACTGAGCGCTGTTCAAGTGTCAAGCGTATTTGATTTGCAAACCAAATCAAAGCCCCTGCCTTAAAATGCCACCCCATTCTGCCTTCCATGCCATTCTCTGTCTTATTTACGCCTGGCCTTATGCCTGCCCTTTTTGGTAATTTCACATGTTGTTTTAATTCTTTGTTGTAGTTGTTGTTGCGTTTTGTACGTCAGCAGCGCAGCCATCGCATGTTGTGTGACGAAAGTGTTACGTGAGGTTCGTGCTGTTAGAGATGATGCGTGAGATTCACGTGCTACGACTGTAACAAAGAGGGATCCCTCTCCTTTTCCGTAACCCAAACCTGCTTGGGTGGAGCAAAGCGAAGGACTTTGTTTCTTTCTAATGAGCCGTAGGCTTTTCAAGACGCGTGCGTGTTTCAACCGCAGCGCGTGTCTCTTTCTCTGCCCATCTCTGTCTCTCTTACTCGTCACTTAAATTCATCATCCACTTCCGCAGGATGCTTTTGTGATTCTCTCTGTGTTCTGTGTGTATGCAAAGTAGGGACTTTACCTGTATGCCAAAAAATATTACAATACTACCTGCAACGGAAGTGAGTGATATTTTCCTTTCCTTCCTTGTTCGGCTCTTTTATTATTATTATAATTTTTTTTTCTTTTTAACTATTGTTGTTGTTTTGCTTTCGCTTTTCATTAAAAATTCAATTTCAGCAAGTATTTTTTTTGGTATATTCGCTTTTGTTTTCAACACCTGAACGCGAATGCAAAAACCGAAATGAATTTCGATGAACAATGAAAAGGAAGCTGTCGCTTTTAAAGGACTTGCTCCCTACATCAACATCGCCTCACCTCTCTCTGTCTCTGTCTCTGTCTCTCTCTTTCTTAATAGCAAGCATATCTGTCTTGTTGAATTTTAAGTGCACTTCTATTCTATTTATTTACATTTTGGATTGCATGGGATTGGATTTAATTCGTTTTTATTATATTTTATTGTTCTGACATCGCGTGTCCTAAGCGTGTTTCCACAGCTGACAGTACTTTAAGAAGGTATCCTAAGAAACCCTTTGTACATCTATCCCATATTGTAATGTGTCCTGAATAAGCTTCTTATTTTCCAATTGGAAATCAATTGCCTGGCTAACATTAGTTTAACTTATTACAATTGAACTTGGATAATATTTTTCAAAAACGATATTATCTAGTTTTACCAAGGGAAAGTAGGCGGGAGGGAGTGAACGGTAGCCGACGGTCGGAAAGTTCAATGTATGTGTAACGAGTGTGTAGATTCCAAAAATCAATCGATTGAATCGCTTTCAGTGGCATTAAAAATAAATTAAGTTCCGAATGCACTTGAATATGTTGATTGAATTCAGTTGTTGTTTTGGTTTTGGTTCTTTGTCGATGCGTCATTATACTCTGATAACGAAGGTAGGGCATGAATTGGTTTTGCGCAATGTCCGTCTGTATGAGCAGGGCTGGGCTGGGAACTTTGGACTAGAAAACCAAATACTTACCATTTCCTCATAGCAAAATTAGTCAAAATATAGAAAAAAACGTCCAACGTTGCCAAATTTGGTCTCAAGTTAACTAATGACGTCCCGTAAAGATCAGAGCTCATTCCTGCCGCCTCTAAAAATCCCTTTGCAAACCGGTTCTATGCTATACCAGAGTATTCTGCAGTCGGTTACGTTCGACTGCAAAGTTTTCACTTGCTTTAAGCTTATGCTAATTTTAGTGCTACTACGGGCATATTATTGGACGTAGATGTACTAACGAACAGTACAGTCAAGTGGCCCAACGATACCAAGCACCGGCTTGTTAACGCGCGGACCCACGCACAAAGCGACCCACCTCCCGCCCATCCGACCGAGGGGCGCTCCGCTTATCGTGCGGTTACGATGATCGCGAACATGTAGACAAATGACACAAAACTAACTTTTTAAAAGAGCAAGTAGGAGTGGCACTGTGTATTAAGTGGGAAAGATCGTTATAAATAGAACACAGAATACGAAAAGGGTTATGAAGAGCATAATTAGAATTACAAGTTTGAAGATATATAGGTACAAAATTTCTAGTATTTCTAATAGGAACAGCAAAGTTAATTTGGTTAATTAATTCAGAAGAATCAATTTCACCATTAATTAATTTGTGAAAAAAGGAAAATGAAAGCATTATTCTACGATCACTCAGAGAAGGAAGATCTATTAGTAAAAGTCTACTACGATAAGACGGCAAATTATTGTTAGTGTCCCAGTTAAGACCTCTAAGTGCGAAGAGCAAAATTGTTTTTGTACCGATTCTATTTTATTCTGATGAATTTCGTATTTCGGAAACCATATACAAGATCCATATTCCAGAATCGGTCGTACAAGAGAAGTATACAGAGTTTTTGTTAAGTAGGGATCGTTAAACTCCTTCGACCAGCGCTTAATGAACCCCAAGACACCAGATGCTCGATTGGAAATTGAAGAAATATGCTTGTCAAACTTAAGCTTTGGGTCCATAACGATGCACAAATCGTCAACCCATTCAATTCTATCTAGTGGTTTGTTGTCAAGAAAATATATATTAAAAAAGGGCAAATATCTAAAAAATGACATTACTTTACATTTACTGCAATTAAGGTTTAAAAAATTTACTTTACACCACATTTGAAAGTTGTCTAAATCTCTTTGAAGCTGTTGAGCAGCTAGGGGAGTTGCAGCCGACGTGCATAATTTTACATCATCAAAACCCGAGAGAACTTTATAACTGATGGAAGATCGTTTATAAACAAAATAAATAACAAAGGACCAAGATGACTACCCTGTGGATCGCCTGAAGTGACCTGAACCATCTTGGAAACGGACCCTTTAAATAAAACCCTCTGAGTTCCAAGAGTTAGGTAGTCTTTAATCCAAAGAACTAGAATATTTGAAAAGCCCAAGAGTTCTAGTTATATGTTTATACTTTTTTAATGTGATACGCAAGGAATTAAAATACAGCGGTGGTTTCAAAATATATATATTGCTGAACTGTACTTGTGAATGGTTTGAAATATAAATACTTTTGTCCGTATAAATTTAAGATTTCACAATCCAAGCTCCTGGAAATAACGCAATGTGGGATTCACCTGGATTGTATTGAATTTGAGAAAATAAAGTTTTGACTTACCCCCGCATTCAAGTAGACTCCTTTCAATCAATCTTCCCTCCCTGTTAAACCGTAGACTTGTGCATGCAGTATTATCTACTTCATTCGGGTTTCACCGGCAAATCTGTATAAAAATTCAATACTAATGGTGAAATATTCTTCAAAACCGCATTTCAATTGATGATTGCCGATTTTTGATCATATCAGACCGCAACTGAAACTAAAGTTGCTTTGCTAATGACCATTGCAGATGCAAGGAGTTTATTTTGGCAGGTCAGTTGACATGCTTCGTGGATGATGTCAAGCGAATCGAAAAAGGGTTTCGAGGTTAGATTTCCCCGCTTGCAATGTGTGTGTGTGTGTGTGCGATAAAAACCAAAACGAATGTACAAACTTCCGGCTCTCACTCTCTCAAATGGGTGCAAACAGTTTCCCGCCAAACAGGTAATACCTATAAGAAGAAAGGAGTGCAATAATAAAAATAATGTTTGTTGGTAACCATAGAAGGGACTCGCTATTTGCCTAGCGCAAAAAAGGACAATGACCAAACAAAAAACGTTTGGCGGCACGACGCCGTACGCTACATGTCTCTCTGTGTGTCTCTGTGTGTGTGTGTGCAAGGACCTGCTGACGATCCTTTATTGTTTTTTGGCCGCTGCACCCCCTTCATTAATCTTGTTAGCAGCGTTGGCTGGCTTAAGGAATGAATGAATGAGCGGAAGAAACCGAAAGGATTTCCGTTTCGTAATTCGATGCTCGTTGCTGGTGGAATCCGAAAAATTGGATAAGAAAATTGGCTTAAGGCTTAAAAGTGAAAGCCGACACATCTACTAACATACATATGTACATACATACATACATAGGTGTAGAAACAAAATATGAATATGTGTACATATTTACCCAAAGCAGCAGTTTGGATCCCAGGTCTGCTTTACTGTCCACACACTGTATTTTGCCAGCATTCCGTTTAAATGTTGTCGTTATTTCAACAATGGCATTTTCATTTATCAAGCAAGTGGGAGCAATCGTCGGTCGGCCAAGCGCTGGCAACGCCGATAACCTCGGCGATTAATCGCATTACAGGCAAGAAAAAGAAAAAAACCGCAGGCCCCAAAACTAAATGAGGTGTCAACTTAACTTAGTGAAAGGTAACAGAGCGCGGCTTAACCATAATGCTAACAAATATGTATGTACATACATACATATGCATATGTGAGCGCGCGCACAAACACTCAGACACACACACACACGGGCATATGTATGTTGTATGGGTAAGGTGGCCTGGGTCTGGCCTGGTAATCAAGGACAATGCCACTTTCGCGCAGCATCAATATTTTGACATTGCAATCGGCTGCTGTTGCAGATTGCAAAACATTAACGCGCTAAGGCAGTCCAGAAAGGGAAACACTTTATGTGGAATGTGCTACTTAAATTAGTAAATAACAATAATAAAAAAAAAACCGCTGCATTATCGATGCTTTAGCCACAGGTAGAAACAGTGTCAGCGTACTATGCTATGAAAATCGATGCTAAATTTTTATGCAATTATCGATCATTGTTCTTTTTTTTCGCAACATTAATAGTTAGTCCAATTGTACGCGTGCGGTTTTGTGAATATATTTCTAACTATGTTTTTATAACTAATGTAAAGTGTTGCATCCATAAAAAATAGTGAAAAGACATCAATAATAAAGTGATTGATCGCATGCGTGAGATGTGTGTATATCAATGTGATGAAATGAGAAAAAGCTGCTAATACTCAAATAGGGACATGTAAATATATTGCTTATAAACAACTAACACATAGATTAGTTAACATGTTGTGTTGCTTTCATATGCAGCATTAATTTAATAGATATATGTTATACAATAAAGGCAAATTAGCTGCTTCATTAATGTGGGAGTGTGGGGGTGAAGCAAGCAACAAGCCATTCTTCTTCTTTGTACTTTTTCTAGTCAATGCAGCCCCTACACGTAACGATTATGAATGCAATGTGGCTCACGCACGTAACGATTAGAAATGAAATTTATTGAGATCAATTATTCCTGTATGCAAATATCGAAGTAAATTGCAGTATTTTTGTTTTGTCAATATTAAAAACTAGTCACTTTTTTTGTGGAGTGTTTTAATACAAAAAAAAAAAAAAATATGTCTGTTGTTTGATGCTGCCATATTGTTTGTAGCAGTTTTTGCAGAAATGAGAATAATTGACAAATCATTTATAGCCAGGCTTACAAATTTTTAAGAGTATTGTGGACAAGTAAGAGTATTTGTATCTGTTGGCCATTGATTGAGCTGTTTCCGGATCTGTCATTGTGATAATTGTCGCTTCATTCTCTCCCAAAGACCCCACACATTTAGCAAACAAATCTTGAAAGTCTATATTCTTTTCGTTTGGCAAATCTTTGTTTGGCGCATAATTAAATTCAAGAGACTGTGAGTGCCACAATGCAAAACAGACAAGCAGCTTCGGGGAATACGACACACAAAGCATGGGAACTAGAATGAGAATTGCTCAATCAATGCTAAAGGCGAACAGCGTACTTACTTCGTAGATCGATGCCTGGAGAGTTGGCAACAAATGTCAAAAATTGAATGGGAAATGATGACTCAATGTACATACACCACCCTGGGTGCATTTGTCAAAACATGAAAACATGCAACAGCAACAGCAACAGCAGCGCACACGTGTCGAAACGAAATTCCAGTAATAAGGATAACGAGCAGAAACATGTGCAGCCAGGTTTTTTTTTTTTTTGTTGGGGCACCGTCTAAAAATAAAATGAAGAACAGAAACAGAAACTGAAAGGAGCTGTAGATACAAGCCCAAGATCCTGCTATATAATCTGTGGAGTCGGAAATGGCTGCGACATATCTTTTCTTACACAGGTTACATGCCATAGAGAACAAATGTTGTCCTTATGGAAGCAGCCGTAACATCGTGCCATTTACTTATGCAAATGAGCACAATGTGTGCATGGTTTTTATGAATGAATGAACTCGTCCGAAACTGCTTTCCCGACTGACTGAATTCTTTGATTGTTCTAAGTTTTTGTTCTTCATTTTTTGGGGGGCTTAGGGTCAACCGCAAGTCGTTTGCTAAGCGGTTTTCTTAAAGTGTTAAACCTCGCTCGTTATTGTCCTGCGTTGTCCTGCGCAACCTGCCGCCTGCTGAACTGCGCTTAAGCGCTTAAAGGACTTAGGCACAAAGCGCACACTTAAGTGCCGCATTGTCCGATTGAAGTGCAGCCACTCGACGAGAGATTGCAATTGGTTTGAAGTACTCGGGCCGGCTTAAAAGTCTGAGCTGAGTATTGGCTAAATGTTTAAGCCATTCGAAAATCGTTTAATTAACACCGCAAACGCTGCCAAATCTCATAAAATCCAAGATCGTTTCATACACTGAGGTTAACTCTTGGCCTAAGCCAAGACTTGGTTAAGAGTTTCATCAACGAAAGCGGTAAACAAAAGCCAAGCCATAAAGTGTTTGTAAAAGATTTTGGTTAAACTAAAAACTTAAATCTTATAAGAAATTTAAATATGGAATGTTTCTTATACACATCTATAAGTATCAAATTGAAGCTTATTGTTAAGGAACTCGATCAAATGTCGCGCGTGTTAAGGATCAGATGCAAAGCACCTGGCTATGTAACGTTATATGCCCAGCCCGTAAAAGCAGAAACAGGACTGAATCGGCGCAAGGAGCCGTGCATGATACGGAGGAGTAAACTGAGAGATAGGCGCACCAGACGCCAAGTGAATGCTGGAAATAATGAGTTATTACATTGAAATGATTTATGAATATTCATTCAATGGGTGACAGATAAACGAGAGCACGTGAGGGAGGGGGGGAGGCGTGTACCTTTCAAAACGGTGCCGCACAACATAACGGTGCACAGATTACACAGAAACAAAACCGAATCGTAACCAAATACAGCGACAGAAGGTCGGACAACGAGAAGGATGGATGGGTGGGGTAACAGAATGAATGAATACATTTGTGCCATAAGCCTTTGGCAATACAATAATTATAATAATGTGTAGTAATAATAAAAGGGCTGAGCTATAACGGAGTGCTGGATGGCGGCGGCACAGAATCAAATTGATTTTTGACAAGCAACGGGAAATTTACCGTTCATAAAATGGAAAAATATTCAATGTGAAATACGAGTGCGCCGAAATCGAAGGTGTAATAAGAGTGAAGTTAGAGCCAGAGAGGGAGAAAAGGCACCTCGTTCTCGCTCTCGCTCTCTATCTTTGGTAGAGGGGCGTGTCGCATTACCCAGGGATCAACAAAAAATTAATAATAACGGCATAACGGTGCCTCTGAGATCGCGTGAATCTGAAATTAGGGATTTTTCTAACTGCAGATGAGATGAACAGTTAGCTCGAGGCACCCACAAGGGTACGAGCCTAGACAAACACACCTGGACCCTGGACGACCCGTTTTGACTGCTGCCTGCCAGCCTGGGGGTTGTAGGCGCTTCGGCTCAGCACAGACAGACAGACAGACAGACCGACGGGACGGACAGACAGGCAGGCAGAAAGATTCTCGAATGCTCGTATTACCCAACAAAAAATAATGTCCACAGTAGAGAGGGCGAGAGTGAGTGAGAGAGCGAGCGAGAGAGAGAGAGAGGGAGATCGGGCGAAAACTGCAGATGCAACTGCACGCCGCATTGTTATGCCACACAGCGTCCCCCTCTTTCGCTCTTTCGCTCTTATACTTATTATGTTTTTCTTGGTTTTCTTTTTTTTTTTTTGGGCAAATGAGTTTCCTTTCTTCTTGGGCTATTAATGCTTATCTTGTGTGTCTGTAAATAATTTTGCATCATTTCTTTGGTCTTGTAGTGCCTTGAGCGCCAGGCTAAAAGGCAGCTGCAGGACCCAGCATTGCATTGCAGGCACAGGTCAATTAACAGGGGCTCTAATGAGAGCTTCAACTATTGGCTCTTCGATTTTAATGATGCACGTTCATGGGAATTTTAGATGTTATGCATGGGAATTTCCTTGAGAGCACCCATATTAATACCTATGCATATCAAAAAGCTTTTCTGGTCATTTTCCCAGGAAATTTGTGAAGAACGGTAGTTCTTAGCCTAGGTTTCTTTTTGTGTATCTTAAATAAAATGATTTCAGACCAAACTCGACTCTTCCTTTCCTTTATTTCTGATAGCCTAGCTATGAAATGTTAGTTCGACAAACCTTTTCATGCCCGAACTCGTGCTCGCAATCCTTTTAACCGAACCCAAACTAAAGATCCTTTGCGGTTACTTGCTTACTCATGACCCATTTTTTGTAAACTCATCCATATGCAGGCAGTTATGATTGTTTGCGACTGTCGTTAAAAGTTCAGGAGCCACATGTTTCTCAAAATGGGAAAACGGAATAAAAATCCTGGATGGAAACACTTGCAACAATTCCCATTCCCACGTTGCATGTGTGCTTGTGTGTGTTTGTGTGTGTGTGTAATTGTCATTTATCAGGACATGGGCGACTCAAAACTCATTTGAATATATGTATAAAGCAAGCGGGGTGCTCAAGCGCAGAGCCGTTTTCGGAACTTTACCAGCTCATGGAAAAACAACCCAACAAACTTTACCCAAACCTAACAACCTAGCAACAACCCAAACCAACTACTCAACTGATCCTTGGTCAAATGCGTTTGTACGTTCGTTCGCTTATGCAAATGCTACCAATGTATTCGTTCTGTCAGTCTGTTCGTCAGTCTGTCAGACTGTTTTTTTTTTGTTTAACCCAGAAGGTCCTGTGTGTATTCTATGTGCTTCGTGTCCTTGCATGCTTCGCCGCTTATGAAAATGAACGTGATATGCTGATTTAATTTTGTTTTCTATTTTTTTTTTACCCAGCCCATTGCGACGGGACGGTCTGACTAAGACCTTTATGTAGTCCATAAAGCACATATGTTTAATTTTCATGTATGTGTGCGCGTGTGTGTGTATTTAAAATGCTAATGACGCTGCATGTTTCATTGTCATTAAGTGATATCACAAAATTGAAAATGTACGAAAACCGTTGGAGTACTTATGTACAGTCGAACTTCCGTATAACGAACGTTAACTATTACGAAATCATTTTCAAAACGCTGAAACTTGGTTCAATCAAAAATCCATTCTATATAACGAATCTTCTCTCATAACGAAGTTTGTTCCGTGTCTCCCAGAGGTTCGTTATATCAAAGTTTCACTCTATGTACCTTTAAACTAGTTATTTTAAGTTTTAGAAACTCAGGAACTTTCCGTTTGGATTAATAAAGAACGGAAATATCTTAGGGATGTTTATTTTTATTTTTAATTAGTTTTATTTGGAAAGTCAATCCCAATCTAGTGCAAAAATTCGAAATACTTTTTCAAATACAGTCAAACTTCCATATAACGAATCTCAAGGAGACAAGAAAAAACTTCGTTAGAGAGAAAATGCGTTACATAGAATGGGTTTTTGACTGAAGCAAATAAAAGGGTTCTAGTTTCTGACTTCGTTGCATAGAAAATTCGTTATACGGAAATTCGTTACATGGAAGTTCGACTGTATATATTTTTCTTGATATATATTTTTTACTTATAAATAGCCATTTTCAACATCATAAATATTCAACTTAAGCTAGACGAAAAAAAATTGTTTCTGTACTTAAATTAGCCTCATATATAAAAAAAAAAAAAATATTAAATATAGTAGCATATTATTAAAAAAGTTAAAATTAATTAGTGTGTCCTTTCGTATGGTAAAGTTTAACATTGTAACTTTGTATGCTTTGATGATTTTGGTTAGTTTTGGTTTACTATATCACTAAGTGGATAGCTACTATATGTATGTATGTATGTACAGTTGTTGTAATCCATTAAAGCCTACATCCCAGCAACTGTGCCCGAATCGGACTTGGGTGTGTGCGCCTCCCACCAGTCAATGGCATCGATCATGCTCTCATCGGAAAGACAACCGCCGCCGCCAACAACAGCTGCTGTTGTTATTGTTGTGGCTGTTAGGTTGGATGGATCGTGCAGGATATCGGTGAATTCCTTCTTAAAACTGGGCAGACCAACAGCAACAACACTGTCGTAGAAGGATGTAGCCGATGGCTCGTGGTCATAGAATGCGGGCAACACCGGTGAGCAGAGTAACTGTTGCTGTTGTTGTGAATAGTTGCTGTTAATTGATGGTGGGGAGCTGTTGTTGTTGTTGTTGTTGGTGACATGCACAAAGTTGCCTTCGCTATATTCCTGTTTGATTAGTTGTTGCTGCCGCTGTCGCTGTTGTTGTTGTTGTGCGGCACACGCCTGCAACAAGAGTTCATTAGCAACGGCAACGGCGACAGGTGAAACTGCTGCAACTGCAACTTGGTCGCTTGGTGGTTGATGCAATGATGAACTGCCGTTTGCTGTTGTTGTTGTTGTTATTGCTGCTATTGTTGTTGTTGTTGTTGGCATTGGTATTGCTGTTATTATTGCTGGCGTTGAGCTGCGACTGGCTGTTGTTGTTGGTGCTGTTGTTGTTGTTGGCACGGGCGATCGCGATAAGTTCGAGTTGAATTTTACACATTCACCGTTGTTGTTGTTGTTGCTGCTGCCGCTGCGGCTGCCGTTGGTTGGTGGGGCTGCAGCTGCTACAGCTGCTGCTGGACTCAGGCAATTTGTGTCAATTAATGCATTAAAATGCTCCTCGTCCTCCAAACTGCTCGAGTTGTTGTCCTGCAGCATATCCGGCGTGAGCAGCTGATATGTGCTTGTACCCGGTATCCTAACATATTGCAAGCCATTCAATGTTGTTACATTTGGCAATAGCAACAATTCTTCCGGTTCCGGCATTTGCTGTTGTTGCGGTTGTTGCTGTGGCATTTGTTGTGGCAATTGCTGCTGCGGCTGCAAACTAATACTCTCCTCCAGCTCATAGTTGCTCAGCGTATCATCGAAATGTTCGTCCATGCCATCGAATTCATCCTTGACGAACATAAAGCTATCATCGCCACTCGATGAACTATTCGAATTGCAATTGAGCGGCGGAAAATCGAAGCCCAACAAATGTTCCAAGCTCCGAATATACTCGACGGCCATGCGCAATGTTTCCACCTTGGATAGCTTCTTGCTGGTGCCACGTCCAGCTCCTTGTGCCTCAAATGCCTCGGATACCTCTTCGGGTATGCGTTCGCGCAACAATGCAAAACCATTGTTAACCTGCTTAACGCGATTTCGTTCACGTGCATTGCGACGTGCCACAGCCTGTGGCGGTGGCAATCCTTTGCGTCCCGGTGTGCCCGGTGGACGATTGAGTTGCTCCAAACATTTTGACGCTATGGGCAATTGCTTTTCCTGTAGCTGTTGCTGCTTCTCCTGCAACTGTTGCTGCTGTAGTTTTTGATTCTTTTTGGTTAGCTTGCTGCGCTTGTTGTTGTTCCCAGCTTTGTTTTGCTCATTCTGCATCTTGGACTCGCCCAGTGGACGCTTTCGTGGCAGCGTTGTTGTTGTTGTTGCTGCTGCTGCTGCTGCCGCTGCTGCTGCTGCTGCACTTTGAACGGCGCCAAGCATGCCAAAATCCTTAATCTTGCGTATAATTGTATTTTGATTGCTGATGTGTTGCTGGAGCGCATTGGCGCCACTTTCGCTGAGCACATTGTTAACAGTTATCTTGCTAAAAGCTTTGCTGGCGCCACCCAATGGCGTTACAACAGCTGACCGGTTAACGCTATTCTCCTTGCTCGACTTTGAACTATTGCAATTGTTGTTGGTGTTATTTGTTGCTGTTGCTGTTGTCGTCGTTGCTGGCGGCGGCGGCGATGGACTAAAGCTTAACGCTGCCATTTATTGTGTGTGGTGGGGAGAATTCAATCCAATCCAATCGTTACTGCCAGAGGATTGCTTTAAGCAGCGAGAAATGCTAGTTGGAGCTGAAGCTGGAGAACTATGGAACGTTATTTCCCGAAATTCTCAATTCAATTGCTTAGTGTCGAATTTTTTGGTTTTGAATTCGGTTTGAGGTCCTTACGGCAGGACAGCTGCTAGCGTTCTGTGTCGCGTGCCCGACCAAAATGTCATGGGGCGTCCTCAATAACTGCGTTCCGACTGCGACGGTAGCGGCAACGGCAACGACGACGCTGGCAGCATAGCTCTGCCAACGGAAATGACTTCGTTGACTGATGGCGCACACAAAAATACAAAAAATTATAACGTATCGTTCGGGTATCCTTCGCTGCCAACGTTGTTGCTGCTGCTGCTGCTGCAGCGCCTGCGTCTGCAGCTTATGTAAAACATAATGAAATGAAAACAACAAACGGCATTTATTTCACACACACACACATGCGCATACTCATATGACTTTTCATCCCCTAGGTATTGGGTGTCCCTTCTAGCAGCTAACAGCACTTGGTTCCCATTCCCTTTTGATTCACACACACAGCAACACACACACTCGTACACACCTTAGTCAGTTGGTCCGTCAGTCAGTTGGTATGGCAGTCAGTCAGTTTCGGCTTTTGGGAAAACTAACATCTGATCGTAACGACTGCCACAACTTCGACAGCAGCGACTGCGACTGCGCCTGTTTCAACCTCATGCTACTCCCGTCTACCGTCTCGTGTCTCCCGTCTCCCGTCTCTCCCTGCTACACATAAGGGTGGTTTTATGCAGAGCCCAAGTTTTGCCGCCTTTTACATAACCAATATAATAACCACGCTGTGTTCTACACTTTATATACCGCCCCTTTGCCCTTTTACCATACCAACACACACAGCACAACATTAACGTATTAAGCTTTGGTGCAGCCCTGGTCACAAGATCTTTCCCATATATGTACATACCATGCTTATGTAGTTGAAAATGTATATAGAGAGACAGGCGCGGAGTCGGAGCACCTTGGTTCCCACACAGGCGCATAGATCACCTTATATTTGTATATGCACATATATATAATATAATAATAAGAATTTTATACACTTAATATGATCAAACTGCTCCTCAAAGTTCAAAGCGAACATTGAAAGCCTTAAAGCTCGCTTTCAAAAGCGAACCTAGATGGATATAGTAACTTTGCAGTCTTTTCTTTCCCTCTTCCCTCATTAGATTTAAGAATTCGACTTAGCATTTATACGCGACAAAACAAAACTTCATTCCATTTTACCCAGAATGTTGATGTGTGTTCTTTTGAGCCCTGTTGAAGATGTCAAGTCGAGGTAACTTTTCCACTTAATCACTCTTAGGTGCATTCGCATTGTTGTTAGATACTATTTGTAAGCTACATTTGTGAGACTTTTACGCCTGTCACCAACGAAATTGTGATTTTTTCTGCAGGATATTGTTAGGGGTCCTTCATTTTTCTCTTTAGCTTTCCCTCTTATGGATTGCACTTACTTTCTCTACCCCTAAGCAGTGGCAGGGTTGTGCACGAAGCATAATGCTTAATCATTGCAGACATTTGTCTTCCATAGCTTCTTAGTTGTGCAAAATCATTTGGCAATTGTTGAGCTAATTAAAAACTATAAAAGAAGAAAATATTGCGCTAATCTTGGGTTAAAATTTTTACACTGCTGACTGCCGCAGACTGCAGCGTCTTCAATTTGTATGGTCTATAAATTCTAATTAAAGCTGACAGAGCCAAATTCTTTGGCAAATGGTCGACAATTGATTATATTGGTATGGGCAATTAGGGTGCTCGATGGGTCGATGGATCGATGGGTCGATGGGTCGTTGGGTCTGTGGGAAAAAGATGCACACACATTGGGAAGGTAAAGATGAGATTGAAAACTAGTTAGGGAATGCTCTTGGGTTGATCTACTACTATGTTGTGGATGTTCATGAATCGATAAGCTAGCTCTTACCATCTACATATATATACTTTTATATTGTACATACATATATATTATTGAGCATACTACACTTTATATTATTTCGGGGCTTTTTGTGCCAGGTAGTTGAACATAGACCTGAAAACACGACAGCCTTTATGTGCGAGTGTGTGTGTGTGTTTACGCATCGAGTGTATGTACTTGCTACACAATTTATAAACTTGAGTTCACTTGAAAAGTTCAAGGAACGTCTTACAGTCTTGGCAGAAGGAAGGCTCGAGCATAAGGATGAGGAGGACTACCGGTTTGCCTTTGCCCTCGTCTTGCTAGGTCCTTTTTTTTTTTGTGCCTGCAACATACCCTTTTCAAAATGTAATACATGTATGATAAAGTAAAGTGTAACAAAGACTTACTTTTAGTTGTTTTCGTCCATGTAGGAAAATTGTTCTTGTTGAAAGTTTTCCTTTATATGCAAACTTGGATAATGTCAACTAAAACACAGATAAAGTCTAAACGCATCAAAATGTATAGGTCGAAAGAGTATCTAATATTCGGCAATCTTGCTCCTTGCAGTTCTTTCTCTGAATCACAAAGAACAAAAAAAGAAAAGAGTCAACAATTGTATGTGGCATCGGATTGCTTTTGTTGTCGAAGACGACGACGATGAGGACGCTTTGACTTGGTTGAGTCCCACTTTGCCGTCGTCAACGCGCGACACGCCTTTGAATATGCTAACCATGGCTACAGGGAGAAGAAGAAGATGGAAGGTATACATGTCATGTGTGTGTATATATGTGTGTGAACGAATGTTGTTTAAAGGATATATACAAGTATATGCTGCTGTGCTTTACGCAAGTCAAGTAGCGACTGCCTTTGGCACCATCATAAATAAATAATAATAATAAATAAATAAATAATTTTTCTTTTCTTTTTTTATAGTAAGATCTCGATCAGAAAGAAGCAACCCCTTTGTGGTGTTTTTTTCTATACCAACTGGTTCTGTGCAATTATTATTATACAGACAGAGAGCCAAGAGCATGGCTATAAATATTCAGGATAAAAAATAAATCAAATTAGAAAAGTTTGTTTTTTTCCGTATATTTCTTCTTCTGTTTTCATTTTCATTCAAGATCCAATTTCAACTTTCATTATTTCTTTGGGGCGCACATCCTGTCAAAAAATTGTGACTTTCATCTCAACGCCTTGAGAAAACACAACAAGATGTGCAAACAAAATTATAATGGTCCTACCTTGAAATGATTTGGTTTTGGGTTTTATTTGCATTCGGAGCATTGATTTCACTGGGAATGGGAACCGAATGAATGCATGAATGGCAATGAATGAATGAAGTAGATGAAGAGTGAAATTTGAAATTGGAGTGAAAGCAGACATTCTCTATACATAGAGCCTAGCCTAAGCTAGCCGTAAATCAATCAAGCAGTGCATATTGAAACATATTATTTATATATTTTTGTTATGCCCCTTTTGTTTCACGATAAAATTAGCTTTACATGTTCTTCTGTTTTGTAATACGATCGAGTCGTTGAAATATATATACTTATACATGTGCGCACAGTAGTACCCAGTCCTTACAACTACTTGTCGTCAACTCAAGTGCTCTTTCTTATACATACATAGAAGCATTGTCCTTATGCCTTATGTCCTGTGTTTTGATTTACTTTCGGGCATCTGTGCGCCTCAGTTGTGCGCACATAAATTTTCAACTTTTCTATTCGTTGGTTTTTATTTTGAGTTGAGCACTCCATCCGAATGAGTGCACACTTTAATCATTCGACTTGCAACGGAAATTCACGTTAATTTTTGGGCTGCCAACTTCTCTTAAGTTTCCTGACTTGGGGGGGTTTCACAAGCAAGTCTTGTTCGATAGTTGGAAACGATTCGAATTTGAATGAAGAAGGGTTAAAGTTTTTTAAAAAGTTCTCAGCAAAATTCGATGGCGGGACAAAGTCAGCGTTAAACAAATAGTCGAAATTGAGGTCTGTTAAGTCGTAAACCAATCGGCGATACTTTTGCGATACAGTCATTAAAGTTTAGGGGAAGAGCGCTGGTGACCTGTCCCAATCTTTCCCTTCCATGCTTTCTGAATATTTATATATTGTTGCTGTTCATTTAACAAAAAAAGAATAAATTCGAGATCTTTTCACACAGAAAACAAATGCTGAAAAAATGGCATGCGTCGAAAGTATGCGTTCATGTGGAAAGCGATCTACGTCCAGTATATTCATTTCTGTATCTTTTTTGCCAAATAACAATGAAATTTTCCTGCATACGAACTATCAACAGAATCAGCATTCAGATTTCGATTAGGCGGGGTGCATGGGACAAGGACAAGGACGGGGACGAGGACGTCGAAGCGCACGTGCGCGCAGGATAATGAAATTGAAAAGTACAGCTACATGATACATTCATACGTATGTATGTACATTAAATGCCAATGGGCGCTGGGGGTTGACTAGGATAAAATTATCGCCCTCGTTTCGATGGTGAACAATAAAATCAACAAATGGCTTTTTTTTTGGGCGCAAAAAGCATTGCATTTTGCTACAGGACACAGATCGATCGAGATCTGACCGGTTTTGCGACGCCAACAACAACCAGTTGACTAGGGGTTTATTATTATTCTTATATCCCGCTCTCTCTCTCTTTCTCTCCCTCTCTCTCCTGCCTAATGCCCATTGTTGCCGGCCGTGTCCCCTTGTCCTGTAGCCCGTGTCCTATGTCCTGTGTCCCGTGCCCAGGTTGATGTTGATGTTGCTGTTCATCATGATCATCATCATCATCATCATGATCATGATCATCAACGACCATTGCCATTGGCAGCCGCGAAAAACATCTGCTCCTGCTGCAATCGCTCAAAGTGCTTTGCTCCGTCCTGGTGGCAATCAAAAACTATCAGGCAAATGGTACGTGTGCAACCCCTATTGGAGTCGTTGCTGTGGCATTTTGTCAACAACAAATGTCCACGAGGTCCTTTCGATGTCTGAATGTGTGTGTGTGTTTGTGTGTGTGCGCGCGCGCGCCTTCATTCTGATCTCTTTGACTGCCTACGCTGCTGCACATTAAGTTTCCAACAGGATTAGTAACGCTATGTTCTATGCATGTGTGTGAATGTGTGTAGTTGTGTGTGTGTCTGACTGTCTGAGTAGGTTTTGCTTTTTCTGGCGAACCAAATATTAGATACCCTTCAATCATTCGAAATACAATTTTTAATTGAACAAGAAAAACTTCGTTATAAAGAAAGTTAAGTTAATATATTAGATTTTGTTTCTGATTGAACCGAATTGCAATGTGTTCTGGAAATGAATTCGCGGAAGTTTGTTATATGGAAGTTGGACTGTATAAAAACCGATCAAGCTCATTTATAGTGCATGGAAGAAAACCAATATTGGGTATTTAATAGGTAAGCGATAGTTTATGTCGAACAATCGATTCCCGATTATGTTAATCCAAAGCGAAAGTAGTGTGACGGTTTTTGGAATTATTCCAAAACGCTAATACATGGCCTATGTGAGTGGATGGTTCTTCGAACCTCTCACTACCGCTCCAACCTAATCTAACCTTATCCAAAGCGCTTGCTTGCTTTAACATTGTAATAGATGATGTTTTTTTTGATTCAATGCACTCAATTCCCAATTAAACGTTGTATTTTTTGTGGAAGTGGTTTTTGCTTTTATGTCATCATTTTTGAAAAACAAATATAAATAGAATAGAAAAACCTTCTTTCCAACATTTCATTTGTGAGTTCTTAAAAGCACGATCAAGTTCAATGCCCTATAGTACTTTCTTACTAAGGTCTATGATGCAAAGCTGATGCAAAAGTCACCATAGCATTGCAGTGTGCTTGAATATTTTGCATTACCACCCCAATACTATAGACATACATACATATGTACATATAGATTTGCGCATGTGTGATAGCAGTGGGTATGGTATTGGGTGAAAAGAGAGAGAGAGAGAGAGAGAGGGTGAGTGTTGGTGCGAGTGTGCGCAGGCGCAACAATAGCTATAAAGAAGGAGAGAGCTAGATGGGAGAAGGGGAAAATTTAATACGCGAACAATTGGAAAATGAAATGAAATCTATTTGAATAACTGATTAAATCGGGGTAGCAAGATAAAAAGCTTTTGAGCGCGCAAACTTGTTGCCCCTGGCAGTTAGGCAGGCGGGCGAGCGGGTGGCAGGGAGGTAGGGAGATAGGGGTCAGGGATAAACGGGGTGTGCGGTGTTGAGTGGTGCGCACGCGTACCCAAAAGGGTCCTTCATAAAGGATTTAATCAGCGGCAACAGAACATTCAGAATTATGCAAATTTCGAACAGCAAAAAACGAAAAAAAAGACTGCGGCCGGTAATTAAAATGAAACTTCAGACACGCCAAAAAGGGAACAAAAACTAAACAATTTGAAATTAAAAAACCGAATTAAATTTCAGAAAAAAAAAACCAAAATATTGTAACCTTTGCCTTTTATGTTGTAGCAAATATTGAATACGCTTCATTCAGTTGACGCACATAATATAAAAAGTTAGTAAAAAATTGAATATTTACTTGTTTTTTCGACAAATTTTATAGACGCAAGGAAGTGGACATTAAATATAGTAGCTGACGGAAGGACTTTATATCAAAAATTAAGTCGATTATTATTTTTGAATTTGGAATATTTGCCGTTAAAACGCTTTTACATATATTCCCTGGAAGGAACCAAATGAGTCCTTTACTGGTAAGTTTGCAATTCATATCGATCCATCGACATATAGTCCAACCGGGCCATATAATCTCTGAATGTAAACATATCCATATGTTTATTAATACAGTCGAACTTCAATATAAGGGATAAACAAAAACTTTGCTATAAATAAAGTTTTGTATATGGAATGGTTTTCTTTAGTTCGACTGTATTTTATAGACTTTAGATAATGAACGCGCATATATATATATATGCAGTCGAACTTCCATCTATACAACGAAGTCAGAAACCAGAACCCTGCAATTTGGTTGTCAAAAAAAAATTCTATGTAACGAATTTTCTCTATAAAGAAGTTTTTTCGTGTCCCCTTGAGATTCGTTATATTTAATTTTGACTGTAAATTGAAAGGGTATATGCATATTTACCAAAGCAACAATAGCAACGTACTGAAAAAAATCAACCACTTTAATTTGTAGAACAAAATGACCTTGCAGAGCGACAGGAATATTGAATAGGGAATAGGGAAAGGGGGTAGAAGAAAAGAGAAGCCGTTTGCCGGACCAAGGCTTACATATTAATGAGCCGCGTGTGGCACAACAACAACAACAACAACAACACACAAAAATCGAAATCAATGACTTTGCCTTTGCCCGCGCTTCGTCCGCTCCGTTCGTTCGTTCGTGTGTCCCCTATCATCTAGCACCTTTCCACTGCCACTACCACAGCCACTACCCCTACCCTTAGTCTACTGGGCAACAGCTACTGCCCGTAACCCTACCCTTACCACTAGCCCATGCCCCGTTTTGCTGCAAGTGTTGCGCGCACGCGCGTTTTGAAGTCGCGCCGCTGCAGGTGTTGAATGAACTGGTTGCGTTACGCCTTATATATCATCTAGTCGTTGCCCAATGCACGATTCCAAACCAAATGAACTTCGAAATACTTCTCGCATTCCAATTTAAGCATAATTTTACATGTTGTTGTTCTTGTTGTAGTTGTTGCTTTAGGGAGGGGGTACAGGGTGAGCGGGTAACGGGTGACACTCGTAAAGGTTTCGCATTGATGGATCTTAATTAGTGCACGCATCTCTGATTCCGTTTTCAAGATTGCTTCGCTTCAATATTTTTCTTAATTAATTTTAATATAGTTCTATAACAAAAAGTTTATGTAACAAAGTTCTTAGTTCAAATTAAGATAATTTTAACAGTGTACCGTCAATATAATGAACACTCTTATTTGCTATTTGCAAGCTTTACAATCATACAATGGTTCCAAAGTCTATTTTTATAATTTTCCATAAGTTCTTCATGTGTCTGCTTTATTATTCTAGTCTTCTGATCAGCAGCTCACTTTTCATAAATGTTTAATAAGAATGGCTTACTTTTAGCCTTAAGATTCGCTTCTTTAGAGAGACTGCAAAACCCTATGTGAACTAATTTCTTAACTATTGTAAACTTGGCACTCTTCAACTACTATTTTGTTCCTTGTTGGTAATTTCAAGTGCTTTGATTCAATGATTTTTGTGTCAAGCGTTGATTTCCTGCTTTACCTTAAAATACTACTTTAGTTGATCATAATGATGATCGCATGGTGATGATATATATATATATATATACATATTTTTTTAACTCTTTTGTCCAAAATACATTTGGCGTAATTACCGCAACCCGTTGATCCATTGATCCATCGATTTTTCGTGGAAGTCACGCTTCACTGCATCCTTGAGAATTGGCAAAAAGGTTTTTCATTTTGTTAGTCTGGTATTCATTTACGGGCTGCTGCATTTAGCCGATGCGGTTAGACAGCCAGCTCCTGTTACTCTTCGTTCTCAGTCAGTCAGCGTCGTCTTCGATGAGGATTTAAATGCACTTAAATGATCGCTTGAACGATCCTCACAGCGATCCCCCGAGAGTGCGCTGAATGCGTCAAAAGTGAATTGCAGCTCAAGGATTAAAGCGCTACTGAAGTATGCCGCTTGCCGAGACCAGGATCGACAGGATCGACTCAACTAAAAACTACTTGCTGTCGCCAAATAAATAAATAAATCAGAAGCACTAGTTGTACTTTACCATATATTTTGTTGTATAATTTTGTGCTCCGCTTTACAGCAGTGAAAAAAATTCATTTGTTCTCTCCTGTAACTGTCGTCTGTCTGCATAAAAGCGCATATTTAAGGAATTTCTTTCTATGTTGACAAAATATTTGAATAAATCTATATATTTTTCCAAGTGTACAGTTGCTCTTATCGTTTGTTGCGCATGCTGCGGCAGTTGTAATTAGATGTAAAACTTCCAAGGGAGAAGTGTAGTGAGTTAGTGGGCTTAGAATGGACTGGCAATTAACCTTTAATCGCTGTTGTAGCACTTTGGCATGCAGTTGACTCTTGCCAAAGATAAGAAAGAGAGCCTAACTCTCCTTTTGGGCTCTTATGCCTTATGTCTAACAAAATTGCTTACGACAAATTATGGCCCTGTTGATAAGATTAGGAAGTGGAGGATACAGCTGCTGCTGCTGC
The DNA here is from genome assembly GCA_030179655.1 of Scaptomyza flava. Classification (NCBI taxonomy): domain Eukaryota; kingdom Metazoa; phylum Arthropoda; class Insecta; order Diptera; family Drosophilidae; genus Scaptomyza; species Scaptomyza flava. The sequence goes on along the minus strand of JARNME010000314.1, from coordinate 3,079,288 downwards.
TGCCTCTTGATCCTTGCTGTTTGTTTTTTTTTTATTAATCATAAGTTTTTGTCTTGTCCTGTGGCTCTTTGCTTGCCTTTCTTGTCAATTTCATGGAATTTCATTGCCTGGCATTGTAACGAAGACAGACAGTAGCCAGTAAGTCGTAGGGGAGACAGAGTAGCTTGTTTGATCAAATGATTTGTGCATTTTGTTTGGCTAAACAATCGGGTGACCAGGCTCAGGCCCCATATCATTTCATACATACAGAGTTGAACCTGTGCTGTGAATGGACATTGAGATCAATCCCTAGACCTTTGGACCTCTATTCTTTTATGGCCATGCAATGCAATGTTTACCCAAAACATGCCCTCGCCAAACAACAGCACAAACACGCCCCTATCTAACAACAATTTTTTTTCCACATTCTTTTCACAAAACACACATTTTGGTGTTTTTTTTTTCGGTACTATGTATTATTTTTCTCCCGTATTTTCTTTTAGGACTATTTTTGCGCACTTGTTTGTATTTTTGCTCAATTAAAAAAGTTCGTAAATGGTTTTTTGTAGTTTTGTTGTCGTCTATGCGTGATTTTTGCTTTTTATTCTCTTTTCTTTGCATTGTGACTTTGGGTTGGTTGGTTACCTTTTGGGATTGCTCAATGTGCCCGCATGCTGTGCGTTTGTTTGGATCTTTTCGATTTCTACACGAACATTTTGTGAACACAACAATTGACCGATTTTTCTTGGTTCACAGTTTACATTCTTTTGCATTGTTTTGCGCATTTTCTACGGAAATTACGAATTTCATTTCACAAACATCAACTAGATAGATGCATTGCATGTAACACCATCGACCGACCGATCGATCGATCGATCGTCTTTTCATTTTATAGTTTTGATTGACAAATTGTACATTGACTTTGTCTTTCCGCACAGCTAAGCGTAATATAGAATATCGGGGATAAATCTTCAAAAGTTGCCATATCTTACCAAAAGTTAAGAATAGTTCATTTTTTGTACCGTTTAATTTCAACTGCTTGCCAGTTGCGATCCCTGATAATCGATCGTTTATCGGAAATTAAGATGTCTTGCGTTAAACATTTGTTCTACAACCTCATTTGCCAAAAAAAGAAAAATGAGGAAAAAAACAAAAGAATACACAAAATTCCCACACCCCGAACACACCTGTAGCTAAGTACCCTTTAAAGCTGATTAATTGAGCTGCTTAAACGCCGCTTTAGCTCAGTTTGTTCAGTTAGCCAGTTGCCGTTTGTCGGTTGGCGGTTGGCTGGCCTTGTCATCATTGAGGCAAACAACTTATAAACACGCGCTCAAGGTGGTCCCTGAGAGGAGAGGCCGAATGGCCAAATCTTTGACTGGCCCAAGAAGTCAATTAGCCTAACAAGACAAGCGGCCAAAATGAGCCACAAGCCCAGTCTTCTAACCAAAAAAAACAGTAGTAGCTACCTGCTAAGCAGCAAGCCAGCAGTTGTAGTAGTAAGATCCGCAATCCAATCGTGAGTTTGTGAGTCGAGTGTTTGGATGCTATCAAATTAATTTCTCAAAGTCATACGAATGCTTCGGGGCGCTGTGTGGTCTATGCCAATCAAGCACTTTACGCCCCAGCATTCATTAGTCGCCTGTTGCCCCTTGTTGAAGATACTCCTTGTTCCTTCCTCATCGGCAACTTGGACCTACAAAACAGCTCTCAGTTTCGTTTGGTTTTGGTTTCGGTTTCGGTTTTTGAGCCACTGTTTATCGCCGACAGTTGCGACAGATAGCGCTCGGCTTCAAACAGCAGAATGGTTGAAAACTAAAGACGCGGGAGGTTGGCAGACAGCGGGGAGACTGAAAGAATGGTGGGCCACTTGGAACACGATTTTTTTCTTTTCTTTTTTCTTCTTGTTCAAAGAGACGCTTCAAAAAGGGTGAGGGAATTCTCCATTATAAAAGTGATTTGTGAGTTCAGAATTAATGCGGAATTTTGTCGTTCAACCAACATTCTGTCTAGAATCCCAATACAACGAAGCGCTTCTGTCTTCTAGTACACTAAAAAAAAAAACCAATGGATAAAGCTTGAGCTCTATTTGCATGCAGTTTGTTAACTTTTGCAAAGGAATGGAATTTGATGATATTTTTTTCTCAGGATATATAATTCTTGCATGAGGCAGATATGATTTTCTCTGAGTGTAGTAGTAACAAGATGGCTAAACGACTTAATTAGCTGCTGCTGCGAAATGCATTCGATGCGAATTTTGCAGCCCAAAATGTTTATGAGTGGCAGCAACAGCAGCAGCAGGCGCAGCCGCAGACGTTGCAGTAAAGATACAACCAACAGATACAGATACAGGTTGCTTTCGCTCTAAATACACACACACACGCACACACACATGCATATCGCTTATTCGACCTTATTAGCAATTAAGTTTGGCAGCGGCATACAACTGAAAGACAAAATCAGCAACAACAAGATCAAGAACAAGAATAACATGCAACATGCTGGGAAACAGAGACCTAGACCTCTCGAGGCTCTTATCTAAATAGGCGCCCAAAAAATAAGAAGAAGAAGAAGAAAGAAAGACGTAATGGTCAAGTGGATAGATATGCAAGTTTTGTTTTTGTTTTTGCCTTCTTGTTGTTGAGATTTCCCCGGCGGCTGGCTTGTCGTCTAATTTGTGCACTGTTAAATAAACAAACATTTTAAGGATCATCAACAGCATCGACATCGACATCATTATCATCTCGCTGGGCAGATCTTTGGCAACAAGTTGCGCGCAGACACTTGACTTGACATGACAACCAACTGAGCTGCTGAACAGTGCGTGGCATTGCCGCAAAACATCTGAGGTACATGCCGCCGTTTCGATAAGAAGTTAAGAGACCAGAACACAAGTAGAGTGTCTCTCGAGTGTCGCCAGCAAGTAAGCAAGCAAGCAAGCAACACACGCGACCAGCAGCAGGCGTCTCAAACTAGAGCAACGCCATTTGACAGAAACTTATAGTTAACATAAGGAGCTCATGCAATCGCAAAAGCATAAAGATCCTCAAGAAGAGCTCTTAAAGGTTCAGGGTCCTTAGTGGGTCCCATTGGGACTATCTTGGTGCGTAGTCCTGCGGAGTGCGAATGCTTCTAGCAAAGGCTCGCCTCATGCGAGCGATGCGAAGATGGGTGCTTGAAAAAGGTGTTCTAGCATTTATTGAAACCTAGTTACCCGGCAGTGGTCGGTCAGTAGACCAGTGACCCTTCGGCAGCCATGCCTTCTTCACATATTGCGTTAGTTTGTAGTTATTCGTCTATCAAATTGCTCTGAAGACTTACTAACTTAATTATAATTCCATCTAAAAAAGGCTTATATTTTAAAGGAGATTTCAGAATATCGGATCAGCTAAACTATGATCTATCATTTGTATCATGTTATAAAGCACAGCCATATTTTTCCTCTTTAAAATCGCATGATTCAATCTAAAGTGTGACAACTCTTTATCGTTCTGTCCTATAGTTTTGGGCAGCTGTTAGTGCTAGAAGTATATGCTCGCAACACAATCAGCTCAGCAGCGAACCCTTTAACATGTCCTGGCCATAACAAACAGCACGCCTAATCCTTTGGCAATTCTTAGAAAACGCGCTAAGTCTAAGACCAGACTGAATTGCATAAAAAATCGATAGGAAAAAATGAAAATCGCAACATTGCACAAACATCACGCACACAACGGCTCGGCTCAGCTCAGCTCAGATTGTGTCTACATAACATTTTTTTTTTCCCAGCTTAAACGTGAGAGACAATCTTGAATCTAGTGTTTAAAAAGAGGAGAAGACACACAAACACACACACACACTTATTCCCAGAAGCTGGAACAACAGTGTTTTGTGCCAATTTATGTTGTGGTTTCAGCCAAAATGTGTAGTTGGCCCAACAACAATGGCCAAAATATACACTGCGATATACTATCTATCACATTATTGACACAGCCTGTAAAATATACACAAGGGATGACGATCTATTATTGAGTCTCGATCTATCTCCGTCTCAGTTTATATTTGCGCAATATTCTTGAGCTATGGCCAAAGAAAATGTTTTGGCTGCTGCTCAAAAAAAGGATTAGTTCGTGCAAAAACAACAGCAACAGCTATCCTGTGCCATAAATACGAACGTAAACATTAAGAGAGAAAAAATAAAAATGTTACGATATCTCAGCTTTACATCAAACTCGTTTGTTCTATCTTGAAATGAACATAAAAAATTGTTGCACAACATTTTAGTTTGTAAATGGTAGAAAAGCTTTAAAACGTCAATTTTGTTGGATTAACTATCTCTGGCTCATAAAACAAACATAAATCAATTGATTCACAAGTCTTCCATGTCGCAAGAGATTTCAAATTTAAGTACTTGTTTATATCAGCTAATATTTCAAATGAAACTGAAAGGTTGACACTCAAAATGACAACAAGAAGCCTAAAAATCCTCAAATTCGAACTACTTTTTTTTTCTTTTCTAGCAGGGCACGCCCCATAAACGAATGTAGAAGAAACAAATTTTTATAGATCAGCATATCAATGTCAACATATCAATTTCAATTTCAATTTTCATAGGAAATTGTCATCAAAACGAAAACGAAAACGAAAACAAAGCAAATTGAACATAAATTGATATGAAAGTGAAATCGTATCTGGGTCGTTGATTTGTTTTTTTTTTTCTGAGTATCTAGACGAACGAATCTAATGTTTTCAGCTACTGATTGCATAATAAAACGCCCATTCTTTGAATGCATATTCATCTCGTGCTTATAAATCAAGTGAGGAGCTCTTAAGATTGGGACCTCAACGGGAGAAAGAGAGGCGCGAGTGGTACCACCTATGGCTTAGGTTTTGTTCACATCATGTTTATGTCATGTTTAGGTTTCACCTGCGAACATACTAAAAAACAACAACACAACAGTAGTCGTGTGTAGGAGTTGATTCTACCTGAGTTTCTCTATCTAAAACTATCTAAAATTGACATCTCTTTGGGTTAATTAGAAGTCAGCTTGAGTCTAGGCGACAAACGCTGCCCTCTGGCAAAGGGTCATAAATTTAACCAGTTTCCTTTTGGCTACCTTCTTCAGTTTTCGCCTTTATGTCCACTGCGTTTTTGTTATGTTGGTCTTTATGGTCATGTAATCCCTATTTAATGAAAATATTTTTGTAACATAAATAACAAATATATCTATATATTTTGAATGAACTGACTGAAAAACTGGGAGAAAACAAAACACGCATTTCGTTAAGCAATGACAAAAGCCAAAAGGCAAAATCATAATAAAAAGGGATAAAGGACACTTGGGTCTCTTGAGTGTCCAGTTTGCTCCCTGTACTCCAAACAGTTGCAGTTGTTGTTGTTCCTCATTTTGGCCCGCGGCCGAGGGTAAACGGTAAATGTTGCACCTGCAACTTTAAGGCGCGTTGCATGATCCATGCGCGCACCCTGCGGACAGCTGCTTCTTTCTATCTCTTTCTCTATCCCTCTCCCTCTCTGTATAGGTGCACGTGCGCAGGATTAAAAAGAGAGCGAGAGAGAGAGAGAGAAGTTTTGTTGGTTTTGGAGGTTTAATGGGGGCAATGGAAGTGCATAATCCATATGCCCCCAAAAAGGTTTTCACGTTGCCTGATCACTTTGACGACGCGTCGTCTTTATTATGGAACTTCCTGCCCCAAATGACGAGCGGAAATCACAAAAATGAGTTCGCTTTCCGGTGCAACGTTGCAACAGCAGCAGCAGACAAAAGAAAGGGGAAATCTTGTTGCCAAATTGAAATGCAATAAAATTTACACTTGCAGCAACAGATCAGCAGCAACAACAATAACAATGCAATCGCAACTCTGGACTAGACCCTGCATTTATGTTAACTACATGGCAGAAGTGGCCGACAACAATGAATGCAACAAGTTGTTCATAGCCAGCATATGTACATATGCATTTGTACACCAGACAAATGTGTCGAATTTGTTGTGGGTGTAATGCAAAATCGTTTGATACTTGCTGGCATACTGGCGTTGCGGTTAATTGACGAAAATAACAAAAAATTAACCCTTAGGATTTTTGAGAATTTCCTTTAGGGAAAGTCCGTCTTTTTAAACTTTGTCGGCTGTTCTTGTTGTTGTTGTTTTGAGTAAGAGGGGAGACGACACAGACAGGCAGACAGACAATTCACATCGACATCGACATTGCCATCGAAATGGACATCCAAATGGAGGAGAGCGAGTGAAGAAACGACGTTTTCCGTTAACATCAATCTTGAAGATCTTCGTTTTAAAACGAGAGAGAGAGAGAGAGTGACTTGAATGCAAAAAGCCAAAGAGCAAAGGGACAATGAAGTGGAATCCATAGGTCTATACAGAGTCTGTGTGTGTGTGTGTGTGTGTGTGTGTGTGTATATGATAAACTGCAAGTCTAACTAAATGACCTGAGGACTATTGTGATATTTTATTGTATTAAATCGCATCCGACACACGACGATGGCCAAGAAGACCACAAAGACGAAGAAGGCAGCAGAAGTCAAAGATGCTTGAATTTCGAGTTTTGAGGTTCGACGAACGACGAACGATCGAAACAATCGAACATGATAATGACGATGATGATGATGAAGAAGAAGAAATGAGTGTGTGCTGCACACACAGGAAGCGCCAACTTGCGCCAATCCTTAAGCGTGTTATTAGTGTTTCGGCATATTTATTTATTATCATTTTTGCTAAACTTGAGCAAGACGGCAAATATAGAGAGAGAGAAAGAGTTGCAAACGACAGAGACAGAGAGTAAGCTGAAGCGAGAGAGAACTCGCTAGATATAAGACTCAAATAAAAACACTTAAAGAGTTTGTATTGAGAAGTTCAATCAACGTTTGATTACTTAACTTTTGCCCTCTGCGGTATGTGGATGGCTCACATTGATGACATAACTTCTTTGAACAGGACAAAAAAAACAAGAGGAGGTTTTGTTTTTTGAATAGTTGTTTGAAGAATTTTGTTTGTTATTTCTACATTTAAAGTGCAAGTGCCGAAACTGAGAATTGGACTCTGGGGATTTCGAAATAAGATCATTGACCGAAATGACAAGATCAAACAATAAAATGCGACGAACGAAGCAGCAGCGGGAGCAGCAATAACCGCAGCAACATCAACAGATCCAAAACAATTAGTTTAATTATGTTGAGAACACACTGCGGGGCAATTTTCGGGCACGAGGTGACAACGATGCGACATGATGATGAAGAGCTTTCCTTGTGTCCATGGCAGCTGACAGCTAAAAACCCCCAACCCCAAACCCACCTAAAGAAAAAAGGATGACTACGACGGGGCAGGGGTAGGGAGAGGTTCCTTGCAACAACATCAACATCATCAATTGGGTAATTTTAGCTGTGCAACTTGTTAGCACCGGGTCCCGCATGCGGCGGTACTCACTGAGCTCCTGTCATCCCGTTGACGTCCCAAGTCAAGACTCCCCAAAAATGAAATGAAAAGCAAAAAAAAACCTTTTTACAGTCGACAGCCTTTTCAGTCGCGAGCTGAGAGCTGCTCTCTCTCTCACTCTCTGTCTCTCTTTAGAGTCTCCATATCATTAGTTGTAATTGATCCTGTGTGATCTTTTGATTTTGCGTCAACGCTCTGACGGTTTTGCATATGACCAAAAAGAATAAAGGGAAAACAAGAATACCAGCAGCGACTTGTGGCGCGATCAGCTTGCCACCGCTCTGTTCTGTGTTCCCTACTTTACCCCGCTCAACTGCCCAACCCCTCATTAACATGATCATCAACGCTGTCGTATTTGCTTGGCTGCTTCTGCAAATTAAAAACAAGAAACACAGGAATGAATCAATCATTTAACCTTTACCGAAGACTTGATACTCTGCCATTGTTATGATAAAATAGATGCAAACATTAAATCTATTTATGATTTTTTGATTTTTGACTATACAAATGTTGCGAAAGAATGTTTTTAATGAGAAGATCACAAATTATGCCGGAAAGTGTATAATGAGTCAGGCATGTCGGCTCGCCTCGGCTTGGCTCGATTCGGTTAGGTTAGGGTTTGGTTAGGTTAATGCTTTGCATGCGGCCCATGTTGCGTCGTCGTGTGCCGCGTTTCCCAACAAGATCCCAACGATCCCATCTTCAATGTGTGTCTCAGTTACTTGGGACCGTTTGTACCTTGGTCGTCAGGTCTGGTGTTATGCCCCCATGGGTTCTTTGGCTTTGGCTTTGATATTGGGGCTGGGGCTAAAACGCATTTTATGCTGGTGCTTGCTTGGTAATTGCCTGTCTTTGGTCCTTTGGCATCATTTAAATAGCTACTGCGGGCGAATATTTAACTAACTAAGTGCTGTCAATGTTTTTTTTTTTTTTTCCCCCTCCTTACTCCCCTATAAAAAGCCATCTTAGTACTCCTCGCTCAACAACTTCACTTCACTTGATTTGCATTTGTTACATTGAAGCAGTTTTGGGTTCTTGTGTTTCTCTTCTCCTTTCCAAACCTCGTTTCAGTTTTGTTAATAATGTTTTAATTTATGTGCTGCAAATTTTGGGCAGGCACCAAAAATCGAATTGCCCCATTCCGTAGCCATCCATGATATTTATCCAATAAATGCTCCAAATGCTTTCATACTACATATATATGTATGTACATGCATTCATATGTATGCCAAATGGCTGGCGCTGCCTTTTTGTGACCTCGCTCGCCCCCTGGGGCGCATTGAGTGTCATTTAGTTAATGGGCCATAAATTGCACCGATTGCCAGACAATTTAGACGGGTGAAATTTAAGATTCACACACAATTTCGCTGAGTCCATAAGAGGAAAAGAGAGACAAAGCGAGAAGGGGAGAAAAGTAACTGGGAGTTGATATTATTCATTAAGGCGATGCGAGAGATTCTTAAAGACTTGTTAATTACTATAATGAGAACAAATTTGTTGAGTCTAATGGAGGAAATTGATTGAGAAAAGTAAAAATGCTTAAGTGAAGAAATTTTGGGCATTTTACATAAGACAAATAGTTCGCTCTTCCTACAGTTCTTGCGTTTGTATGGCAGATTTATACTATGGTTGTTCGATCTGAAATAAAAGTAAGAACTTGACCAAAGTTTCAGCTCGATGGCTCAAAAGCTGAGGGACCGATATACTAGCAATATGTTATATTGCTTCCTTCTATGCGTTAATTATTCCTTTGGTTAGCATCAGCCTAGACTCAAATAGTTGGTCCGTTTGAGTGTGTTGAACATTCATTCACCATTCTGTTGAGCTACTCTGACTACTACAACCGACTCTACTACTGACTGTCTGTAAACGGTAGCTTGAATTGTTGTTGCCACATGCAGCAGTAATGATTGCTGCAGCTTGTTAAGCTGTTTTTATACTACGTCTGTTGATGCTTTTCCATGGAAAAATCAGTTAATGGCAAATCTGATGAAGCGCCGTTAGCGCAAACTGTAGAGTTGTTTGCCAGTTTGCCCGTTTGCCATTGGGGGGCGTCACAAACCGAGTCAAATAAAACAAACGGTACATTTTGCAAGTGGCAGAGTGGCAAGTGGCTGAGAGGCGCCTATACATACTATCGACAGGGCACATCAGTAAATTTGTGAATTTTTACGCTGTTGCAACACGCGTCTGCTCAGAAGCTTAATACGAGAAATAATCGCCAGGGATCAACTTGAATCTTTCTTTCTCTCTTCGCTATGGTGGAGTGTGGCAAGCGTGGCAAGTGTGGCAACGTGATGAGTTTTACCCAGTGCAACAACGTGTTTACGTTGATGATGATGACGACGACCTGGACCTGAACCGCAACCAGGAGGAGAAGGAGGCAGGTTTTTTGATGCTGATGGTGTTGATTGTGCGCCAGTCAAGTGTAAGCTGCACATTAGTCAAAAAACCGAGAAAAAACTACAACAGTAAGAAATGAAGCAAATAAATAAATTGCAGATAGAATGACAGAGAGAGAGAGACAGTCAGAGAAAGTGAGAGGGAAGATGAGAGAACTTAAGCGGCTTAAGAAGCGCAGCAAGGAATCGTTTTCCGTCGTCTTCGTCTCTTATGAATGAATGAAACCCATACTCCGAATACAATACGAAACGTTACGAAACTCGATTTGTGACCCTGCTTTATATTTCCCTTCCCCTCTCTCCTCGTATCTCTTTCCTTGGCAACGTCGCGAATCGTTGTGATCGTCTAAAATGGAACTGGAAATTAAGTTTCAGCATTTGTTGTTGTTGGGTGTCTGCCCACAGTCTCTCGGTTGTTACTCAGGTTTGCTTTTTATGCTTGAAGCATACTAGTAACTTTTTGTGGCAAAAGGATACACTATATTCTATATATATCTATGACTTAAGAAGTAAACCGCATTGTATCAAAATTTGTTTGATATACCTCAAACTCTAACTTAATTCAATGTTCTTTTAGTATCGTTATCGACTTATCGATGTTTGTCGGTAACAAGAAAATGTTATCGATAAATACCTAAACTTATATTAAAAACTCCTTTTTGGGGCCGAACACCATATGTATAGTCTGTAAAAGGTTAAAAATATATCTAAATGCATTTAACTTCTCTATAAAAGAGCATATGTGATTCGGCTTGCTTGATATCTGATGCGCAGGCTCCAATTTTAATTATGAATCAAGCAGCATCAGCAGAAATACCTGTGCCTGTGCCTGTGTCTGAATCTGGCCCTGGCTGTGGCTCTGAAGCTGTCTGGTTTGAGTGTGTCTGCTGAGTTTCGTGAGCTTGGGAGCGCTGCTGGATCTTAATCCACTTGTTCAAACGCTGTTGATATTCATATGCTTTGTCAGTTGATTCGCTAATATGACGTCTGATGCGGCTGCTGTTGCAAGTTGGTCCGGTCCGGTTGCAAAGTTGAGCCGTTTGGTTGGGCTGCGAAAATTTGCACTTTTGACTTGGGCGCTCACACACGCAAAAGTTTTAATTTTCGCGGATGAGGCGAAAATAAATAAAGCTTGAATAATGGCTAAGCTACCTCAGCAGCCAGTCAACCAAGTCAGCCAGTCAACAGGAGCAGCAGGTGGGAAGAGAATTTACTACGGATTGAGTATGAAACGTTGATGGGTGGGGAGTAGGGATTGAAGGAGCAAGGGGTAGAAAGGTAGAAGGTTTGGGCCATCATCCACAGCGCGCTAAAGTCACTCATTAAACACAATTTTGGACTGGGCTGCTACATTTGCCGGGCGCTTGGCAATTTGTGTGCTCTTCTGTGTGGAATTCTTTTGGACATCAACTGGAAAGAACCAAGGGGGAAAGGCAGACAGGCAGGCAGGCAGGAAGGCTGGCAAGGAGCAGTGGCAGAAGGCGATGTATTTGATTTGTGAGCGATTTGATTTGGATTTTTGTGTGTGTGTAGATGATGTTGCACGTGTGGAAGTGCGTCCTCGTCGTCGTCGTTGTCGTTGTTGCTGGTGTTGCTCACTCATCAGCGATAATGATGGGCAATTATTATAGAGAACGCGCCTTTCACAAAACCAAAAACAGATCTTGCAACCATCAAAAGATCCTCCCCAGATCCAAATCCGTAATATTGTATTATAACTGAAAAAGATGAGTGCACTTGAAGAAATAGTCGTAGACCTTTTTCAAAGGAATAAGAACTTTTTTAACCTAGTATTAAGGGTACTTGATCTACTCAAATGATTGTCCATTTGATACAATTTTCCCTTATTCAATTTGTTTTGTTATGACTTGAGATTTAAGATTTAAATGTCCTTGCGTTGAATGAAAAATATTCTTAAATTTGCATTATTATTTTATAAGTTCAAGAATATTTCCCTTAAACATTTAGCTTTGGCATAATTATGAGCTCTTTACACTACATTCAAAATAAGTACTTTAATTTGAAATCCCAAGAACAATTATACAAAAAAACCAAAACCATTTCAACTCCCTTTTAACGTGTTTTTTTGTTTGGCTTAGTATATTATTTCTAGTTTTTTCTGAGTGTGGCGCTTTAGAGAGCGGGCTTTAAGCAACCACGCGTGGTTCAGTAATTTTTTGTTTTTGCTCAAAGGCTCCTGTTTTTTTTTCCTTATTTTTTTCGGTTCGGTTTTGTTTTTTGCGTTCGTTTTTAGTGTGTGTTGGATCACTTGTCAATGGTCAATTGATTTATGGTTTGGGTTGTTCGTTTGTCGTTGTTCTAATGCCGCATTATTTCATTAAGCGAGCGACCGACATTTAATTATGCTGCGGCCAGAAAGTGCAAAAAAAGAATTTTAATTTGAGCTCCGCTCAACGGATGAAGAAGCCTTCATCTGATCTACTCTGCGTCTGTGTGTTTGTGTGCAATTCATTGTCAGCAAACAAATGCGAATGGTGGCGATGCCTTGTCGTGATGAATGCGCTACAGCCACGCACATCTGTGAGGGTGAAGGCGGAGGATTCAGGATTCTAAGGTGCATTATGCACACAAATTAATTTATGTATGTGCAATGGAATTGCCACAGAATTTAACTCGTTTTACTCAGCCTCAAAGCCTCTTCAATGGGGTAAATTCGACTGATTTCACAACATTTATAATTAGTATAAAGTATCATAAACTAATTCCTAGTTAAAATACTAGTTTCTCATATATTTGTATTTTTTATAACAGCGCCATCTGTTGTTAGACCAGTTGCGCATACAATGTAATAGATGGCGCTCCATAGAAAAAAAAGGAATGAACTAACATCGATTTAGGGATTGACATCCTTTAGAGATTCCCCGAAAAAAAACCCCAACTTTATTCTACTCAAGGTTTGGTCGATTACTCAAAACTATTTATAGGGCATTTGAATGGTCTTGCAGCTTGAAGTTCGCGTTACTCATTTCTAAAGTATTTCAGCTTATTCGCACCACAATTTGTGATCTGGGTTCTGGGTTCTCTGTCTGTGTGTTTGCGTTTGTTTGTTTGATTTTGTTGGGTTTCGGTTTGGGCTTTGGATTTGCGGTGCTCCCGGTTTGGAGAGCATGGCCTGAGCAATTACGCGCTGCACTTTGATTCCTTTCTTTTTAGGGCCAACTTACACACACACACACACACACAGACACGCGTACAATTCGAAATGTTCGTGTTTAAGCGCTATTAAGTAGCAAAAATCGCGCGCGCATCAACTTTGCGCCCCATTTGTGTGTTGGTTGTGTGGATTGAGCCTCCTCTTGAGAGTTGGTTGTGGTTGAGGATGATGTTCAATGTTGAATGGGTAAATGTTGACCACGCGCATGCTCAGTCAATGAACGAAGAAGAAGAAGAAGAAGAGTCTGGGGCTGTTGGCCGCCTGCGTGTTGCTTATAATTAAAAAAAACATGCCAAGAGAAGCCATTCATTCGGCTCAAGGAGTAAAAAGATGTAGGATCAACAGGCAAAGACGGTTAGGGGGGGGGGGGGGGGGGGGGGGTGTGCGGGCGCGCGCGCAAGACCTCTCTCTCTCTCTCTCTCTTTCGAGTAGCAAAAACAAACAGCAAAATCAACTTATTTGCCTTTCCATTGAAATAATTAGTTCAAAGTTAAATATTTGCTGCTGCTGCTGCTGCTGGGTCTACTCGTTGGACCCAGACTGGGACTAAAGCTGAGAGAGACACTTGCAGATTGCGCTGGGCGCTGACGTGCGCGGGGTGTAAAGGGAGGTGGGCTTATCGCATTTAGGCGGGGAATTAATCGATTTGCGTACCGGGTGCGAAAACATTGGTGCGGCTTTAATTGATGCGTGCACAGCACGACAATATCCAAGCTGGGGAGGGTTCGAAAGGGGGTTGGAAGGGGGGTAAGTCACAACGGCAGGGAGCTTAAATTGTCAGCCGATGATTGGATAAAATTGTAAAGCTATTGATTAGAGTAAAAACCTGAGCTGCTGCTCTTTCCACGATGTCTCACTGTGTGTAAAGTTTTTTCTTATCATGGCAAAAACAGCGTGTCAACAATTAAAGATTAGTTGGCTCAAAAGATGCTTGACATCTTCGACTTGCGTTAATTAAATGATATAAATGTCAAAAAAAGTACTAAAATAATACTAAAACTTTGCTCGAAATATGGCAAGGCTTAAAGTAGGCTTACTTCAATCGGATTGCAATACAATATAGTAGAATTATTTCCGTTCTTGCTTTCAGGTTGTCAAAAAAAGAAATTAAATCACAAAATATTTCGTCTCCGTCGTGTTGAGATGTAAAAAAGGAAGGACCACCACGGCAATGAAAAAAAAAAAAAGAAACAGCATGCTGACCAGCAATTGGTATTGTGGAGTGTGTGGTCCTGGACAACAGGATGCGCTAGAGGAACAATGTCCAGACATGAATTGCATAAAATGTGTAATGAACCCAAGCCAAACGAACAACTCAATTAACTAAGGAGAGTACTGTGCGAGTACCACAAAGATGTATAGGAGGAACCAAGCGGAAAGCGAGTGTCTGCCAAACAATTTCCGGCAACGACTGACCGTATACTCTATTGAATTGTCAGCTCGAAATGAATAAACGCTCATTCCGGAATCCGGACTCTTTTTCGTACACATTATGCTCATGAAAAAGGGTCAGAAAACTATCAGAAAACGCACATATTACTTGCTGGATATATACAGGTAAGTGAACTTTCCTTTTAAATATGTTTATTTCGTTGCTATTCGCCTGTGAATAAATAAGGATATGTTGTACCTCAGACGGATGGCCGGCGCTCAGTTGAGTCTAAGGTTTAGAGTAGGATACATATCGGCCATATATCTTAGTTTGATCGGGTCATAAACTCGATCAACACCAATTGATGCCGTGACACGCGTTGCATTTTCGTTTGTTACACATTCCGTGGAAACACTAAAAGAGAATTGAATTCTTAAGGTTTCGATGCAATTCTATTCAGTTTTGCCATTGTTGTTCCATTGTCTTGTCCTTTTGTTAGTGCGTTCAAAAATCTCGAAACAATGGCCAAAAACTCGTTTGGCCAAATACGTTTTCAATTAGAAATTTACGATTCAACGCCATTGTCCTTTTGTTGTCAGTGTCCTGTGCGCATCCCCAAACAAAGCGTGCGGCAGTGATTGCTGCAACTGCAACTGCAACTGCATATCAAATTCATTAGAATTGCTCGGACCGAGGCCGAAATTGTCAGGGGCAAAGCTTTGACACACTTAGTATCTTTTTGACGTTTGTTGTTTTTTTTTTTTCACATTCGTCTCTTTGTAACGATTTGGCAATAAATGTTGATAGAAGAATGCGTTGTTAAGGCCCATAAAATGCATTAGTTCTTCATTAGAAGACAAAAGGTTGTGTCCGATAGTGACAAATCCGATTCGCTATCTTTCTTTGTCTGTCTTTTTTTGTGCGTCTGCGTTTCCTTGTGAACTCGACCTCGATTTCGACCCCAAGCGTAGCTAGAATTGGGCCAACATTTGCATTCTTCTATCGCATTTATCGAATTTATCGGAATGTAGATATATCGACGATCAACTTTGAAGATTTGTAAGTCTTTTCATGCGCGCAAGTTCAAAACACATAACTGTTTATTCCGGTTACATGTTCATCATTATTTTAGTCCCATCATCTAAAGTCTGCGTCTGCATCGGCATTGAGGTCTGCGGCAGCTCTCTTCTGATTCTCAGGAGCGCCGCGTATTCGCTCGTTTCGCACATAAAAATTAATACGCATTTTTAATCGTTGGCGAGGCTGTGGAACGATGATTGGATACAGTACACAGGGCCTGTATCTGGTCTTCAACTTGAGCTTCATCTCGAGCCCGATGATCGGTTTTGGCTTGGTTTGTTTTCTTTTGCCTTTTGACAACTGCTGCCGCAAAAGTTGTCAGCGATTATTTGCCTTGTCTCTGATTTATGTCAGCTTCGGGACAGCACTTTTTCTCTCTCTCTCTCTTTCTATTTTGGTTTTGCCTCGCTACTTTAGCTTTAAGTCTTGCTGCAGTGCATAAAAATTTGTCAATTTAATTGAAATTACAATTTTAGAATTTTTGCGCAGCGTTGCGAGCACTTCCCATTTTGTATTTTTATAGAATTTTTATCATGATTGAAATGTGCATTGCATTCTGACTTATTACAAAATTGAGTTGAGACACTTAAATGCAATTGCATTGTCAACATTTATGCATAATTAGCACATTTTGTTTAAAAGTTTTCTAGAAATGTCAAAGGCGTTTATTGATTTTTTCATTTACTAATAGAAATATAGTTTTCCCTATTTATTTTTCCCTGTGATGACTCACCGTCATATGCATTACAGTTAATCAAGAGAGAGGCATATAAAAGTTAATGGCATATCCTCAGGCCACCCTACGATGAGATTACTTTTATGAACTGTCACTTCAGTAGTTGATGTTCACTTTTTTTGTATTTATCTAGAGTTAAGAATCAGGAACAAAGCAGCCTCCCCAGCAATGTCGCATGTCTTGGACAACTTTCACGTGCTGAGAAAACAACCAAAATCTTTTTACGAGCATAACTAATTTTGTCGTTCCTTCGGTTAGACGAGGTTTAACGACTTTCACCTACCGCAGAATGGCGTTAACCCTTGCTGTGGGTCAATTAGTACAAGCTATAGATAGGCAACAAGGTTCAAGGGGTTCTTAAGTTGGGATATTTGGTTGTACACAGTAGCTAAAGGTTGTCCTTGGTCCTTTCGGGCGTTGATTCATATCAGATCCAAGCGACAGGGTTGCTAATTAGAAAAAATTGAAAAGGACCCTCAGCACTGGTAGCAAGTTATCCTTTTGCTTTTCCTTTTATTTTACACACATATTCACATGCTACTTTCTTGCCTGCTTTTTGCTTTCTTTGTCTTATCCATCCTTAATTGCCTCTCGACTGCAACTCTTTGATTAGCAACCTAATGAAATACTCAAAGACGCAACAAAAGGTTCTGCTCCTCCTACCACTCGTCATCTCGTTCCGCCTGGGCACAATGTGGGTCAGTTGGTGGTGTGGTTTAACTTAGTTCGTTAATGCCAGTGTGCGCTGACCGTATCTGGGGTTATATACTTACTAATTGTTTGTTATTAGCGCACACTCCGTTCTGTAACTGTTTTTTTCTTCTTTTTTTTAAGGGCTTCTTTTGGGTTTTCTTTTCTTTGCTACTCTGTTCTTGTAACTTAATGGGAATATTATAATGGTTGTGTGTACTACCTTACCTTCTTCGAAGATATGGATAAACTTGAGGTTTTGCAAGTTATTCGATTTTAGTTTGCTGTTTTCCTACTTCTGATTCCAACTCAAGAAACAGAACAAACTACTTCTGTTCCTCGAATGGTTTCTAACTGAACAGGGCATAAGACAGTCGCCAAATGTCTTTTACTGGCTTTTCTCAATGCAACGGTATTGGGTTTTTTTTTTTTATCGGCTCTGGGATTATGCGCACGCATTGATTGTAATCTTTGCCATCTTCTCCACGCTTTGCACCGCTCCAGAATCAGGAGTTTGGAGCTCTGAGGCTCTGGAGCTTCAACTTCAGCTTGATCGATAGCCATCACAACTCACTTGATGGGCCGCCGATCGTTGCAACTCGTTTTTAGCAATGCCTTTTTTTATCTTTTTGGTATTTTACTTTATTATTATTTTTTTTTTTTTTGCATAAAATGCGCCTCATTTGCTTTACATGCCGCACAAAAGTCGAGTTGATTTTTTAAAAAGCGTTCAGCGCCGGCGTCGCCAGCCTCATCATCAGCAGACTGAGTGACTGAGTGAGTGAGTGGATGAGTGGTTGAGGCTGTTCCCTGTTCATTGCAAAACGAAGACCACCCAGGTAGTCAATAACGCTACCACCAAGGTTGCTTGAGTCAAGTGGCGTTGCCGAACGTTTTGAAAACATTTTTTTTTTTTTTTTTTGGGAGGGGGAAGCTGCAAATTAGAAAAAAAAAAAAATGTTGCCACAAAAATCAATAAACTACTAATGGATGATCATTTGGGGCGGAATGAGTTGACTTACGCCAAGCCTTGAAAGTCTTCCGCCTCCTTGGGGCAACAATGTAAAATAATTACAGTAAAATTCTGAGTCTGCCCAACCCAAATAACCATTCTATAAGACGTACTCAACTTAAATTCAATTTATGGGTTATAATTGTCTACCGTTTTGGATAACACTTTTTTTAACTTAACGCCAGTTAGTAAAATCAGAACTTTAGACTTCTTAAACAATCTTTCATAATCTCTTCCCGAAGTCTCGCCAGAATTTCCAAAGGCATTTCAAATAGGGGACTTGAGTCTTTCTCTTATCCAAAAGTTGGTTATCCTTTGTCTGGCTCGTTTTAAGTATTCTTAGTGCTCTCTATTCTCTCTATTTTCTCTTTCTCTCTTTTTTCTCTTTATCAATTACCCCATGAAATTATTTGTCTGGCTATTTTCCCTTCTTTCCCTACAACTATTTGTATGGGAATTAGTTAAATTTAGGCTAGAAATCAATTAGGTCTACAACTAAAAAAATTACTTAACTCTCTCCGTGTATCAGTTGTTACGAGTTATGATTGTTGTTATATCATTTGAATGCGATTGCACCACACCTCCTTCATGCCCCTCTGCCTGTCCCCTCCACCACGAAACAACATTGGACCTGTGCCACTCTTGGTGCCAAAGGAGGCTGCAAAAACCATTGCGCAAAGCAAATAAAATTATCTCATTACAAATTATGCCCGCAAAAGAAGAGAGAAAAGAACCCAAGTTGCAAGTTCGACAGAAACGAGGGAGGTGGTGGAGGAGGAGCAGGTTGCCTGAGGATTTAGCTGGTTGGTTGCATGCAGCATGCGGCATGCGCGCGTACGCTAAATAGATTATGTCAAATGATCGAAATCACATCATAAATTCAAAACGCAGAGCAGAGTCAAAAAAAAAAAAAAAAACAACCTGGAAAGAAACCAAATCCAAAGGAAAGAACTGAGAGAATTTGCCGCCGGGTGTGCGATGAACGCGTCTAAAATCAAATAAGCCAGGGCGGAGGCGCACTGTGTAGGCGTAAAGAAAGAGGAAGGAGGGGGTATGTGAGGTGGGGGCCTGCAATCAAAAGTGGTCGGATCTTTGGATCGTTTGAATCGGAACACGGTTTTGTGCCTGCCTGCCATGCTCCACTGGCTGCCTCTTTAACACGTTTTAAATGGAATGGCGGCATTGATTATTGTTTTGCATGTGCAAAAACAAAAAAGATCGGCCCCCCATCTACCCCCCTCTACTACAAACTACACCTCCTGTAACACGAGATGAACAAAATACAGAGAGACAAATAAAACAAGTGGAAACGTTGCAGTCGGACGCAACCGACTGCGGTATACTCGAGGCCAGATTGCAAAGGGAAACGCATGCAGCAGGGTTGTACGTTGTATTAAGGATTGTCTGAAGCAGAAGGGGATGCCACCAGCTATGTTCCTTCTGAATTTTTCACCAAATTTGGTAGTTATAGCTATAAGGATGTGCAAAATATGTGGATTTATCGACTTTGAGCTATCGACTTTATCGATTTTCCAGCTCCTCAGCTATCGTAGAACCCAAATCTTGACACTTTAGCTGTCCCGGCCATAGATAAATATAATTGGAAAGTGGGGAAAAAAGTTCGCGCATACAGACGGCAGACGGACAGATACCATGACGGACATTGCACAAACCCAATGTACTCTTTACCTTCGGTATCGAGTATCAAAATAAGAAAATAATGCACCGATACGATCCTCCATGCCAGGTCGGTAGCCAACGGCGCTTTGTAGGTGGAGCACAAGCTGATAACAACGCACCACCAACCAACACCAACACCACCGCCAAAAACTGCTGCAGCTGACCGAAAAGTCGGTAATCCCGAAAGTGCTGAGCCGAAGGGAAACCAAGGAGAAACCGGGTATCCCGAAGGAGGTGCAGAAGTATGCTTGTTTGCCAGCCAAAACAATAAAATATTTATATGTATGAGTGCACCACGAACAATAAATTCAATGGCTAACTACAAAATCGTCCAAATGAATCAATGGGGCTGTCTGAAGGAGGGGAGAGGCAGAAAGGATGACTCCCTCACACTTTGCATGCAAAAATCGATCAGCGCGAAATGAAATTGAAGTTAAGAACGCAAAAAAAATTGAAACAACTTGTGCAGAGCCTTTGGCGCTTGAAGTTCGATTTATTGGGTACAGTGAACACTCGAAAATATTAATAATATCATTATTAAGGGTTAAGAAGGCTTGGCTATCTTGATCACATTTTCAAATTTGAAATGGGAATTATTTAATTTTTTGTGTCTCGAAATTTATTTTATGAGAAATCACTGTAGCTTGATTTCCACCAAAATCAAAAATCCTCACAACCAGATCTGTTCAATTTTTGCCTCAAAAAAAGTAACAGGGCCAATGACTTCTTTTCTGGCAAGAAGACTATGCGTGTGTCGGTCGGCATTTGCGTGTGAAAATGCTTTGAAATTGGATATATAGAAAGCCTGCCGCTTGACTGTCTGTCTATAGAGAATTTCGCTCTGGATTTTTAGCACAGTTGATGTGTTTGTCTCATCATCATCGGCAGTCGAAATCAATTTGCAAATGCTTCACTGACTATACGAAAAACAAAAAAAAGATCCGGACAGTGACGCCTTTTGTGACACATTCTATTCGCTTTCTCTTTCGCTCTCATTCGACGGGGTCAAAGTGTAAAAAATGCATTTGATTTGGCATTAGAAGTCATCATCTGTGGGTGATAAATTTTCAATTTGTTTGACTTGAGCTAGTGTGACTCACATTCAGTTAGCGAGACACCCACAAATCTCTCTCCTTCGCTTTTAACCTATGACCTGCTGCTGCTGCTGCTGGTAGCGCAACGAATTAACAGTTGACACAGTAGAAGTAAAAAGAAGCAGAAATGCCGACGTTTATCCTTACTAGCCCATTGTGTGTAGTGCAACATTAGGTCATGCCACATTAGTTAACCACTGTGCCTAGCCGTAGATCTCTCTCTCTCTCCCTCTCTCTGTTTTTGTTCACTTCATTCGGTTGTTGTCTGTGAATATATTAAAAACAATAACTCTTTGTTTGCTGCTATATGTAGCCACTTGGTGGGTCCTCATAAATAAATTCACAGTCCCACACTGCTACAAAAGCATGTCCATGTCTTCGGTTTCTATAGAGATGACAAGTCCATTAGTAACGCTTGGCATTTTAATTAACATTTGAAAAACTTAACAGCCTAGCCAAACGGCGGCTTGAGCATAAATTTACATTAAAAATATTAATTAAGCCATAACTCCAATTTTTCTGATCCACACCAAAATCACATTTTCGTTCGTGGATCATTCGATTTTTTGGGTTTTTTTCGGTTTGTCTTTGTCAAAAAAATTAATTTCCATTGGCTTAACCTTCCATCTTATCTCTGCTTTGACGGCTGTCGTCCATATCTCAAGTACGTTTTTTTTTCTATATTAATAGAATAAAGTGCTATTTCTTTTTGTTTGGCATCAAAAACGTGTCATGGCACGATAAAGTCTACTCTTTGAGTTCAATAAAATAGCTATTAACATCATATAGAAGTTAGCAAAAGACAAGCTTTTATGATAGATTTGCCATATTATTTAATATTTTGTTTTGGCTTTAGAAAAATCACAAATTAAAAATCTAAGAAATGTCAACAACTATTTTTCTTAGAACTAATATTTAATCAACATATTCTGCATTATAAGAAGCAGCAGCGAGAAAAACATACCCTGTAATCAGTTATAACACCTTCACAAATAAGCTTGTCATTAAGATAATAGTAAAAATTATTGATAAACCAACAAAACAAAAATCACATTCGTTCAATTGTTAAAGAGGCAGAGAAAAAATTAATTACTTTTATATATATTGATAACAATTTGCGCACGAGGTCATAATAATATCTGTTAGTTATGTTGGAGTATCCACGTGCAAACAATTTGTTGATTTCTAAAATTTAGGACTGAAATTGTTTAGTCAAAGATACTCTGCACTTATGTAGATAGCTTAATTTTAACTTATTTAATGCATTTAACAGACGAACCCGCTTTAAGTCCCTTTTCTCACTTGCCTTGTCGTACTAGAACTTACGCTTACCCTACCCATATGATATGGGCGGCCTTTTATATAATCATACACTTGGGTTGTTTACTTGTACTCGTTGCATTGTTCAGGTACACACAGCCCTTTGATTTTACCGAGTCTAAGACCCAAGGGTTCCGTTTGATAACACAAAAAGTGTGTTACAGACTAAATTACGTAAGCTGGAAATGTAATAATTACTTGAAATCGTTATTAAAACAAACTTGATTTCAATTCCTAAGAAAATTCCTGCCATATTTAAGGTAATAACATCAAATGCATATAAGAAACTATGAATTTGTATAAGTTTATACTAATTCATTGGCGGGTACTTCAGAACGTCAAAGCGTAGAGAGATTAACTTGTGAATTTAAAAATAAGGAATACAAACGCCCCGCTTGATAAGCACACAATCACAATCAAAATCAAACTGAAGACTTTAAGCGCATTATCTTGGGCAGATCATATGCAGTACTTTGATTGAATTGCACTCGTATTGCCTGTGCTGATAGTGATAAGTGATTTAGTATAAATATCAGAATTGGCACTTTCTCAAAATTAGTCGAATTCAAGTCGACAAACATAAACAAATATGCTCAAATCACTTGCAATTCTTGCTGTCGTCCTGGCTGTGGCCGGCGCCGAGCTCCATCGTGTACCTATTCTCAAGCACGAGAACTTTGTAAAGACCCGTGAAAATGTGCAGGCCGAGAAGCTATATCTGCGTGCCAAGTACAACATCCCATCAGGTCGCATTAACGAGGAGGAGCTGTCCAACTCAGTGAACATGGCGTACTATGGTGCCATCACCATTGGAACACCTCCACAGAGCTTCAAGGTGCTGTTCGATTCGGGATCCTCCAACCTGTGGGTGCCTTCAAGCAAGTGCTGGTTCTTCGATTTTGCTTGCATGACCCACGCCAAGTACGATCACGAACAGTCCTCCACGTATCAATCCAATGGCCAGAGCTTCTCCATCCAATACGGCTCGGGCAGCCTTTCTGGCTTCCTGTCCACCGATGTCGTTGATGTCAACGGTCTGACCATCCAGAGCCAAACCTTTGCCGAGGCCACTTCCGAGCCAGGCAACAGTTTCACCCATGCCAAATTCGATGGTATCTTGGGCATGGCCTACCAATCGCTTGCTCAGGACAACGTTGCTCCACCCTTCTACAACATGGTCTCCCAAGGACTGGTTGATAACGCCGTCTTCTCCTTCTACCTTGCCCGTGACGGTAGTTCCACTGAGGGCGGTGAACTGATCTTTGGCGGCTCTGATCCTTCCCTGTACACTGGTGATCTGGCTTATGTGCCCATCTCTAAGCAGACCTACTGGCAATTTGAAGTAGATAGTGCTACCATCAATGGCCAGACGTTGTGCGAAAACTGCCAGGCTATCGCTGATACCGGTACCTCTCTGCTGGTTGTGTCCCAAAACGCCTACCAAATCCTAAACAATCTCCTCAATGTTGATCGGAATGGTCTCGTCGATTGCTCCACCGTTGACTCCATGCCTGTGCTCACCTTCACTATTGGTGGAAATACCTTCCCTCTGCAGCCATCTCAGTACATCATTCAGTCGAATGGTGATTGCCAGTCGGGCTTTGAGTACATGGGCACCGATTTCTGGATTTTGGGTGATGTCTTCATTGGACAGTACTACACCGAGTTCGATTTGGGCAACAACCGTATTGGTTTCGCTCCAGTTGCTTAAGCTGTACAATAAACGAATTCTTTGAAAGCAAACTTTATTGTGTGTTGCACTCTTCAAATAATATGATAACAAAAAAAGGTTCCGACCTCAGGAAGTTCTGTTTTGGGAAAACTAAAGCTTATGTAAACTAAAGAAAAACGAGTGGTAACATTGCAGTCGGCCGAAACCAATTGCGGTATACTCGAAGCCTAAAACCAAAAAAAAGAGGCCTGATTGTAAAGTGGAACGCATGCGGAAGGGTTGTACGCTGTCTTAAAGATTGTCTGAAGTAGAAGGGGATGCTACCAGCTATCTTCCTTCCAATGGGGGGCAGTATGGGTGGGCGTGGCATTCCAAGTTTTGATGCCGATTATTAGGGGTCGTCATCACCTATATTGCACCAATTTGGTGGCTTTAGCTCAAAAACTGTGGAAGTTATAGGCGTTTCTGATTTCAAACTGCGAGGTGGCTGGGGGCGGAATGGATGGGCCTGGTTTCCAAAACTTTCAAGCAGTATTTCGGATGATGTCAGCTATATTCTAACTAATCCTGGTAACTCTAACAATAAGGCTTCGGCAAATATGTGGATGTATCGATTTTCAGCTATCGATTCCAGCTATTTATCGATTTGCCAGCCCTCCAGAAATCGTAGAACGCCAATCTTGACAGAATTTCGGGCATACAGACTCACGGAGGGACAGACACCTTGACGGACATTGCAGAAACCCAATATACATTTTACTTTCGACATCGAGTAAAAGTAGCAGCAGTGTTGTGCATCATCAAATCAATCTAGTTTAGACGATGATAAGATATTTTACATAACTCTACATATATGTATGTATATATTTACGTTACTTTGTAACAACACTTAAAAGTGTTAGGCTTTTTACGTATTGCCTGTTTAAAATACTCACCTCACGGAACTGACCAAGGAGTGCTCCGCATAAAGGAAAGGAAATATCAGGAACAATTAAACCACTAACATTATATTATGGATTAAATTGAAGAAGCGCTTTTAAGTACAAAACGTCTTTTGAGTTGAAACATAGGATTCGGATTATACAGTTGGTCCAAAAAACGTTGCTTGTTTCGCTAAATAATTCAAAGGGATCTTAAATTTGAGGACTTATCAGTCAGACCCTACCAAAGTCAGTTGGTAATGATTCCAGCTACGACCCTAAAAAAAACAACAAATGCCAAAATTAATTAAACAAAACTGCCTCTGCAGGAATACATCAAATATGTTTTACTATAATATTGTCAAATTCTTTCAACCAGCGCCAAATGGAAACCAAAAATAGTGAAATCTATGAAAAGTAAACAAGTTCAAGGGAAGGTAAATAGAATTTGTTGACATGTTGACAAGTATGCAGGAATCGTGCCAAAAACAAGCGATCAGTTATAAAAATATCAGATTAAGCTGTCTTAAAACAATTGATGAGTTGATAAATTTAAAACGTAATGCTGATTAGAAAAGTATTTATATAGATGTATAATATGGATATATACATACATACATATAAACCCAAGTGACTTTCAAAGTTTGGTTTCATTAAACCGATCCATTGATCGAAATTTTCACCATTCAAGTGTTACAGAAATCGGCGATAAGACTGGCGCATAACTAATGCCCTCTTCAAATAAATCGGAATCAAAATTGAAATCGAGTGTTGTTTTTTTTTGTTTTGCTGTGTCATCTTCGAATCGGTTTTGGGAGATAATAAGGCAATTGAATATTTTGTCGTCGATTATTTCAATTCATACATAGATATTAACAATCTTATCTAGCCGACGATTGCCAGAAGGAAGGAACTTTAGTATAAATAGGAGACTCAGTGGCTCTCAAGCATTAGTCGAACTCTAAAAGACAATAAATCAATAATGTTTAAAACAATCACAGTTCTCGCTGTGGTTCTCGCCGTAGCCAGCGCCGAGCTTCATCGCGTCCCTATCCTGAAGGAGGACAACTTTGTACAGACCCGTGCCAACATCAAGGCCGAGCTCTCCCATCTGCGTTCCAAATATGGCGTGGCACCCGCATTCACTGGCCGTCTCCGCCCCGTCGAGGAGGAGCTCTCCAACTCGATGAACATGGCTTACTATGGCGCCATCACAATTGGTACACCCCCACAGAGCTTTAAGGTTCTGTTCGATTCGGGATCCGCCAACCTATGGGTGCCATCGAGCAGCTGCCCCAGCTACGGATGCCAGGTGCACAATCAATATGACTCCAGCGCCTCATCCACCTATCAACCCAATGGTCAGAGCTTCTCCATTCAGTACGGTACTGGTAGTCTGACCGGTTTCCTGTCCACCGATACCGTTAACGTTAATGGACTGTCGATTGCTGGCCAGACATTTGCTGTGGCCACCAACGAGCCAGGCACCAACTTCAACAACGCCAACTTTGATGGTATTTTGGGTATGGGTTATCAGGCGATTGCATCGGACAATGTTGTGCCACCCTTCTACAACATGGTCTCCCAGGGTTTGGTTGATCAATCCGTGTTCTCCTTCTATTTGGCTCGCGCTGGTACCTCCAACCAAGGTGGTGAACTGATCTTTGGCGGCTCCGACCCATCGCGGTACAGCGGCGACCTTACCTATGTGCCCGTCTCCCAGCAGGGCTACTGGCAGTTTGCCATGGACAGTGCCAGCATTGAGGGCTACTCATTGTGCAACAACTGCCAGGCTATTGCCGATACTGGTACCTCTTTGATTGTTGCTCCCAACAATGCCTATCAGATGCTCAATGAGATCCTTAATGTTGATGATCAGGGTCTGGTTGACTGCTCTACTATTAGCTCTCTGCCGACAATCACCTTCACAATTGGTGGCACCAACTTCGATCTGACCCCCTCGACCTACATCATTCAGATGGACGGGGAGTGCTCTTCTGCCTTCGAGTCCATGAACTCCGAATTCTGGATTTTGGGTGATGTGTTCATTGGACAGTACTACACCGAGTTCGATTTGGGCAACAACCGTGTTGGTTTCGCTCCAGTCGCTTAAAGTGCACCTGAACATTTATTGCTTTTTGTAAAGTAAATCAGCAAATGTACTTTAAACTTTTTTTTTTAGGTTAAAAGCTAATAAAATAATAATTTCATACAGCAAAAATTAATAATTTTGTTTCTGGAGATTTGTCACATAATATGTAATAAAAAACATGGAGCTTCAATGCAAATTTACAACCTATTTGGGTATAGTGGTGATTATCTCAGCGGGGGATGTCAGTAGCTCTATTCTTACTAAACCTGGTAACTCTAACGGTAAGGGTGCGGGAAATATGTGGATTTATCGATTTTGAGTTATCGAACTTATCGATTTGCCAGCCCTCCAGAAATCGTAGAACGCCAATCTTGACAGAATTTCGGGCATACAGACTGACGGAGGGACAGACACCTTGACGGACATTGTAGAAACCCAATATACATTTTACCTTCGATATCGAGTAAAAAAAGCAGCAGTGTTGTGCATCATCAAATCAATCTAGTTTAGACGATGATAAGATATTTTACATAACTCTACATATATGTATGTATATATTTACGTTACTTTGTAACAACACTTAAAAGTGTTAGGCTTTTTACGTATTGCCTGTTTAAAATACTCACCTCACGGAACTGACCAAGGAGTGCTCCGCATAAAGGAAAGGAAATATCAGGAACAATTAAACCACTAACATTATATTATGGATTAAATTGAAGAAGCGCTTTTAGGTGCAAAACGTCTTTTGAGTTGAAACATAGGATTCGGATTATACAGTTGGTCCAAAAAACGTTGCTTGTTTCGCTAAATAATTCAAAGGGATCTTAAATTTGAGGACTTATCAGTCAGACCCTACCAAAGTCAGTTGGTAATGATTCCAGCTACGACCCTAAAAAAAACAACAAATGCCAAAATTAATTAAACAAAACTGCCTCTGCAGGAATACATCAAATATGTTTTACTATAATATTGTCAAATTCTTTCAACCAGCGCCAAATGGAAACCAAAAATAGTGAAATCTATGAAAAGTAAACAAGTTCAAGGGAAGGTAAATAGAATTTGTTGACATGTTGACAAGTATGCAGGAATCGTGCCAAAAACAAGCGATCAGTTATAAAAATATCAGATTAAGCTGTCTTAAAACAATTGATGAGTTGATAAATTTAAAACGTAATGCTGATTAGAAAAGTATTTATATAGATGTATAATATGGATATATACATACATACATATAAACCCAAGTGACTTTCAAAGTTTGGTTTCATTAAACCGATCCATTGATCGAAATTTTCACCATTCAAGTGTTACAGAAATCGGCGATAAGACTGGCGCATAACTAATGCCCTCTTCAAATAAATCGGAATCAAAATTGAAATCGAGTGTTGTTTTTTTTGTTTTGCTGTGTCATCTTCGAATCGGTTTTGGGAGATAATAAGGCAATTGAATATTTTGTCGTCGATTATTTCATTCATACATAGATATTAACAATCTTATCTAGCCGACGATTGCCAGAAGGAAGGAACTTTAGTATAAATAGGAGACTCAGTGGCTCTCAAGCATTAGTCGAACTCTAAAAGACAATAAATCAATAATGTTTAAAACAATCACAGTTCTCGCTGTGGTTCTCGCCGTAGCCAGCGCCGAGCTTCATCGCGTCCCTATCCTGAAGGAGGACAACTTTGTACAGACCCGTGCCAACATCAAGGCCGAGCTCTCCCATCTGCGTTCCAAATATGGCGTGGCACCCGCATTCACTGGCCGTCTCCGCCCCGTCGAGGAGGAGCTCTCCAACTCGATGAACATGGCTTACTATGGCGCCATCACAATTGGTACACCCCCACAGAGCTTTAAGGTTCTGTTCGATTCGGGATCCGCCAACCTATGGGTGCCATCGAGCAGCTGCCCCAGCTACGGATGCCAGGTGCACAATCAATATGACTCCAGCGCCTCATCCACCTATCAACCCAATGGTCAGAGCTTCTCCATTCAGTACGGTACTGGTAGTCTGACCGGTTTCCTGTCCACCGATACCGTTAACGTTAATGGACTGTCGATTGCTGGCCAGACATTTGCTGTGGCCACCAACGAGCCAGGCACCAACTTCAACAACGCCAACTTTGATGGTATTTTGGGTATGGGTTATCAGGCGATTGCATCGGACAATGTTGTGCCACCCTTCTACAACATGGTCTCCCAGGGTTTGGTTGATCAATCCGTGTTCTCCTTCTATTTGGCTCGCGCTGGTACCTCCAACCAAGGTGGTGAACTGATCTTTGGCGGCTCCGACCCATCGCGGTACAGCGGCGACCTTACCTATGTGCCCGTCTCCCAGCAGGGCTACTGGCAGTTTGCCATGGACAGTGCCAGCATTGAGGGCTACTCATTGTGCAACAACTGCCAGGCTATTGCCGATACTGGTACCTCTTTGATTGTTGCTCCCAACAATGCCTATCAGATGCTCAATGAGATCCTTAATGTTGATTATCAGGGTCTGGTTGACTGCTCTACTATTAGCTCTCTGCCGACAATCACCTTCACAATTGGTGGCACCAACTTCGATCTGACCCCCTCGACCTACATCATTCAGATGGACGGTGAGTGCTCGTCTGGCTTCCAGTCCATGAACGTCGATTTTTGGATTTTGGGTGATGTGTTCATTGGACAGTACTACACCGAGTTCGATTTGGGCAACAACCGTGTTGGTTTCGCTCCAGTCGCTTAAAGTGCACCTGAACATTTATTGTTTTTTTGAAAAATAAATCTGCAAATGTACATTCTTCTGTTTTTTTTTTACGTTAAAGCCTAGGTTAGGTAAGGTTAGATCGGTAGTGAGAGGTATGAAAATCCCCTCACTCACATTGGCCATGTTTTGGCCCGTTGTAATGCCGCATATGGACTTCCTCCATAGAAAGAACTCGTCTTCCCAGACACAGAGTGTGTCTTACCGTTTTCGAGAGTGTGGTCCCAGCCCGTGACTTGAATAAAAGACAGGATATTTTTAGGGTTAATATCCGATAAAAAGAAAGAACCAAGATGGCGGACAGTCGCAGAAAATATGGGAAACTGTTTCCTCCTCCTCCACGTCTCGATAGCTTCTGCAGTAATCGTTAAAAGGAGCTTAAAGTCTCGCTGCGTGTGTCCCCAATGTTAAAAGCTAATAAAATATATAAATTTCATATAGCAACAATTAATAATTTTATATATGAAGATTTGTCGTATAATATTTAATACTTGCTTTTTTGTTTGTCTCTGCGTCATGGGAAATATTTGAATCCATTTAAAATATTTTTGATAACGCCCTTATCACTTGTTTTCTACTGATTTCTTTATAGTTTTTATCGTTGCCTGATAGATACTGTCCTATCTATTAGATATAGGTGCATTCTAAATTGTATTTATTTAGTTAACCGAGTCGCAAGGGTCTCTAGCAATAAAAGGTGCCATTAACAGTAGCACCTTTGACTGGAATAAACGGTAAAACTTAAGATATAAATATGTTATTTTTTGCTGGTTTTCTGAGAAATTAAAGGAAAATGTTTTGAGAATCATTTTTACATTTATGTTAACATTATAATTAATATTTTTCTATTCATATAGTAATTCATCAGTTGAATTGGGTACAATTTTTTTCAGTTCTTCTTAACTGCACGTTTTTAGACACGATAGCCTGTAGTTTGGAGGCGTGGCATCAAAATTTGTGTTAGATATCTTTGTGGGATGTCATCAGTTGTTCATCTTCTACATTGTGGAAGTTATATGCAGTGCACGCTGTAGATATCGGGGGCTAAAGTCAGCAGGAGTGGACGTGGCATCCAATCTTCTGTTGCAGATCCCTGCCAGCTACTTTTCAACCAAATTTGGTGGCTCTAACTATTATATTGTGGGATATACTTTATCGTTTCGCACCTTGTGCTGTATCGACATGTTATCGATTTCGGAGCCTCCCAGTTGGCGTAGCGCCCCTTAATTGGCACTTTTCAAGTCTCTAGCTTAACGGGTGTCACAAATACGAACAGAAAGCATTCCGGAAATTGCAGACAAAACCAATATACTTTTTACCTTCGGTATCACAGCATACATACATATTTAGTTTGTTTTACTATGTATTCTTTGTTTATAGACCATAACTATCAAAAATCAACTCTACTAGTTATATATAATTGCTTTTTAAAAGTTTGATATTATTGCTTTTCTTAGTTTCAAAACCTTGTGACTTTCCCATGGTAACTGTTGTCATTTTTGATAATATTAATAGTTTTGCTGAGTAATCTGCACAATGTCGTCTTATGTCTTGTGGCCAGTTGGTGCGTCATTGACATGAATGCTTACGACGATGACGAACCCTTGGCCACCGACTACGTTCCTAATGTATGCTTTGGTGGCTTTTCGGGCATTGATGGTGCTTAAAATGCCATCAAGTTTTTAGATATACGAAAAAAAACAACAAAAAAATAAACGGAAGGCGAATCTTATCTAGTATGTCAGATTTAAAGCGATTTGATTGATTCCTTTACTGCGATAACAGCACTGTGGTGTCCCTCGTATAAATGTGCATGACCCAATTGCTCCAAACTTTAGTCTAACAAAAACTTTTCGAACATGCTGAAGTCGGTTATCGTTTTTAGCAGTCTTCTGCTCCTGCTGTGCATCAGCTGCCAGAGCAGTGGCACCGCTGTCAACCGTGGCAATTACAAGCCCAACCACAAGTTGCATCGCATTCCCATCTACAAGCAAAAGAACTTTGTGAAGACACGCACCAATGTCCAGGCTGAGATTGCCCATGTCCGCAACAAATACAAGAGTAAGATTGTGACAATGGTGAAATTGGATGCTGCTGCTGCAACACCACCGACGACGACACCGACAAGTGCAAGCACAACCACAATGAGCACAACAACAGCAATACATACGGAACAACTATCGAACTCAATGAACTTGGAATATTATGGTCAAATCACCATCGGTACACCGCCCCAGAGCTTTAAAGTACTGTTCGATACGGGCTCTTCGAATTTGTGGGTGCCATCAAATCAATGTAACGCCACCGCTTGTGTGAAACACAACATGTATAATGCGCCCGGTTCGACTACGTACAAGTATAATGGAGAAGCGATAACCCTACAGTATGGCCTCGGTGGCATTAAAGGTTATCTCTGCTTGGATAATGTTAATGTGAGTGGCTTGAGTATACAGAGTCAGACATTTGCCTTGGCCACATCGGAGCTGGACAATGATTATGCGAATGTGAACTTTGATGGAATTTTTGGCATGGGCTATCAATCCATATCTGTAAATAATGTAGTGCCGCCATTCTATAATATGATCACTCAGAAACTGGTCGGTCAACCCGTCTTCTCGTTCTATCTGGCACGCGCTGGTAGCTCCGACAATGGCGGTGAATTGATATTAGGTGGTTCCGATCATAGCCTATTTGAAGGCAGTATGGTCTATGTTAATGTTTCAACGCAAGGTTACTGGCAATTCGCAGTGGATAATGCAACTCTGAATGGCAAGGTCTTGTGTACCAATTGCCAGGCAGTGGCCGATACCGGTACCTCACTACTTATGGCACCGGCGGCCGCCTATCAACTAATCGTAAAGGCGCTTGTAGGTTCCGATGGCTCCCTCAATTGTGCCTCGATTCCATCGATGCCAGTGCTTAAATTTGCAATTAACGGTTCCGTCTTTGGTGTACCTAGCACGGCCTATATTATTTCCTCGGGTAATGAGTGCATTCTCGGCATTGAGAGCGTCAACACCGATTTTTGGATTTTGGGTGACATCTTCCTTGGTCAATACTACACCGAGTACGATTTGGGCAACAATCGTATCGGATTTGCGTCGGTGAAGGGATTAAACTACACACAGGGAGGTGGAAATGGAACTGGTGGAGCAGCTGGATTACAAAGGATGTACTTCCTAGAAGTGGGTCTAATTGTCATAGCTTTGTTCTGGAAAGTGTTGGATTGTTTGCATTGAACAAAAATCAATCTTATCGAGTTAATTTCCCGTTTTGCTAAAAACACTTTTTTTTTTGTTTGTTTGTGTTAAAAATTTAAAATATTATATATTCCTGTGCTGAATCTGATATACAGTGATACTATCTGAAATAAATGATGTACTAATTGTACTAATTTCAAAGTGTTTCGATTTAATGGGAGTGCAAACTAACTTGATACCTGATAGCTAGCTTTAATCTAACTTTGATACTTTTGCAATTTAAGGAAGTAGGAATCCTAAACTTTTTAGTTTGAATTCTGACTAAAGTTTAGTGTGCTAGCATTGGATTTTTCAAAATAAAATATCCAATTAAATTTCGATTAAGCCTTTAGTAACTTTTATGCTAGGGTCTTTTGAATTATGCTTAAATTAAAGTATTTATGCTCAAGACTGCATGCCAATAAAAAAAACTTACAAAACCGAACCTTTGAAAGCCATCAGCTGATTAAGTTGCATCCGAGACCTAAAACCGTTGTTCAACAACAGGATCAACAGCAAGAAAAACAGAGAAGCAAAAATAAGCTTAATTGGGCCGCCGTTTTTGCGTGATTTATTGTAAAAATGAAGATGAAGCTTGAAAAAAAAAACAACCCAAGTTCAACTCGGCTGTACGCATTATTTATGTGTTGTTATTTTTTGTGCGATGCCGTGGATTAGGAATTGTACGCACTCCAGTACTCCCAGCTCCAGCTCCCACACACAAAAAGTAAGAAAAGTAAATAATATACACAAGAACTCTCGGATGGAAAAACTTTGTTGGTGGGCCACTGAACAAAATGAACGATCCTCTAATGAGCCTTGAACTTAATAAGTGCAATTGCCTGAGAAAAAATGCACACAAAGAAAAAGGAGCTTATTGAATTGAGGGGTAATAAGTAAATATGTGAAAAGCCAAGTCGTTTAATCTTTGGACTTTTTCAAAGAGAAACTTTTGATAAAATATTTTTTTTTTGCGGAAACCACAGCAAAATTTTTGGAATATTGTCTAAAGTTTGAAATATTATTTTTCTCTGTGTGTTCACCTTGAGTCAAGTTGAGTGAGGAAGCCCGTTTCATTCGGTTCTCTTGGCAAAATTTATTGGCCAAGCGCAATTGCGCGTTTCAACGCTCATCAAATACCAATAAAATTTCATTTGTCTGTTGTAATTGAGAGCCAAGTTTGAGGGCAAAAGACCACCAAGAGTAGAATTTTGCTGTTGACCCCCAGCCAGTTTCAGTTCGTCAGTTCAGATTTGTGAGAGGATTTGCGATCTTGGTTTGGTTGCAGCAATCTGTCTCATTAGAGTTGTCTCAAGAGCGCTTGATTTATTATTGTTAACTTGTTGTTGTTTTTGTCGATAAATCGCATTAAAATATCTGCAAGAAAGCAAGCAAGATAAGTTATTTGCAAGAAAGCAAGCAAAAGAAGTTAACTCTGTGTTTTTTTGGCTTGACAAATCTCTAAACGAAATCAGTTAACAACTTAACTAATGATTATCAATGTGTGTTTAAACACACACCAACAACAACAACATTTCGTGCACAACATTGTCGATAAGAGGATGGCAACAACGTATTCAATTTTTTTCATTTTTTTGTTTTGTGCCACAGACCACAAAAGCCGCAACAGATCTGCGGCAATCAAACGCAGATATAAACACATGAATATGTACATGTAGATAAAGGTATGTGTGTAAGTGTGTGTTGCACATGCAACAAATGAAAACAACTTTGATAACAGCTTTGCCGCTTGGCCCATCTGCAAATTGTGCGTTTTTGCATAGTAAGTCCTTGTCGATTAAACATACCCAACAGCAAAAATCTTAGTAATAATATAATATAACTTATAACTGTTAATATATTTTTTTGTTAGCTGTAACTAAAAATTAGAGCTGCAAAGCAATAAATAAAAATTATATAAAAATTTATTTATGCTTATCAGTATCATTTACATATAGTTTGAAAACATTTACACGCGCGATCTTTGAGAGCAATTATATTCAAAAAGACGACCAAGTGACTTGAACAAACATTTTGCAACTGGTGTGAACACGTTTCGTGCTGCACTTGGCGAATCTTTGTTAGCGCGCTTTGATGACGACGAATGCCTTGTCTTCAATAGTATATTCGCTTATTGGCAGCTAAATATGCCAATCCCTTACCTTCCTTACCTTCCTTCGCTTCCTCGCGCGCTCTCTTTCTTCTTTTCTACTCTCACTGTGCGTCGTCGATTCCCTTCAAAATATGCAAATTAAATGTAAATAAGTTTGCAACTATTCGGTTAAACTTCATGGCATATACGTTGTGTACATCCATCCAATGCCGAAAAGCCCAATAAACGAAGATCGTATGTCTTCGTCTGCGTTACCAGATGTTAACTCTTTGATAAGGATGCCAACTTGTTGTTGTTGCCCTTGCTGTCTTTGGCTCTGTGTTGTAAAATTTCGCAGTTCTCACTGGGCAGATAAGAGTCAAAGAAGTAAAGTCTTTCGGCCACAATTTTCATTTGGCCTACGAAGCCAACACAGGAAAAAAAAACCGCTCTAGTAAAAAGAACTCAATAACGAGATACCCTAAATTTAACATTTTTAAAAACTTAAATGTTGTTTCGTTAAGTATATAATCATTAGATCTCCAGGGCATACTACTGAAATTGAATTTTTCAAACAATCGGTAATCGATTTTTATCGATTTAATGAAAATGAAACGTCATTAGGCATACATTTGTAGTTAAAATAATTTTTGTGAAACTTTATGGGCTCGGCATCCGTCGCGAAAATTGAAGATACCTCTTTATTGTACATTTTGAATGGTTATAGGGTATGAAAAAAAGAAGCTAATAAGAAGCACGTCACATCTGATAAAAGTCAATCGATAAATGTGCTGGCTGACTGGGACGGGGTTGCTGCTGTCTTGTTGCTGCTGTAATAATTGTGAAATTGTTTATTATGAATGCAATTAGTGCGGCGTGTGAGTGTGAGATAAATCAAAAGGATAACGGCGATAAGCGAGCGACTCGAATGGATGGAACACTTGCAACGCGCCAGAGCTTTCCCAACGCACGCTTCGATAACCGATAACAAGTTTTGTTTTTAGCTTTTTCACTTTTTTTTTTGGCTTATTTTGGTTTTGCTTGCTTGCTTCGTTTTCTTTGCACTCGCATGCATAAGTGATTACAGCTTATGAGTTACTGTTGCAGTGTTTCTGGCTTCTGCTGCTGCTACGGCTGCTGCTATAATTATTATTGATATTATTTACTTTAATCTGCTGCATCGCGCTGCTGCAACTTAATTGCAATGGGTAAAAGTGTGTCTTCCATCTTTGTCCTTGTCCTACGCGTGCGGCATGCGGCACACTTTTGCGCCCCGAAAAAAATGTGTAATTTGTAGCAATTTTGTCTTGAATGTTGTCTCGAACATATATAAAACTGGGTCAAACTTTTATAGTTGACCGCCATAAATGCATATGTATAACGCGATCTCTTTTGGACTCGTCTCTGGGGGGACCCAAAAGAGAGCATCCACTGACGGTGGTGGCGGTGGTGGTGCCATAATAAAAGTTTAGTTTAATGAAAGTGTTTTTTTTTTTTCAGCCAAAAAGGCTAAATTTTGATGGCTTGATTGCTCGGACGCTTGGATTATGATATAGTTGAGGTGGATCATTCGTCGGTGACGACTACGACTATTATGAGGGGGGGGGGGGGGGGGTTTGCTTTTTTCATATTGCTGCATTCTGATTTAACCTCGAAGCGCGTTGAAAGCGACGAAACATGATTTTTGTGTTTATTATTTTTGTTCGTGTTTTTGGCACTTTTATTTCGCCTTGGCATTTATGGCATAATTTGGTCATCATTTGGACAAGTCAACATGCTGTTCATGATCACATGATGATCAGGTTGATTATATGGATATATATACACATACGTACGGATGTATGTACTTATGAACAGGCGACAGTAGCACTTTCAGAAGCTTATGCTTCAGGACATAAAGGGATTAACTGCAAAAAAGGGAAATTTCAACATTTCAAGAGGGAAAGTTGTTTAAGATTGAACCAGATTAAAATTCCTTAAACCATATAATAATTATATTGTTTTATAAGCAAAATGAGATGAGTTCAATCGAAAGAAAATAGCATAGATTCAATGAAAAGTTCCCCTCTATCTATTTCTGCGTTGCTGACTCAATCTTAATGCATTTCGAAACAAAAAAGCACTTTGAGTGAAAAGTAAGGAACGAAGACTGGATTTTCGATTTGTTAATAATAATGATTTGGCTTAAGAATAACATTCAACCTATTTATTATTGAATCCTCACAAGATCTTTCGTTCAAAATACTTAAATATATATTCTCTTCTATTCGAGATCAATTGCAATTGATTAAAAATATAATTTCGCAATTAAAATACAATTCAAAATAATCTCTGATATTGAATTCAGCAATTTATCAACCATAAGCCAACGCTTATGAACTCAACAAGTTTCTTTCAAGTCCTGGTTTCCCTCAGCTTCAGCTTGTTACTCAGCAAAAGATAAACCAAGTGACTTAATTAGCATGCGAAAAAGGCAGCATTGGGAATCAATCAAAAATAAAACGTGTATTATGTGCAATTTTCATATTGATGCTTTTGAAACTTTCTTCTTCGGCTCTGCACATTATGAAAGTAGTAGTTATTGAACAAGGAGGAGGGATGTGGGGGGGGGGAGGTCTGAAAGGGTTGGGAAGTCAAAGAGCCCAAAGGCAAGTTTGCTAATTGAAATATTCTTAATCAGATTTTGGTTATGCAGCCTCGCGATATTCGCTTGATGCATTTAATCCGCAATTACCGAAGCAGGCAGTGAGGTGGGATGGGCTGGGCTTTTCGTAAAGGTTGGTAAGGGCGGGCAGGGGGGAATGGTGAATTGGGCTGTAACTGGCCGCTGTCTGAGAGATCCTCGGAATGATTGCCAGGCTGCGAGGCTATGGTTTAATTTAGCGTAAAACCTAAAAATAAAGCTCAATGGAATCTGAAATCTCACCTTGTTAAACGCAAACTGCAACAGCATTGTAGTTAAGGCTGCTGCAGCAGCAACGGCACGGTCGATTGGCGGCACGCACCGCTGCACCACAGCACCACTGAACAACAACAACAACCAGTTTCTTTTGTGCGCTTAGCGCTTAACAAGGTAGGCGCAACGCGTCTCGTACATGCCATGCCCCCTACTTTATGTGTGCTTTTATTTGGAAAGAAAGTGGCCAGCGCCCAAGTATTGCTTACTCAAAATTTGCTCATTTCTTTATACGATGCACTTAAAGAAAATGTTTTATGTTGTTTGGCTAAAAAAGCTACATATAGTATGTGGTTTGTTTTCTCTGAGTGTGACTTGACTGACTTACTAACTGAATGAGTTGGAAGCTGCTGTGTGAGCCAAGTTAAGACTTGTTACTGGAAGCTCTACGCGCCAGGTCGTTGAGATTAAAGAGCTGCCGTTTAGTGGCTACTTAGCCGGCGATAAAAAGTCGAACGTGAAATTGCATTAAACGGCTTTTTGGTATTGCCTGACTGCCCTGACTCAAGCGGCCCCCTGCACAATGGGGTATCTTCTTCTTCTTCATTCATTCATTCATTCATTCACTCATTCACTCTCTCGCCAATGTTGTGGTGGTGTCCCACAGATTTGGGGCAAGCTTAACAAGCTTGTAAGCTTAAATGGGTTTTTAAAGAGCTGTTGCTGGTGCTGCTGCTGCTGCCGCTGTTTGATACAGAGTTAAAGTCAAAACCAAAGCTTAAGCCAAATTTAATGCTTAAGTTAAGGCCAATGAGCCAAGTTAATAATCTCTGCACAGCAGCAAGCACCAGCAATTACAAGTAGCTTGCTAAGCTCGCTAAAAATTGTTGATGGAAACCTGACAATAAGGATGCGATATACACAAGAGCCAGCTAAGAAGAAATGCCGCCTCAATAGCAGACCAAAGTAAAAATAACTACTACTAAACAAAAGTAATTAGAGTTGAGTGATGCATCAACTAAAAGATACCCTGCAAATAAGCTTTTACCCAATCGATTGTTTAAAAGACTTTGAATCCATAAAGACAGAAAAAGAGATAGAGAAATTTAGCTAATGCCAAACCGAAAAGGAATACATAACTTGTTAATTGCCTTTCAGTTAGTTGCATTCATTTCATTTAGAGTTTTACAGGGTATACAAAACTTTTATTGACAATTCACGCTGTGTTTGTGTGTGCTTAACCTCCGCCTGCCTGCCCGCATCTGGCCTGCCTTGTCTCGGCCCTCCTGAACTGTGTTCCACAATAACAACAGCTCAGCTAATGCTATTAAGCCTTCATGATCATCAACAGAGAAGACAACTGGCAGCAGGTACATCACTCACTTGCAGCAGACCAAAGCCAAAAGATGTAGACATAGGCCTTTGCTCCACCATCTCCATCTCCATCTCCACCTCCTTCTACTCTCTTGGCTTTGTACTCGTCATTGCCAACATTCTGTCCAAAAGCGATAAAGTTATAATGGCGCAAATGTTGGACACAGTATTGAAATGGAGCCAAACGCATACCGTCTGCTTCACCGTCTGCCGCCCCTGCTCCTACTTATCCATCCTTTGATGATCTTGCTTGGATGATCTAAGTCGACGCGTCGTCTTAGGGCTTCAAGCGAAAAGCGCATCTTTATCGCGATGTTGCCTGTGAGAGATGTGTTGTGATGTGCTCGACTTTAAAAACTGTTTACAAACTGTCTGACAGAGTTTTGACTGCTGTTTAGGTTGCTCTGTTCCGTTGATGTCGCCGCTGCAGCAGCAGCAGCAGCAGCAGCAACGCAGCATGCCACATATGTATGTATGTGCCCCATGCCCTGATGATAGACTCTGATCTGTCTGTCTCCTTACTGCTTTTGGGTAGCCAGGACCGAAAGAGTAGAATGATTGTGTGTTTGTTGTACGAACTACTTAGCTTCAGGCGACGACACGCTGTGTGTTTGTCTGTCTGTCAATCTTTCTATTTCGTACTCTCTCCCTCACACTCTCTCTCGCTTAGGGTCGGCGCACAGTGGGCGTGTTAGGCATTCACAGCGCAAAGCGCGCTTAATCCAATATCGCAACTATAATGAATATCATATATGCCATTCCAGATTAGCATCATGCATCACTCAACTCGCATAGCTTACAATCCCAGGAAAATATTTATGAAAAAGCTATAAGCATACAATTATAGCTTTAAAGCTTTAAAGAGCAACTTTGATTAGATACATTTTGATGAAAAATATATCTGTATGAAAAATTTCTTGAATAGTTTCAAGCAATGGATCACAGAGCTCTAATATCGATCAATAAATGACTGAAAGCTTTAAACATAGCGCATACATTGTTATCCTTGTTTTTTTACTCAACAGATATTTTGTAACTAATTTTTGAAACGAAATGAATCAAAATTATTTGCAGGCATAGCACACACTTCGCTGCCCAAGTGCAGACGTCAGAGACAGCAAAATGCTGATGATCTTTTATTAAATGTGAAGTGAGCTTAGCAGAAGCTAAGAATCGTTGTGCTTTGTCAAATTAATTAAAAATTTAATCCCTTGCGAGCGCAAGTGATCCATTTTTAGCAATTGAACGTGCTAAGAATTGATCGCTAGAAAGACCTGAACTGATCATTATCTGAGAATCGATTGATCTTACTTCCACAACGTTGAGCTCGAATCGATTTAGCTTAGGAATTGCCTCCTCTCCATTCGATAGACAGCAAGAGAAAATAAGATAAATATATATATATATATATATATATTAACACTGATCCATCCACTGTACCACATGATCATCATTTCAATTACGATCCACAAGCTGCATTTTGGGCGTTCAACCTGTATTAGAGATGAAGATGCGTTATTATTGCGATATGACGAATACGTATGAGTTGAAGAACACGCTGGACGATAGCTACGATCGCTCAATTGATCGATCTTTTGCAATGTTCACCAGAAGACTGGAAGCGTTTGCATCTAAACACCTTCTGGGAACGACGTAAGGTTCTGGTGTTGTTGTTTTGGTTTGGAACCATATTTCTCCTTCTTTTTCGCTGTTTTGCGAACGCACAAGCAAACGCAATTGTCTTGTCTATAGCCTGAAGCTGCTGGCGGCTATTTGCACTGTTTGAGCCATTATTTAGGCGCGGGTGAGCCATATATCAAGACCAAGACCCAAGACTCTGGACTCTC
Source organism: Scaptomyza flava (assembly GCA_030179655.1). NCBI lineage: Eukaryota > Metazoa > Arthropoda > Insecta > Diptera > Drosophilidae > Scaptomyza > Scaptomyza flava. The sequence continues at coordinate 3,038,430 of JARNME010000314.1, read as the reverse complement.
CGGATGATGGCTTGACGGGCAGAAGACTCTGTCGTTGGCCTTTCTGTGTGATATATGACTGCAATGTCCTAATGATAATGACGTGCCAAGCTTGCCGCGATTCTTCTCCATATTGTTGTAGGTGGGTGGGGAGCAAACGATGAAATTTGAAAAACTACAACCTAGAGATTTAAGCCCAAAATGTCTCTGTTTGCATAAAATGGGCTATAAGTTCTCATTAACCGAATGGAAATAATTCTAAGTGTGGGTCCCCGGTGGTATAGATGGGCGATCAGCTTATCTCGAGAGTAGTTTCCGTTTTTTCCTCTTTTGGTTTTGTGTGTATTTAACATATTATTGGTTGAAATTTGCCGTTTGCTTATTGATCGACGCGCGTTTGACACACTCGGCAAATGTTTACTTTGAATGGTTGTTTGAGTGGATTGTCTGCTTGCTCGATTGCTTGGTTTGTTGTCACAGCACGCGACGCGATGCGACGCGTATGACGCCTGACGACTGACGCCTGACACAGTTATGCAAGTTCACATACAACACCCACGCAAGAGTCGCGCAGTCAGTTGAACGAAGTATCGCAATCTGAGAGTTTTTTTTTATTTTCATTCATTTATATATTTACATAACAAAGAGCTGCGACAAGCGATCGACAAGCGGCAACCGATCGACAAATTTCTGTGTGTAAACAAATTCCGTTGACTGACTCTGACTCCTTGGGTCATTTAGCGATATCAGTTGAAAATCATAAAAAATAAGAAGGGAAAAGGGCAAAAACAACGCGCGCCAAAATCTTCCTTAAATAAACGATCGTTTAATAAAAAAAACATAATCCCCTCACTTAACCCCTCTTGCAATCGCGTGCTATCTTTTCTTGGTTTCTGACTTGTTGTGTTATTGGTTTGTTCAAGTGAATTTGTTGTGTGTGCCATGTGTGTCTATTCGTAATACCTCTTTTGGCATTTACATACATTCATTTATCGTATCTTACTTTAACAACTCGCATTATTTGTATAACCAAGTGATTTACATTACTGTGGGTTTTAGCACACGGAAATAACCGACAAATAGACCAAAGTGTGTCATTGCATGGGGTAAACAGTGATCAGGATTTATATTTTCTTTCGAACTTGTGACCTAGATAGCGAACCTAATTGAATCTATATTAGAAACTTACGCTTGTTTTATAAAAAATAACAATCCCAGGCACTACTATTAAGGAAAATGTAATATTTTATTTCCTGCAACATACATTCAATCTTCAACCTTTAATCTAAAAATCCCTAACACTAGCAATAATGCCATTGTGATCCTGAATCCTGAAAAAAAAAACAGCGACAATTTACGATGCGCCCTGCACAATTCAAATTCTAACAAACTCTTCATCATCGAAGTGACAGTTTTGTGGCTTGCAAAGGATTATCATCGTCAGGCATGCATGCATACCCTTAGGTACTATGCCATCTACATATACACTTTTATATGTATATATCCTGTTTGTAGTTGCGATCATCAGCAACGATCATAAACTATTTTGTCTGCTGTCACAAAAGTTGAACTTCTCTGAATTAAATGTACAACGTTTCTCTCTCTCACTCTCTCTCTCCATTTGCTGGATCATTTTCATTTTTTGTGGTATGTTTGCATTTTTGATTGATCGCTTTATACCGCGTAACCCAAAAAATAATCAAAATGAAAAGAATGAGAGTACAAAATGTAAATTATGCTGCACAAAATGTGTATAGTAATACACATACAAAGGAGCAAACCGTCCGTCCACATTGGCATCGATCATCATTTGGCGGTTTTTGTGACGATCTCAGCTTCTCAAGCCGAACGTCAACAAATGTTGATAATCAAATCAAAGGTCCTGAGAACTACGGCGAACTGATCGAAAAATTGTGATTGTAGCCGAGCCACAACAACCATCATAACTTCAACCTCCTTCACCTGTGTGTTTTTTTTCGTGTTGTTCGGGTGTTGTTGTTTTCCCTTTGTTTTTAGGTTGTTGTTTTTTTTTTTTTGTATTTTTTTCTTTGGGTTCCTACCTACGCAATGGAGGATTCAAAATGATCGGCAATCGTTGATATTGATGCATAATTAAATTTAAACAAATCAAACTGCCATTGCTGGCAAAGGAAACAGAAATCAAGTTGTACTTGGAGACCACCGCGATGCGATTGGCGCAAGTGAAATAATTTGCTGCTGAACGACCGACCGGCCGACCGATCATCCAAAAAGAAAAGAGATTCACGATCTTTCAACGAGGAAGACGACAACGACGACGCCGACCTACACACATAATGCAGTAGCCAAGAAAAATAATAATAATAAAAAAATAAAAAAAATACAAGTACAACAACTACCAACAAGTTGTTGTATGGAGCTCTGGCAATTGAGAAGGAGCTGTGCCTGTCTCCGCTGATCGTTTAATCTAGCGCTAAAGATCAGGCCAGCGTCGTCCTACGTACTGGAAAAAGAAAAAAAAAAATACTGAAAAGCTGAAATGATTGAATTGTGTCTTGCTGTCGATCAGTGCGTGAGTTGGCCAAAATGACAAACAGACAGTGCGACAGACAGAAAGACCAACAGAGCCTCACTGTGCCGATCGGTGGATCAGTCGACTGAGATCGCCAGACATTGATACTGTACGAGAGTATTGATGATATTGATGCATGAATCGTTCGTTCGTCTCTTGAATGAAGTTTGTATGCAAAACCGATCAACGCTTTGCATAATGTAGACTCTGGTAGTCATCCGCATGCAAATCTCTCTAGTAGGGAGACTACTTTTGTTGTTGTTGTGACTTTGAGTCCTGTTTCCGATCGCTGTCGCAGACTTTCACAGTTTTATAACAAATTTGATTGAATTGCTGCTCATTGCTGGTCGGCCGGTCGGTCGGTTGGATCGACTTTTGTTTGTCGGATGGAGGGATCTCTTTTCCCCCTTCGTTTCCTCTCGTTTTGTCGCATGTCTTTTTGGGTGGACAATGTCTGCACCTTGCAAATGATTATGAATTGATTTTTGATTGCTTTTTGTTGCATTTTATGCGCATGCATATTTTTATATATGCATATACAATATATAATATATATGTATATGTATGACAGGAATCTAAACGATCGATTTGATTCTTTGTACCGTTATTGTTACCTGCGCCCTGTGCATGTTCACATCATTTAATCATCATCATCAAAACCAAAATAATCCTTACGATCTTTACGATCTTTGCGCATGTGCACTTCTTCTCTTCCTGGTTATTAGCACACGTGTGCCTTGATCTTTGGATAATGTTGATGATCTAGACATGTGTGTCCGTCAGTGTTTCTTGTTGCATATCGCAATCGCACGTTTTGGACAACAACTGGTCCTGTTGCTTGTTGCACAATGATTGAGTCATCACATCTCTCTCTCTCTCTTTACGCATCACCTATGATCATCCATCATCCATATCGCATAGTCTACTTTGTATGAATTTTGCATACATAAATAGCATGCTGCCATCAGGTAGCCAAAAAATAGTTTTTAATGAAGTGCGTGTTTGCCCTAACCAAAGTCCACTGTGCTCTTCTCTTCTTCATGTGTGGACGCAACTAATGTGCCTTAATGTTTATGCAAAATTATTGTGTGTTACACACGAGACGCGCGTATCTCAGAAGGAGGATCGCAACGAAAGAATCTTTGGGCATCGATCTTATTTTTTTTACCCTCCTTCAAAGAAATTTTTGCACGTGCTATGCTCAAGGGAATCAACAATTTGGACAATGCAAAGTAGCAGGTAGCAACAAATCTTTCCCAAAAACAAAAAACCAATGTGAACCCAATTTCACGGGAGATGTGCAAACATCTTGAAATTAAATATTTCAAAATTTTCTTTACTATTCTCATATTAAATGCAGAGCTGCGTGGCTCAACCATCTCAAAGCTCAGTTTCCGAAACAAAGCTTAAATAAATAAATAAATAACGTGAACGTAAACAAATTTGTTACATAGCGAAAACTTATCGAACAGCTATTGCCTTCAAATAGAACAGAACCATATTAGAATTTAATGTAATTAATACCCTAGCATTATATTATAAATAATCTTTTCCTTTCATCCATTTTAAAATGAATTCTTTCTACTTGACCTTGCACTTGAAATTCAGTTTTCTTCAGGTTGTCCACTTGATTTTTAGTCAAAAGTACAATGCATGTTAAAGTTTTATGCAAAAAAATCGACTTGGGCATTGGCAAAATCTTTCGACTTCCATAACTTCGTCAAAACTGACCCGATTTTCAAAAGCAATATCTTAAAAGTCATGGTTTGACCCCTTAAATAAAACTGCATTTAAGTATTTACAGTTAAATAGAATTCGATTTTTGGCCAAATTGCATGTCCAAATTGTATGCCAAAAAATCGACTTGGGCATTGGTGAAATCCTTCGACTTCCATAACTTCGTCAAAACTGACCCGATTTTCAAAAGCAATATCTTAAAAGTCATGGTTTGACCCCTTAAATAAAACTGCATTTAAGTATTTACAGTTAAATAGAATTCGATTTTTGGCCAAAATGCATGTCAAAATTTGTATGCCAAAAAAATCGACTTGGGCATTGGTGAAATCCTTCGACTTCCATAACTTCGTCAAAACTGACCCGATTTTCAAAAGCAATAACTTAAAAGTCATGGTTTGACCCCTTAAATAAAACTGCATTTAAATATTTACAGTTAAATAGAATTCGATTTTTGGCCAAATTGCATGTCCAAATTGTATGCCAAAAAATCGACTTGGGCATTGGTGAAATCCTTCGACTTCCATAACTTCGTCAAAACTGACCCGATTTTCAAAAGCAATATCTTAAAAGTCATGGTTTGACCCCTTAAATAAAACTGCATTTAAGTATTTACAGTTAAATAGAATTCGATTTTTGGCCAAAATGCATGTCAAAATTTGTATGCCAAAAAAATCGACTTGGGCATTGGTGAAATCCTTCGACTTCCATAACTTCGTCAAAACTGACCCGATTTTCAAAAGCAATAACTTAAAAGTCATGGTTTGACCCCTTAAATAAAACTGCATTTAAATATTTACAGTTAAATAGAATTCGATTTTTGGCCAAATTGCATGTCAAAATTGTATGCCAAAAAATCGACTTGGGCATTGGTGAAATCCTTCGACTTCCATAACTTCGTCAAAACTGACCCGATTTTCAAAAGCAATATCTTAAAAGTCATGGTTTGACCCCTTAAATAAAACTGCATTTAAATATTTACAGTTAAATAGAATTCGATTTTTGGCCAAAATGCATGTTAAAATTTGTATGCCAAAAAGTCGGCTTGGGCATTGGTGAAATCTTTCGACTTCCATAGCTTCGCCAAAACTGACCCGATTTTCAAAAGCAATATCTTAAAAGTCATGGTTTGACCCCTTAAATAAAACTGCATTTAAATATTTACAGTTAAATAAAATTCGATTTTTGGCCAAAATGCATGTCAAAATTTGTATGCCAAATAATCGACTTGGGCATTGGTAAAATCTTTCGACTTCCATAACTTCGTCAAAACTGACCCGATTTTCAAAAGCAATATCTTCAAAGTCATGGTTTGACCCCTAGAATAAAACTGCATTTAAGTATTTACAGTTAAATAGAATCAGATTTTTGGCCAAAATGCATGTCAAAATTTGTATGCCAAAAAATCGACTTGGGCATTGGTCAAATCTTTCGACTTCCATAACTTTGTCAAAACTGACCCGATTTTCAAAAGCAATATCTTAAAAGTCATGGTTTGGCTACTATAATAAAACTGCATTTAAATAAAAACATTTGCATAAACTTCGATTTTGGGTCAAAATGGATGTTAAAGTTATATGCCAAAAAAGTTGACTTGGGAATTGGTCAAATCTTTCGACCTCCATAACTTCGGCAAAACTGGCCCGATTTTCAAAGCCAATATCTTAAAAGTCATGGTTTGGCTACTAGAATAAAACTGCATTTAAATAATAGCATTTGAATAAACTTCGATTTTGGGTCAAAATGCATGTTAAAGTTATATGCCAAAAAAGTTGACTTGGGAATTGGTAAAATCTTTCGACCTCCATAACTTCGGCCAAACTGATCCCATTTTCAAAAGCAATATCTTAAAAGTCATGGTTTGGCTACTAGAATAAAACTGCATTTAAATAAAAACATTTGCATAAACTTCGATTTTGGGTCAAAATGCATGTTAAAGTTATATGCCAAAAAAGTTGACTTGGGAATTGGCAAAACCTTTCGACCTCCATAACTTCGGCCAAACTGACCCGATTTTCATAAGCAATATCTTAAAAGTCATGGTTTGGCTACTAGAATAAAACTGCATTTAAATAACTACATTTGAATAAACTTCGATTTTGGGTCAAAATGCATGTTAAAGTTATGTGCCAAAAAAGTTGACTTGGGAATTGGTCAAATCTTTCGATCTCCATAACTTCGGCAAAACTGACCCGATTTTCAAAAGCAATATTTTAAAAGTCATGGTTTGGCTACTAAAATAAAACTGCATTTAAATAATAGCATTTGAATAAACTTCGATTTTGGGTCAAAATGCATGTCAAAATTTGTATGCCAAAAAATCGACTTGGCATTGG